>OY755042.1:35635130-35722630 GCA_963576565.1 Aspidapion aeneum | reverse complement strand
TGGGGGTTAGGGGGAGGTATCAAACAAAAAGTAATTTAGTCTGGAGTTGAATAAAATATATTTCAGTTTTTAGTTATATTAGCTCACACGTACACTATAACTATAGTACCTAGTGTGAGCTTAGGGGCCCATATATTGGCAGAGTATTTTAATTGTAACAATTTGTTTTTAGGATTTTAATCATTTATTTTTAGGGTCACTAATAAATGTTCATACATTTTTGCATGATGTCAACGCCTAGTACAGTAATATTTGAATTTCAAGCTTTCAATAGTGCTTTTGAATCTATGACACAAAATCATTTTTTTCAATAAGAGGACAATTTGTCCTTACTGAGTAAATAGGGTTAATACTGACATTTTTCAACTCTAAGCTCAATTACCTTTCATTAAATAATGTCCAACTTAAATCAAATTCCATTAAAATTCTACAAGAGATTAATCAATTTCAGACAAGGTATAAAACCAGAAAACTTGTTAGTTTCTCAACTGAAAATTTTTACAGCTGTTACTATTTGTTTTTACATTAAAACTGTTTTCTTAAATTTTCTTACTATTTTATTTTATAGGTACAAAAAAACATACACCAGTATCTTATTTAAAATGCATGCAATTTTTTTAATTAAAAATAACTTCCTTGTTTTTTTATTTTATTACAGCCTTACCCCTCAAACTGAATAACGTCAATATTAGCATTTTTCTACTCTACGCTTAAGTACCTTTCATTTGATACCCCACAAGCCATATCTTGCCTAAAGTGATAATTTTTATTTAAATTTTTGGGTTATTATTGTGTAGACCTTAGTACTATTTAAACACCTTTAACCACAGCTTTAGCACAACATATACACCAAATTTTATCTAAATCGGTCAAGTAGTTTATGTGTTATAGTTTTTTAAAGTGAATTATGAAAACTACCCCTTTGGTTGGCTTCTATAGGGTTGCTTCAAATTATCCTTAAGCGTAGCCAACAAGAGCTTAACTCTATAGTACATACCAAATTTTATTGATATCGGTCAATTAGATTTTAAGTTATAATCCTTTTAATTATTTTTTAAAAACTACCCTTTTTCTTAGTTTTTAGGGAGTTTATGTCAACCATCTTTTGCAGGTTATCACCGGAGGTTATATTGAGTGTAGGTACAACATTTTATTGAAATCCCTTAAATGGTTCTTTGTTTATAGACGATTAAAGGTTTTAGAAAAACTACCCCTTTTACATGCTTCTAGGGGGTTGATTATAACCATTTTCATACATGACCAGCAAGAGCCTAAGCCCAGTTTACCCACAAATTTTCATGAAAAAGAAAGAACTTGTTTGGTGTGCAACGCAATTGAGAACAAAACACTTATGCGCATGCGTGTAAATCTGACGATTTTGTATAAAGAAATGATCCTCATTTAACTATTTCAGTCCGGCTTTGTATCCCATTCTGGTCGCTTGTACTCAGAGAACATTTAAGTAATTGTTAGTTATCGGCACATAATTAAATAATAAAAAAAATGAGTTTTGCAACTGCCTTAGTTCTGAAAATTAAAGGTCAGCTGAAGATGACCGATGATGGTAGAAACAATGGAAAGATTTTACAAATTTTAAAAGACTGTGCTTTGACCAGCAGAAAAATAAGTGTGCGCTGAAGAACTCAAAGTCTGTAACTGAAAAAGCTCACACAATTTAAAAAGACTTTTAAAGGTAGGAGGTGGAGATGTCATCAATAGAAAAACTGCAAAACATCGTGTTCAGTGGGAAGATGTAAATTCCGCCTTTGACAACCAGGTAAGAAGTGGTGTGATTACAAACTTGAAAAACAATGATGCTAAGCAATTTTTAGATGACAGTTGTAGCTTATTTAAAAGGAGAATTTAAAATATTTTGTTTTAAGTGGGGATTTTCAAATTCTAAAACAACAAGAAATGATTACCGAAACGAAATATTTCAATACTGGGAATGCACCAATTGACCGTAATACTGATTTAGTTAAATGGTTTGAGAAGCATGTGAAAAATCCGTTATTGGTTGATCTTGAGGAATTTGCGGAAAATCAATCTGGGTGGTCTCTTATAAAAATAAACAACCTTATGATAGGAATAAATAAGTACAATGCGAGCTGGGTGCTGTTTAGAGTTACCCAAAGAAATTCTTAGTCGTAAAGCTTGTGTAAATGTTAAGAACAATGACGATTTGTGCTTTGGCTGGGCGGTTGTATCGGTACTGTATCCAGTTAAAGAACATTCTTCTCGTACTTCATTATATCCGCATCCAAAAGAAGTGCTTAACCTAAGTCGAATTAAATTTCCTATGACTTTAAATCAAGTTGCTCGTTTTGAAAAGCAAAATAATGTATCTCTAAACGTATATGGACTTCACAAAAATGTAGATAAAAGCTACAAAGTATTACCAGCATACGTGACTAATGAAAAACAAGAAGGACATGTTAATTTGTTAATTATTCAAAACATATATTACTCTGAAGATAATGATATTAGAGATCTCTCTACTGCAACTTACCATTTTGTATGGATAAAAAATATTTCAAGACTTATAAGCAGTGAGCTCAGCAAGAATAAAGCATCAAAGTGGATATGTGAAAGATGTTTACACTTTTTTTACGCACAAGATAAATTTATTCAGCATTTTAAGGATTGTCGAAAAATTGGAAGTATCGTCGTGCCCAAATTACCAACAGAAGATAAAAAGTTACTAAAATTTAAAAATTTTAAAAATAACCATTGGGTTCCATTTGTAATTTATGCAGATATCGAATATTTGCTTGTTCCTATACAAAATAAAAGTGAAAACAATACGCAAAAATATCAACAGCATGTCCGTTGTTCTGCTGGTTATTATGTAAAATGTGAATATGATGACTCTATCTTTCTATCGCCATTATACTGGTCCGGATTGCATGGAATGGTATGATAAGGAGCTGGAATACTTTGCAGAAGATTTGGAAAGTGTATTCTTGTGTGATTTACCAATGGAACCTCTAAATAAAAAACAGAAGACTGAATTTTATCGTGCTGAAAATTGTCATGTTTGCGAAAAACCTTTTGCTAAAGATGACAAAAAGATAAGGGATCACAACCACCTTACCTCTGAATACAGAGGTGCTGCTCATAATGAGTGTAACTTAAATTTTACAGACATTCACACCGTTCCTTTTATTTTTCATAATTTGAGTACATATGATGCCAGTTTAATTATCGAGAGTATAGCAAAGTTAGATGGTACAATAAATTTGCTACCAGTAAACAAGGAAAAGTACATATCTTTTACAAAAAAGCTAGTTAATAATTTTATAGAATTTAGATTTATTGATTCTTTTCGATTCATGGCGGCCAGCTTATCTAATCTTGTATCATGCTTAATAGAATATTCTCTTTTAAAAAAAGAATTTTATAATTATGAGGAACATAAGATTAAATTACTTACACGTGTTTTGTTATGATTATATGGATGGATGGGAAACATTAAAAGAAATAAAGTTACCCGAAAAACATCAATTTTTTAACACCTTAGAAGGAAAAGAAATTTCGCAGATTGATTATTAACATGCACACAATGTATGGAATGCTTTAATTGTAAAAACCTGAAAGAGTATTTAGAACTTTATTTACGATCCGACATAGTTCTTTTAATGGAGGTATTCCAATAATTTAGAAAAGGTTGCTATAAAACATATGGTTTAGATCCTGCTAACTATTATACCCTTCCTGGTTACACATGGGACTGTATGCTCTACAAGACAAATCAAACTTTAGAACTATTAACAGATTACAATATGGTCAACTTTATAGAACGCGGTATTAGAGGAGGTTTAAGTCAGTGTTCAAAAAGATATGTTGAGGCCAATAACAAATACATGCCAAATTATGATGCTAATAAACCGAGTACATTTTTAATCTATTTTGATATCAACAATCAATACAGCATGAGTCAGTGTTTACCATATGGGAATTTTCAATGGCTAAATGAAAGTGACAAACAAATGTTTAAGTTAGATGAAGTTTCAGATAATTCACACAGGGATACATATTGGAAGTAGACTTGGAGATCCCCGCATTGCTGCATGACTATTTCTCCGATCTTCCGCTGTGCCCTGAACATATGTGTCCACCTCATGAAAAAAACAATCAAAACAAAAAACTTACAGCTACATTGTTTGACAAAAAAGAGCATGTAATTCACTATATAAATGTAAAGCAGGCATTAAAACTTGGTATTAGACTAAAGCATATCCACAGGATCTTAAGTTTTAAACAATCTGCATGGCTAAAGCCTTATATTGATTTAAACACGCAATTAAGACAAGATGAACAATGCAGTTTTCGGTAAAACTATGGAAAACATTCGAAATCATAGTAATGTCAAATTGGTCCAAAACTGGGATGGGCGCTATGGAGCTGAAGCTCTGATTTCTCGACCTGAATTCAAAAGTATTACAATATTCAATGAAAACTTGGCTGCCGGAGAACTTGAGAAAACTGAAATTTACTTTAACAAACCTATATACCTGGGCATGTGTATTTTGGGCATTGCCAAAACAACCATATATGAATTTCATTATAACTATATGTTACCTACTTTTGCAAAAGACTGTTCAATAACATACACAGATACTGATAGTTTAGTATATGAGATACGAAATTGTGATATATATGAAGCTATACGCCGTGAATCAAATTTTTTGATACCTCAGATTATCCTGAAAATAATATATATGATATACCAAGGATAAATAAGAAAGTTTTAGGTATGATGAAAGATGAGAACAACGGTAAAATCATGACATACTTTGTTGGGTTGAGAGCAAAGATGTATGCTTTTAAAGTTCTTGATTGTGAATCGAATAAAAACATTATAGAATTGAAGGATATGTCAGTCGAAAAAGTTATTAAAAAGGCAAAGGGTGTTAAGAAAGGTATCGTCGAATCAAAAATAATATTTGATGATTATGTTGACTGCCTAAACAATTTTAAAGAGAAAATGGTGTCACAAAATCTAATCAGATCAGAAAAACATAAGCTGTACTCGATAAAACAAAATAAAATTGGACTAAGTCCTTTTGATAATAAAAGATCCATATCGACCGATTCATATGAAACTCTTCCTTGGGGGCACTATTGCGTTAAACACAAATATAAAATCATTCGTATTAAGTTGCATCTATTTATATTTAGCAACAATTGTAATAGCTGTAAGACAATAGATTAAAATTAAGTTACATTATAATATGTTTCAGTTATACAAGGACTTTGTAAAAAACTATTTTTATGCTATGATTAATAGTATATTGAATAAAATTAGAATAAGTCGGACTAGACTTTTTGTATTCACTAGTAAGATGATCAAGACTATAGGTAAAAGTTGCAAGTGATGTGGGAAATGTAAAAATAAAATATTTATTTTACTTGTTGGTAGTACTTGTTAGTAGTAGCATTAGGATGGTAATAGGAATGAATGTAATTAATATATAATACTTTGTATAGCTGGGCCTATGCCTTTTGGTAACAGCATTAAGACAATAAGAGTAAAAAAATCTCTTGTAAAATAAATATAAGAACAGTATTATACAAGTTTGTAATGTCATAATTTATA
Source organism: Aspidapion aeneum (assembly GCA_963576565.1). Taxonomy (NCBI): domain Eukaryota; kingdom Metazoa; phylum Arthropoda; class Insecta; order Coleoptera; family Brentidae; genus Aspidapion; species Aspidapion aeneum. The sequence continues at coordinate 35,717,031 of OY755042.1, read as the reverse complement.
AGTTAATTATGAAAAAACTCTGTAAATGAATGTTACATATTTATACTGTGTGTCCCAACGAAAACGAAACAGAGGCGTTTTTGGTTATTTAGAATATTTTTTCGAAAAATTCCTTGGACACGTCGATTTAGTTTTTGAGGGGGACACTTTTCGGCTATCTCGAAATTTTTGTAGCACGAACCCCTTTCGAGGGGTATACTTTACCCCTATATTTTAAATAGGGAAAGTGGGTCTAGTAATACCTTATTTTGAAGCTCTCTTGAATATCTTTACAACCGTGTAAAAATTTCGAAAATCCATCGATTAGTTTTTGAGATATTTGCCTTCAAATTTTCAAATTTAACATGGAATGATAAAATAAAAATTAAATCCGAAAAGTAATAAATTTCTAATCAAACGATGTTTTATCTAAGTGGGCCAAGTCCACGGTTAGCACCTAATTGGCATCCATAAGTTGGGGTTATTTTTTAGGATCACGAAAAAGAATCATGTTTTTATTAGGTTTTATTCAGTTTTCAACCAAGCATTTTCGGGAGAAATGTTAAAATACCTTCTTTAGAGAAAATTTTAAACGGCGAATGACAAACTTGTGTTAAAGCTACTATTGACACTCCTAGGGCGTTTATAATGTACTAAACTTTTAAAAAATCGGTTATGCGCCACTGACAATTTTTTATTTTGTGTGTTTTTTTATAAGTAAGAAAATCCGAAATACAACTTTTTTACTTCCTAAGTTTTTTTCGCATCTCGCCTTGTTTTCGAGATAAAAAAAACACTTCATTTTCATTTCCTAAATATGGAATGCGGACATGTAATAAAGTGCTTTTTATTTTTACCTTCCTAGCCCGCACAGCAATGGCTATTGTTTTCGACAAAAAAATTGTTTTTCAGATAACGCCGAAAATGTGTTATTTGGGTGTATTTTGACCTATCCTAGCAACAGAAACGAGTTTTATTAGTTTATGCTAGCAATATCGTCGTGGCGTCTGTCTGTGTGTGTGTGTGTGTATTTATCACGATAGCTCCTAAACCGCTAAACCGATTTTCATAAAATTTTCAGGAAAAATAGTGTTCCACACTCTTACGAGCTGGTTTGATTTTGGTCAAAATCCATTCATGCTAATGACAGGTTTTTGACAATTAAAATTTTTTTTAGCGGAGCATCATATCAATATGTGGTTTTCGGAATATAGTAGACTACACTTGGCTCAATAATTTGTGTTAAAAACTTCGTAGAAGCTTTAATTTCTGAGATATTAAAAGAAACTGTTTTCAAGGCGGATTATCATAGCTTTACTTGAAGTGTGCTAATAGGCTAGCTAGGAAGGTATCAGGTCTGTCATAGATCCATTTATTTATCTGTAGAACAAATCATGGTAAAAAAATCCAAAAGAATAATTTGTGTTTGTAGTTATTTAATCAAAAGAAAAAGAAAAAAGTACCGAAAATATTTAGTAACACATAGTATTTTCTCAAAAAAAAATGCGGCAAGATGTGCTTTAGCACGTCACTGGACTGAATTATTTTGATCTAAGTAGTGCCAAACTCGCCTCTTGTCACTACAAACAGCACTGCCAAATTTCAACGAAGTTGATTAAACGATTATATTATGATCGTTTTTTTTTTACTTTGATACCCTTAAAAATAAGACCCCTAATGCATTATTCCCATTGAGTTGTATAAGGCTCTGAAAGGGCCTTAGAGACCGAAACACAAGGCATTTTTTGTTTACCCTATCTAATTTGGTTTCTATGGGCAGGTATTTCTTATACAATAAAAAATTAGATAGAAACTATTGAAGTACTGAAACGGACAAAGAGAGACTGTTTCTTACTCGCTAATAACACCCTAGATAATTTATGGGTACTCTTATCTCTTTCACACTGACAGCATAACTGCGAAAGAAAAACAGCTGGCTAATTTTAATACACCTGCCGTATTTTGATGATGAACCTGCTTGTCGCTTTATACAGGGAAAACTTCTGTTTTATTATGGACAATGTTGTCTAACTACAAAAATGAATTTGTTTGAGTTTCGTGCGAGAATATTGAAAAAAGAAATCCTTAAAACGTTTAGAAACAAGTTTAGAAGTAACTATTTGAGTTCATGTTGCGAAATCGTTTTTTCTGCAAAAGAAGAAAAAAAATCGATGAGAAATCAACATTTCATTGGTAAGTCGTCTTAAAGGATAGTTTTTAGTAAAAAACGAGAAAGTTCAGTAGCGTCACGATAGATAGATTTTTCTGCGACCTTGCGATTTTACCCTCAAACATTTTAATTCAGAAAGTTATAAGTCCTGTAATGTGATGCGCAGATGAAAAACAAAATAGATATTATATTATTATTTATGAATAATGTTGCGCCATCTAGTTGGTAAGTTATTTAGTAACACCTGTCGTTGGATGCTTGGAAACCTAAAGCTTATTCATATGCCAAAAGAATATACGGGAAATAAACTAAAATAATATTCTAGAATATTAATTTTAGAATATACTAAAATATTTTAGGATTAAACTGAAAGTATATTCTCCATATTTTCTAATATGTATTTTAGAATATACGAAAAAAATATACCGTATATAAACTGAAATTATATTCTAGAATATCCCTTTACAAATGTACTAATAGTATGTATCAGGCTTAAAATAAAAATATATTCTGTAATATTCATATTAGAATATTCTAAAAGATTATACCGGAACAAAACTAAACTCTAATATTTATTTTAGAATATACCGGGTATAAACTAAAATCATATTCTAAATATTATTTTCAGAATATATCAAAAGAATATATCAGACCTAATCTAAAAGTATATACTCTTATATTTATTTTAGAATATGCCAAAAGAACATATCGGCAACAAACTTAAATTATATTCTAGAATATTTTTTTAGAATAAACCAAAAGATTATTTCACGTATAAACTAAAACTGTATTCTGAAAAGTTCTTTTTAGAATATACCAAAAGAATATATCAAACCTAATCTAAAAGTATATACAATTATATTCATTTTAGAATATGCCAAAAGAACATATCGGAAACAAACTAAAATCCTATTCTAGAATGTTCTTTTTAGAATATACTAAAATATTATTAGACGTCTAAACTAAATCTATATAATGGAATATTCTTTTCAGAATATACCAAAAGAATATATCAAGTATAAAGTATAAGAATATTCTATGATATTCATTTTAGAACATAGGAAAAGGATATACCTGGTACAAAAATGCTATATTAGATCAAACTTCGCATATTAATGATATTTTCGTACTTTCCATGTATCTGCATAGAATATGCAAAGAAAATTTTTTTTCTGACAATTGCTGGTATATACGGGATATATGAATATCCCGGCTTGCTACATGGGTATAGTGCGTACAAAGACTTTGTTCAGGAGTACCTAGACCAGGGGCATATGAAATTGGACAATTCTAGCCCTGACTTCCATTGATATTTTATTCCACACCACCCAGTTGTGAAGGTGGTAAAATGTCCAAAATCTGATTCGGTTTGTTATGATGTGATGCCCATGGAAAGACCTTGTACCAAGAGAAACATTCCTTCTGAGATTGCAAGGATATATGATCCACTCGGGTTCCTAGCCCCAGTTGTTTAATGCAACGTTTGTGGGTCCAGGGTCTGTCATGGAATGATACCCCCTCCAGTGATATTGTTGCACAGTGGCAACTTTATGTGTCGCAACTATCATTGTTATCTTCGATATCAATACCTCGTTATGTTGTGAAGCAAAATGCTGTAACCACTGAACTGCATGGCTTTTGTGATGCCTCAATGTATGCATATGGTGGTGCAGTATATGTTCGACAAATTGAGTTGGATGGGAATATTTCTATCTCCATTTTGTGTGGGAAAAATAGGGTGTGCCTTTTGAAAAGTATTTCTATTCCACGCCTAGAATTGTGTGGTGCTGTACTGTTGGTAGAAGTATTGGAGTTTGTTGGCAATCACCCTGATTGCATCCCGATTGATAAGATTTTTGCTTGGTCTGACTCCATTGTTACTCTTGCTTGGAGAAAATCGTGTCCATCAAAACGAAAGGTTTTTGTAGCCAATCGTGTAACGACCATTCAAGAGAAAGTTCCCCCCAGCTGTTGGTACCATGTAAATGGTAAGGAGAACCCAGCTGATTGCTTATCCCGGAGCTTACTCCCTAGTCAATTGATAGACCATCCTCTTTGGTTTACTGGACCATCCTGGTTGGCCCAGTCTAGTGAAACATGGCCTATGAACCATAATATTGATGCGTTTGATGCTGATCTAAACCCTAAGGAAAATCGTTTTGTTTTTGTGACAGAAACACCCCTTAATGAAATACAGCTGTTAGTCTCTAAGTACTCCTCTTTGCGTAGAATATAAGGCATTGTTGCTTTTTGTTTGAGAGCTTTTCGAGTGAAAAAAATCCTTCTTTGTTTGTTGTACAACAAGAATTTTTTTTTTGAAGATTTGAAAAGGATACGTAAGGGTAAGAGTTGTGCTAAGCCTCTTCGAAAGTTAGCTTCTTTTCTTGATTCCCATGGTGTCCTCAGGGTGGGCAGTAGATTACGTCACACTGACTTGGCATATGAGATAAAACACCCTATGTTGTTGCCTCGTAGTCACAGGTTTACCACTTTGATTATTGAAAAATTCCATAATGAGCACGGACATCCAGGTGCTCGTTTATTGGAGTACCTATTAAATCAACAGTTTTGGATTTTGTCTGTGAAAAGTGCTATTCACAGGGTTATTTCCAAGTGTTTTTGTTGTGCCAGGGAAATTTCTAAATATAAAGTGTCCCAGGTGAAGCCCTTTTCCCATGTTAGTGTGGATTTTATGGGTCCATTCTCCATCACGTTAACCAAGGGTCGTGGTGTAAAAAGTCAAAAGGTTTATGGGTGTATTTTTGTTTGTTTCCCAACCAAGGCCATTTACCTGGAGGCTGTTTCCGATTTGTCCACTGATGCATTTTTGGCTGCCCTTCGCCGATTTGTTGGTAGACGTGGCAGATGTGCTGCCCTCTACAGTGACCAGGGCACTAATTTTGTTGGGGCAAATAACCTCCTTGTTTCCTATTGTCAGCAAGCTGCTGAGACTTTAGCGATTAAGTGGTGTTTTAATCTACCCGCCAGTCCGCATTTTGGTAGACTCCATGAGTCTGGGGTAAAATCCACAAAAACTCATCTTAAGAGAATTGTGGGGGATCAAATCCTAACCTTTGAAGAGTTGATGACTGTAGTGGTTCAGATTGAGGCTATTTAAAATAGTCGACCATTGTGTCGTATGAGCCCTGATCCTCTTGACATTCAAAGTCTTACTCCTGGACATTTCCTCACTTTGGAACCCTTGACAGCCCCTCCCGATGAAGACCTAACCAATGTTAAGTTAAACCGTCTCCATCGCTGGCAGCTTGTTCAACAGATCCAGCAGCATTTTTGGCGCCGCTGGCATCTGGAGTATTTACAGTCGTTGCAACAACGCGAAAGATGGAATTCCCCCGATAACCCTCCAAAAGTTGGAACTTTAGTAGCGTTGAAAGACGAAAACCTATCCCCACTTAGGTGGTCGCTCGGTAGAATTGAAAAAATTTACTCTAGTCCAGATAAAATCCCCCGTGTCGTGCAAGTAAAAACCGCGAAAGGATGACTTCACCGTAGTTTGGTGAAGGTATGTCCATTACCCAGCTAGTAACCAACCTTCAAAGCCTTGTGTAGCGTAAATCATGCTTATTTGAATTAACTTGAGTATGACGTCCATAGTTATTGCGATAAAATATTTGTTGCAAAAATGCTAATTTATTGTTTAGACCCTCTGGGTAATTGAATAACCTTTTTTTTTTGATTTTTTAGTTTTTTGGGTTTTTCTATAAAAATTGGGAATTTTTATGGTGGGCGGAATGTTTAATGCTGCCAGTTATTTTTGTTTTTGTTTCATTTTGAATTTTTGGGAAAACCTAACCTTAAAGTTTGTTTTGATATTTTTGGGCTCTTTAGCAAAAACATTCAAAAAAGAAACTCCTTGTTTGGGAAAAATTCCGATCAGGTGATAATTTCTCTCTTTGTTGAAAGTTATTTTCTTTTTGATCACCTGATCATTTTGGCAAAAATCATGCCCGATTTGCACACGCTGGGAGTTTGAAGCGCCACCCTGTGTTTGACAGGGGAATGAAGAACCACTTCCGACAAGACACTGAAAGAAGTCACACGTGTTTTATGTTTAAGACCGAAATTCCAACCACAAGAAAAACCGTAAGCTTTGAAAGAAGGTAAGCTTCTAGCGTGTTGCCGATTTTTTTCCTTTGTTTTAGTTTAATAGACGTGTGTTTTCCAAGACGGGGCGAATTTAACTTTGGGGTAATTTTGGTGATATCTCTAGTTTTCTCCCCTTCAGGGCACAGCCGTTTATTTGGTCCTTGCGACCCGCGTCTAATTTTTTTTTTATGGATAGGGGGTAATTAAAATGAGTTTTTTTAAAGAAATATTATCAAAAAAATTTAAAGAAAGAAAATTGAAATGACTTTAAGTCAATGGCAGTAATGGAACATTCATAAATTACAAAACGCAAAGATTTAGGATTTTTGATCCCCCCTTGTTAACGCATTTCAAGAAAAATTATAATAAAAATACATTGACTGTAACGCTAATATTCCTTCCCTCCTACTTGAGCATTATACAGGGTATTCCAAGTTGAGTGTCCACCATTGCTAACTTTTTTATTATTAAAGATAGAAGAAAGTTTAAATTGGCAAACTAGTAGAATTTTTGATGCTCTTTAAGATACTCAAATCAAAAAAAATCGAACATTGAGTTATCGAGATTTTTCAAAAAACATAAGACCAATTTTAATTTAAACATTTTTTATAATTTTCAAAAATTCTACCAGTTTGCCAATTTATTTTTTTTTCTATTTTTAATAAAAACAAAGTTAGCCATGGTGGACTTTTAACTTGAAATACCCAGTATATAATTTAAGAATAATCCTTATCAGTTTTGTTTTTAAATCATATTGCAAGTAGCAAAAAACTATTCCTATCTAATTATAGAATAGTTGCAAAATAATTTTCTTTAACTTTTTTACTGTTTTTCGACACTCATATACCGGTATTATCAAGCTTTCCTTTCATTGTGGATTCATTTTGCTTTTTGGTATTTATAAATTTGATTCTTATCATCACTCCTTACAAATAAATTTACGAATTTATATGAAATAGAAATATTTGTTTTAAATTTAAAATTGTTACCATGCAATTTTATAAACAATTTGTCCATTTTGTTAACAATTTATTTCCATGATGGTAAAGGCTCAGTTAAGCCTCCAAAAGAAAGGGTTTGCACCCAAGATGGCATGGCATATGAATGCATGTTGAGGGAACACATTGTGATGCTTTCGTGCTAAAATCCTGCAATATAAACTAAACCATCTTTTTTAAAATCTCTTTTAGTTAGTCTTTAAAACATTTATATGAAGCACGGAACAGGTATAAACACGACTTACAAGACGACAAGTCACAAAATGTACAAAATTTTCTGGCAAAGACAAAATTACCCTATAAACATCGTTTGACTGCTGTTTTCTAGGAAAACTGTGACGCAGCTCTGACGTCACGGCCGTCATTACACCGAGTTACCAGACAACCGGTTTATTTAATGACCGTGGTGTTTGTTTACTATGTCATCACAAGAGATTAAGGGCCCATCACACCGACTTTTTTTTCCGTTTTTTAGCCTAAAGAATACCTTATTTCGTAAAATTTCGTTGCACCGAAATTAAAGGCAGACGTATTCCTTTCTTAGTGTTGTTGAAATTAAGGGCCCATCGCACCGACTCTTTTTTCCGTTTCTTAGCCTAAGGAATACCTTATTTTGTAAAATTTCGTTGCACCGAACTTAAAGGCAGACTTATTCCTTAGTGTTGTGAAAATTAAGTCAGCTTTTTTCATGACTTTACTGTTCCTTAAGAGCTGCTTAAAGATAAGATGCTGGTCACATAATGTTACCCGTATGGCATAGCCATAGCAACTGAAAATACCTACAAATGAGCAGTGTTTTGATTAAAGTGAATTTTATCTTTTTTAAGTAAATAAAGTAAAAAACATGTTTTTTATTAAATAAATAAAAATGATTTTGAAAAACTTTATTGCACAAGATAACGGCTAGATTTTGGTTCTTTTGGCATAATGTTTTTGTGAAAAAATATACCTATGTATCGATTACAAAACGATTTGTAAGGAAGAGAAATAATTTAAATAAAGTTGAATCTAATTTTTATTACAGTATTTTCGTCCGATTTTTGGGTTAACTGTTGTTTACGGCCTGGTGGGTACAGCGGTAAGGGTAGGATAGGACTTACCAGTGTAAGAGAACCCTTTCTGCCTTGACATTTTACCCTAATTTCATTATAATATTTAATCCTTTGGTTATATCCAGGGGTGTATGGGCCGCTGCCTTATGGGCAGGTGCCTTATTGGCCTATGCCTTAGGAGCAGTACATTTTTCGGCCGGGCGCGGATTTTGTCCTGGGCTGGATGGGGAACCGTAAACCAGCCCGGGAAAAAATACGCGACTGTACCAACAAGGCGACAAGGACACCCAAATTCCAAAAAATCGAGTAGCACCATCTCGATTTCATCTCTTCCAAATATTCTTCAAAAAATTCAAGAACTTTCATTTTTGTAAATAAATTTTTAAAGACGACTTGACACAGGAAATTGATGGGTTTTGACAAAACTATTTTGGACGTACTGGGTGTTGTTGTTGTTTTTTCATAGTTTAAAAATTATGTTGGTTGAAACAGCGGCGTTGCCTGATTGGGCCACAAGGTGGCCGCATCTTAACAAAGAAGAGGAGATTTTTGCTCGGTGCAACAAATTTAAAATTAAGGCATGTTTAAAATTAAAGCAATCCATAGTTAAGAAAGGGAATTTTAAAAGTCGGTGCGATGGGCCCTAAGTCAGCTTTTTTCGTGATTTTACTGTTCCTTAAGAGCTGCTTAAAGATAAGATGCTGGTCACATAATGTTACCCGTATGGCATAGCCAGAGCAACTGACAATACCTACAAATAAGCAAAGTTTTGTGTTATGAATTTTGTGTTTTTTAAGTAAATAAAGTAAAAAATATGTTTTTTTTTAAATAAATAAAAATGATTTTGAAAAGCTTTATAGCACAAGATAACGGCTAGATTTTGGTTCTTTTGGAACAATGTTTTTGTGAAATAACATACCTATGTATCGATTACAAAAAGATTTGTAAGGAAGAAAAATAATTTAAATAAAGTTGAATCTAATTTTTATTACGGTATTTTCGTCTGAGTTTTTTGTTAACTGTTGTTCACAGCCTGGTGGGTACAGTGGTAAGGGTAGGATAGGACGGACCAGTGTATAAGAAAACCCTTGCATTTAAATTAAACTGCAGTGCATGAAGTAAAAAGACGATTTTCCTTTGTACCTTTACATTTTACCCTAATTTCATTATAATTTTTAATCCTTTGGTTGTACCCAGGGGTGTATGGGCCATATGGGAAAATAAAAAAAATCCCGGTGGGTCGGTACTTTTTGGGTCGGTGAAATATGGGCCGTTCCTAATGGGCCGGAACCGTATGGGCCGCGGCATTATGAACAAGAGCCTTATGGGCCGCTGTCTTATGGACAGGAGCCTTATGCCCAGGTGCATTATCGACTGTGCCTTATGAGCAGTAGATTCTTGGGCCGGGCGCGGATTTTATCCAGGGCTGGATGGGGAACCGTAAACCAGCCCGGGAAAAATTACGCGACTGTACCAACAAGGGGGGAAGGACACCTAAATTCCAAAAAATTGAGTAGCACCATCTCGATTTCATCATCTTCCAAATATTCTTCCAAAAATTCAAAATTTTTCATTTTTGTAAATAAATTTTTAAAGGCGACTTGACACAGAAAATTGATGGGTGTTGACAAAACTATTTTGGGACGTACTGGGTGTTGTTGTTTTTTCATAGTTTAAAAATTTTGTTGGTTGAAACAGCGGCGTTGCCTGATTGGGTCACAAGGTGGCCGCATCTTAACAAAGGAGAGAAGATTTTTGCTCGGTGCAACAAATTTAAAAATAAGGCATGCTTAAAATTAAAACAATTCATATTTAAGAAAGGGAATTTTAAAAGTAAGCCCTAAATACTTATATTTTTTGGCTAATTAACTAAAAATATATTTAGTATCCAATTTTTTTTAACCTAATCGTTGATGCGTCTTGTTCCCCTTTTCAGGCAGTAGTCAGGTCTATTAAAAAGATAGAATATTGCAGCCAAGTAAGAGTGAAATTACGTAAAATATTCTATAAATAAATTCCAGTTAATAAAAGATGCAGTACTTTTTGTAAACTGGGTAAATGTAGAAATAAGATTTTATATTATTATTCTGATTATTAAATTGTTAGCTCTCGCTAAATTTCGCGGTTGTTTGTAAATTTTAAAACCACACAATTGGATGACGGACAGAGTACATTTTTCGCGCATTTCGACATGCGCACCAACAATCAGTTCTTTTTCTACCGCCTCGAGAAAATGGCGTGTTAATTTCTTTCTCCAACTATTTCAAATTTCTACACTTAAAAGTTCAGTTCAGCCCTTCAGCTACGTGGTGCCATCATTAGATCCAGAAAGGGGCCCCTGCAACGTGGAGAAATTGGCTGCAAACTGGTGAGTGCTTTGTTTCTGATTTCCGTTGTGTGGTACCAACAATTAACCTATGGACTTTTAATTATTTCGTGATTTCATAACAATATATTTATGTTTGCTCGCGCTTTCATTAATTAAAATATATACAGTCCACTGCAGTTATCGTTTTTCTATCTGCGGGCAAACATAAGTGTTCCTTCGACCCGAATTATTTAAATTTTACTCCATACGACGGTATTAATAAGTCGGCTATTTTTCACACGGCGATCACAAGGCCTTGAATTTTGCCAATCGTATTGAACCGAGAGAGATATTTGCTCGACGTTCGGTATCGGCGCAGGTCACCTGTTTTCGGTCCGCTGCTATGGTAACGCAGGGTCTACCGCGTGGTCATTCAGTAAACAAAAATCGAGAAGCAATCAAAACAAACAAGCACAATTTCAGTAAATAGATGTGTTCCATATCATTTCGATATTTAAAACAATTTTCATCAATTGCGATAAATTAGTGCATATTTTCGACAATTCGTCATTTTTCTATTTCAGAAGCATTAATTTAGCGTTAATTGTATATTTACCGACATTTCTGTGATTAGATGTGTTCCATATCATTTCGATTTTTAAAACAATTTTCATCAATTGCGATAAATTAGTGCATATTTTCGACAATTCGTCATTTTTCTATTTCAGAAGCATTAATTTAGCGTTAATTGTATATTTACCGACAATTTCGTCATTTCAAAGGTAAAATCATGTCTATCAAAAAAGCCGTGCAAAAATGCAAGGGTTTTTATTGGCGATTACCGAGTGTTATGTGTTTTCACAGACCGCGGCAACGGACGCAAAAGCGAGAAATGAGTTTCAAGTGAGGTATTCCGACTTGGATGAAACTTTCGATAAATGCATGTTGGCACATAATGATGTCATTATGTTGATAGACGACTCGGACGACGAGGAGTTTAAAACGCAGGATGCGATCCTTTCAGAAGCTCGTAAATATTTTTATGCGTGTAAAGGGGTTTACGCTGAAATATTTCCGATTGAGGCCCCATCCTTTTCGGGATCATATGTTCGACAAAACGAAACTCCAAAACTCAAAGAGTTAGGTATTCCCATATTTCGAGGTGATAAAAAATTATTGCCAAGCTTTTTCGATCTTTTTAATAACATTATAGATCAAAATCAAAGTCTAAGTAACGTTCGAAAACTTCAATATTTATTTTCATATCTTGAGGATGAGCCTTTAAAATTGATATCAGGGATTAGCTTATCTGATCAAAATCATAAAATTGCTTACGACAAATTAGTCAATAGATATCAAAACAAGCGAGACCTCGCAAATGATGCTTTAAGCACAATTGTGAACTCTACCTTAAAAAACGAGTCAGCTAAAAAATTGCGTAATTTAATTGACACCTTGTTAGAATCCCTAGAAATTTTAAAATCACTTAGCTTTGACGTTGACAGTTGGGACTTTTATTTTTATTTTTTTCATTTTGTTAGAAAAATTGGATATTCCGACGCGTTCAAATTTCGAAATGAGTCACGCCAATACTAATACCGAAATTCCCACTTTTCAGTCACTTTTTCAATTTCTAGAAAAAAGATGTAAAGTTTTGGAATCACTTTCTCAATCAACAGCAATCAAAAAGGTGCCTACCTATCAAAAATTAAATTCTGTGCAAAATCAGTTTGGGCAAAAGCCTACCTATCAAAATTCAAATTCTATGCAAAATTAGTTTGGGCAAAAGCCTACCTATAAATCATCCAATTCGCATTTTATAGGACTGGCTGGCACCTCAACTAATTCAAGTACGGGAATAAAATGTCTCCGGTGTAATCAAGGTCACGTGCTTTCGAAATGTCAAACATTTCTTGACCTCTCACCTATCGATCGTCTATCTTTCGTCAAGCAGAAGAAATTATGTCTAGCGTGTTTTCATCCCTCGCATGGGGTAGATACGTGCAAATCAAAATATTCATGCAGGACTTGCAATAGTAAAAGGCACCACACTTTAACTCATATCTTAGAAACTAATCAAGAGTCTGGAAGCCAAGATACTAGTCCTGTCATTCACACACCACCTGTCAATAATCTTCATGTGTCATCAAATACCTCAGGACCTTCAGGTACCTTTCTTTTATGCACCGCCATAATAGATGTTATGGACAGTTGCGGAAATTTTCAACCTGTAAGGGCACTGCTTGATTCTGGATCACAGACAGGATTCATCAGTGAAAAGTGTATTCAGCGTCTTAATCTTCCTAGGCGAAGTTACACCACTGAAATATTCGGATTAAATCAAATGTCTTCTCTTACTTCCAAAGGGCTCGTTCAATGTCACATTAAGCCACAAGGACAGGTCACTCCTTTACTTAATTTCGAAGCAATTGTTGTTCCACAACTATGTTCCAATATGCCTACATTCACTTTGAACGATAATCAGTGGAAACACTTGGAAAACCTTAAACTTGCCGACCCATCATATTTCAAATCTAGACCTGTGGACCTAGTTATTGGTTGCGAGTTATTCGCACAGATATTCAAGGAGGGTAGGGTTCTTGGACAAATAAGGCAACCTTCAGCCCTTGAAAACATCTTTGGCTGGGTCGTCATGGGAAAAGTGGACGAAGTAGGTAGTCTTACGGAACGAACCAGTTGTTTTTTAACGAGTCATTCACCTCCGTTAGAGGTCATTATCCCTAGGTTTTGGGAAATCGAACATTTGCCTAAAAAACAAATCTCATCAAAGGAAGAAAAACAAGCGGAATCAATTTTTACTGCGAGTGTCGTACGACAACCGAGCGGTAGATTCATGGTAGATCTTCCGTTTAAAGATAAAATAAACCCTGACCTAGGAAGTACTTATCCGCAAGCTTATCGTAGATTTTTACTTCTAGAAAATAGATTACTCAAAAATCCTGATCTGTACACTGCCTATTCTAGTTTCATGCAAGACTATATCGATTCTAATCATATGAGTCTAGTTTTACCTAGTCAACCAAAAGTCGACGTATCATGTTTTTTAGCACATCATTGCGTACTAAAGCCGGAAAGCTTAAGTACAAAATTAAGGGTAGTCTGGGATTGTTCGGCAGACACCCCAAAGAATATTAGTCTCAATGACACGTTGTTATCTGGACCGAAACTTCAAAAAGATATTGCTTCTTTACTCCTTACGTTTCGTCTTAATCCTATTCATTGCTGATATCAAACAGATGTTCCGTCAAGTCCTTATCAATCCTTACCACCGTCCTTATCAAAGGATATTGTGGAGGTTTTCTCCACAGGACCCACTTTCAGTGTGGGAACTTTCTACCGTCACTTTTGCCATGACATGCTTACTTTTTCTAGCCATGCGTACATTAAATGAGCTGGCAGAGAGAGAAAAGGAAAGTTTTCCTATGACTAGTAGTGTTCTAAAAACGTCAATTTACATCGACGATATCTTGTGAACTAGTCCTTCGCTTTCTGAAGCCGTTTCCCTACAGAGGAAACTCAATGATTTGTTAAATTCGGGAGGATTTGAACTTAAAAAATGGGCAAGCAATTGTCCTGAGTTATTGGCAACATTGCCAGAATCCGATCGTCAAATGCCTCTCTCTTTTGACAAGGATGAACCACACTATATCAAAGTTTTAGGCCTTCAATGGCATCCAAAAAACGAAATTTTTTCTTATCAATGCCGAATGAAGGACAAACCCCCAACTAAACGTTCTATTTTATCTATCATAGGAACAATCTTCGATCCCTTAGGTTTTCTTTGTCCCTTGTTGCTACAAGCAAAATTTATTTTGCAACAGTTGTGGATATCGAAAATAGGCTGGGACGAAGAACCAGATTCTTCTGTCATCGACTCTTGGAACAAACTTCGTTCTGAATTCCCGCTTCTTTCCAATTTTCAATTACCCCGACAAATCAAACTGTCAAAAATCAATACCTGTCAAATCATCGGCTTCTGTGACGCTTCAACTCGAGGCTACACAGGCGTCGTATATTTTCGTGTAGAAGAGGAAAGCAATATATCTGTTTCTCTCATATCTGCAAAATCTAGCTTCGCGCCTATAAAGTCACAAACTTTGGCTAGGCTAGAACTCCTAGGCGCATTTCTTTTAAGCGAATTAATTGATTTCGTCTTCATCTAGCTATGAAGGAAAAATAACTTTTACAAATATCGTTACTTTCTGCGATTCGCAAGTCGTATTGCACTGGCTTTCATCCTCTCCTAATCGATGGCAAACCTTTGTTGGAAATCGAGTCAGTAGAATCCAAGAAATCATTCCCTCAAACTCATGGCGCTACATTCCTTCTGCTTTAAATGCAGCCGATATTGCGTCACAAGGGGCCACCCCCTCACAGCTTATTTCACATGACATGTGGTGGAACGCACCTTCGTCTTTGTGGTCTCCCGAAAACGAATGGCCCGATTTTCATAAATCAAAAATGCCGATTGATTTCGGAGATATTAATCTGGAGGAAAAGCCAAAGGTCTGTTGCAATGCGATAATAGACGTTAACTTCTTAGATCAGCTTCTTATCAAATATTCATCTATATCAAAAATTCAACGTATCATTTGTTATGTCCTTCGAATAGTTAACCTTTTTCAAAACTATTCCTATCAAAAACCCACTAAGCCACCGGACCAAAAAATTATTTTTGAAAATATTGTTTTTCCTACCACCGGTGAGATGCAAAGTGCGTTATACCTTCTTATCAAACGCGTTCAAGGTTCTTGCTTTTCTGAGCTTTTTTCCGCGTTATCTAAGGATAAACCAATACCGAAACCTTTTCAAAACTCGGTCGGTGGCAGATTACAAAAATCTGACCTTTTGTCTTATTCTGCAAAACACCCCGTCTTACTTTCGAGTAACCATCGTTTAACTACTCTTCTTATTGAGTCCACTAATCGACAATACCTTCATCCTGGGTTTAAAACATTATATAATCTGCTTTTACAGCAATTTTGGATATTATCTGCCAGACGGGCAATTCAAAGAACCATATCCAAATGCTTGCAATGTTTTAGAATTAACCCTAAACCCTACAGACCGCCCATAATGAGTTCACTTCCCGCTCATCGAATCAATCAACTTAAACCTTTTTCGAGTGTAGCTATCGACTTTGGTGGACCTTTCTTTGTGATTCCTCATCGTTAACGTGGTTGTAAAGCTTTCAAATCGTATGTCTGTGTGTTTGTCTGTACGGCCACACATTGCGTGCATTTGGAATTAACCATGGAACTGTCCACCGAAGGGTTTGTAGGTGCATTCCATCGATTCATTTCCAGACGTGGAAGCGTGACGCAATGCTGGTCAGATCAGGGCAGTAATTTTATAGGGTTTCGTAACCAATTACTTGATTACGCAAGAAGTGCGTCCACCAGACTTTCTATTCGTTGGCATCTGGGACCTCCTCTCAGTCCACATTTCAATGGCTTGGCAGAAGCTGGGGTCAAAAATTTTAAAACTCACTTTGTTCGAGTTGTCGGCGACCAGAAGTTGTCCATCATGGAAATGTCCACTGTTACATGTCGCATAGAAGCTGTACTTAATAGTCGCCCTTTATCTCCTGCCTCTTCAGACCCACACGATCTTTAACCTCTTACCCCTGGGCATTTTTTGACCTTGAACCCCTTAATTCAGAAATTCCGGAGTCAGATTTGTCCGAGGTTCCCCTAAATCGGCTCTCGAGATGGCAACTAATCCAAAAACTACATAATGATTTTTGGAAACGGTATTCTGTAGAATATTTGCAGACGCTACAACAGCGACACAAGTGGGCTGATTCGTCCCCAAATATCAAATTAAATGATTTGGTTATCATAACGAGTGATCACATCCAATCACCTTTGAAATGGCCAGTCGGTCGGGTTCTCGAATTGCGTCCCGGCGGAGACGACCAATTGCGTGTCGCGACGGTACAAACGGCTACCGGTGTTTACAAGCGGCCAGTTGTAAAACTGTGCCTCTTGCCGAATTAAAAGTAATTTTAATTTTTTCTACCTATTGAAGTCAATTATTACAATAGGTAATTCTTTATTATTATTTTTTTAATTTTGTTTGTTTGTTTTGCCTTTTTCGGGTTTTCGTTATCTCTAAATAAACTTACGCTACTTATCTGTTTTTCATTCATTTATATTTATCGGTCGATCATTTTTCTTATATCTATATCTCTCCGGCTGATATTCTAAAATTGTGTGTTTTGGAGGGCAGTTATGTTAGCTCCCGCTAAATTTCGCGGTTGTTTGTAAATTTTAAAACCACACAATTGGATGACGGACAGAGTACATTTTTCGCGCATTTCGACATGCGCACCAACAATCAGTGAGATCCTTTTTCTACCGACTCGAGAAAATGGCGTGTTAATTTCTTTCTCCAACTATTTCAAATTTCTACACTTAAAAGTGCTCGATTTTGGTGTACTGAAGCATAGAACTAGAAACTGCAGCCCTTCAGCTACGTGGTGCCATCATTAGATCCAGAAAGGGGCCCCTGCAACGTGGAGAAATTGGCTGCAAACTGGTGAGTGCTTTGTTTCTGATTTCCGTTGTGTGGTACCAACAATTAACCTATGCCATTATTTCGTGATTTCATGTCAATATATTTATGTTTGTTCCCGCTTTCATTAATTAAAATATATACAGTCCACTGCAGTTATCGTTTTTCTATCTGCGGGCAAACATTAAATTATGTTTTTGTAATAATTTTGTTTTATTTTTATCGCCTATTGTTCGTTTTCTTACAAAATCTGGATCAGAGCAACAACCAAACGACGAACAGCAAATGGCCTCTTTTTATTTCGACGAGACAAAAGTTTTATTGCTTCGAGATTCATTATCTTTGCTGTTGGGGGAAAACGATGAGAATGAGACTGCCATGAACCGTTCACCGAATGATTAGGATTTGCAGGATTGTTTGCAAACGCGTTTGTAATCCCGTCCAAGCTGGTGTTTGCTTCATCGTTCAGTTCGTTGCTCTGTTCGTTGTTCGTCGGTATGTTCAGGATTTTATAAAACTAAGTTAAAAAAACGACAATGACAATTTAAGATTTATAATGTTTTTTATTCTTTAATAATTTAAACTTATCGACTAGTACACAGCAAAATTAATATTTTAATCCTTGACTTGGCAAACGCTTCAATTTTATTAAAAATAACAATTTTTGGGCTATAAGGAGTAAAACTTCATGTGGAGGGATTCACTGAACCAGGGGAGCTGAAAAACGGAGAACTTGAGTTTTTAGCAGTCTTGGAGGTGTCTAAATAGGAAAAATTAATAAATAAGCATTAAAACATTTTTAATTTAATTTAAACAATTTTAATTTTTTAATTATTTTCGATTAAAGTACTGACCAAATTAAAACACAAGTAATTAAAGGAATAAAATGTAATCTTATACTTTGGTACATACCTAAAACTGGCATTTAAAAAATGATACTCCTGGTGGGCTTCGAGGACTAAAACTTAATGAGGAGGGATTCACAATCCCAGGGGGGCTTTAAAACGAAGGGCTTGAATTGTCAGCGTACTTGCAGGTGTCTAAATAGAAAAAAAGAATATTTATATATTAGAATATTTATTTCAATTTGAACAATTTTAATTGTCAAATTATTTTTGGGTAAAGTACTACCTCATACCTGAAACTGGAATTAAAAAACTTGATGTTCCTGGTGGGCTTTGAGAACTTAAAATTGATGTGAAGGAATTTTCTGTCGCCAGCGGGCTACAAAACGAAGAAATCAAGTTGGAAATGTCTAAAAACAAAAGAATTATTATATATTACTTTTATTTTAATTTTAATATTTTATTTTTAGTAATTGAAAAAAGATTGCATTATTTTAATTGTGTCTGTATAAGCTGCTTCTACGATTACTCACATAAACCAAGTTTAAAGTAATTAAAAAGAAAACCTTATATCTAATACTTTGGTTCATACCTGAAACTAAAAATAAAAAACTTGGGCTATGAAGACTGAAACTTGACGTTTGAGGGATTCGTTGTCTCAGGGGGTCTTGGAGGTGTCTAAAGAGAAAAGTATAATACCTAAATATTTAAATAACTTTAATGTTATAATATGTTTGGTTAAATTACCTAGACCAGGTTTAAAGTAGTTAATTACATTTAATGGTTTAAAAAATGTTTAATGAGTTTACGTTTGTCTGTTTACGCTGCATAAACAATACTTACGGGCAAAAATGTGTTTTTTTCGAATAAGCAGAGCGTTTTTTCTTAGGGTTGTCTTTCCACAAAACAAAATTAAATTGTCTTTTATATAATGAACCTAAAAATTAGAAAATGTTAAATTATTGAATATTGTATGAAGCCGGGAACCTGTCAATTCTTTTTGACATAAATTTAAAGTCTTTTAAAACTGGGGATCGTAGGACCACTTTAGGGCCCAGGCCCTCAGTGTGTGCCTAGTGGATAAACCATCGCTGGCAAGCTTACAAAATTATATATTGCTTACCTTTTGGTATCCAAAAAAGGCAAAAACCTTTCTCGTACGCGTTGCGGCACCCAGCCACGCAACAAATAATGGGCATTTTATGTTTTTTGCCTTTTTTTTTTAATGAATAGCAAATGTTTATTTTTGCTCCTTTGGTAGGTGTATGGCAATGACAAAATCCCAGAATATTGACAAATAATGACATTATTGAATAAAACAATCTAAGCCAATGGGTAACCAATTGTATACGAGGTTTTTTATGTAAAAATCTATGTCGGTACCTTTAGAAGGAACTTCGTTATACAGTGACCTTAGTTTAATAGCCTAAGAACTCTAGTTTAACGTGTAGTATACGAAACCAAAACCACCACAAAAAAATTAGGTTAAAAAGGCGAGTATTTAAAATAGTAGTTTTTTGATCAAAACTTAATTATTTCTATTTTTTATGTTTAGAGGCTTGTGAAATGTTTCAAGTATAGGACTAAAAAATGTTTTTCACCAGTTGATAGCGACATATTTCGAAAGTAATGGGCAATACATAAGTTGGTAATTCTGTAATGCAATTTGCTAAAAAAAAAATGTTTTTTGAAACCGGTTCATCCAAAATTTGAAAAATTATGTGTTCCCAAGATAAAAAATATGAATTTAAAAAAATAGCAACAAGCTATTAACCACAGCTGAATACACGGCCAAAAGCACAATAAATGTGCCATTACAAAAAGATATATCCTAAACGCATAGCTTACCCAGTCAAGATTTTAGGTGGCCTCAAACAAGAATTTCGCAAACTTTGTAAATTTTTTGCTCATCGGCTGCTTGCGCCTGATGACGAGTTTTTTTTTGGTCAAATAACACAAGGCATTTGCCTATTAACGGCACCATTTTTTTTTAAATTGGTAAAGATATTTTAGCAAAAAAAAATATAATCTAAACTAATGCCGATAAAATTCAAGATGGCGCCCCACTCACCTCCCTGCGCGGGTTTGAAGAAGAAAAAAACTACTTTTTAAACTTACTTTAATCCTCTAGATCTACAGTTAAAACGGCGTTTTGCCACCTTAAAGATCGCACGATAAAACCATTTTTACATAGGCCATCTGCTCTACTAAAATGTTACATGTAAAGCTAACAGATAGAAGAAGGAATGAATGGATTTGAAATAAAACAAAAGTAAGGAATGTCAGAGGAGAATTAATAAAATTAAAATGGAAATTTGTCGGTCATAATATCAGACAGAAAGACGATCGATGGAACAAGTTTATTGTAACCTGGAGATCTTGAGAAAATAAAAGAAGTAAGGGAAGACGCCAAATGAGATGGGCGCACAGTGGAACGTTTGGCTAATCTAGGTGGACATGGTTAAGTACTATAAATGAACATTTACATCTACATCCTAGATCCAAAATATTGTTTTTTTATCCCCTCTGGTTTTCAAGATATTTGCATTGAAAGTTGCATCTTAAAAATTATCTGCTTAGATATTTCAATCTTATGTGTGGGCAATGCTTTAAAACAATAATGTTTTTTCCCGCGCAGTAGGCGCTGAAGAAAAACAATTGCTAGAAATCTTTAGAGTGACATGTCCTTAAGACTAGGGTAGCATTTTAACTGTTATTGTTGCAGTGTTTTATTTTCTATGATTTTTAAAATTCGCTGGTGTTTTGGTAAGGAAAATTTTATTTTTATATAGTTTTTGTTGGACTGAAACTTTAGTTTGTTAGAATTTGTTGATGTTAGTTTTACTATTTTCTAATTAACTGAAATCTCTACTTTATGACGCAGTATTGAAATTTTGTCGAATTTTGACGTAAACAATTAGTTTGCTTGCCTACAACTCTAAAAATAGAAAACGTATTATTTGCGTTTAAAAACATTTTTTTTTGATACCTTCACAAATGTGCCCTTTGGAGATTTCCTAACCTAAATTAGTCAATCTTCGTGCAATTTTCTCTATCAGGATAATTCGGTGTGTCTATTTGTCTACAGGGTGTCCAGTTAAAAGTAACTACAAAGGGCTTTATGGGAATTTCTGAAACAGTAACACTTACGATATTGGTTCAAAAGCAAAAAAGTTGCGCTATTGCAAGCCCAATCAAATCCTATGTCGAAATTAAAAATATATAAAGGGGGTTTTAAAATAATGCCTAAAAACTTAAAAATGTGTTATTCGAAAAATAAAAAATATTGTCGCCATCTTTTAAAAAATTGAAGAAAACTATATAAATAAGACTAGGCCAACCAAATGCCGTTAGCGATATTTTTAAGGACTTTAAATTTTTCAAAAGTCACAATTTTTAGTTTTTCTCAATATTTTGAAAACGTATATATAGCAAATAATTGGACTCGGAATAGCGCCACTTTAGGTATTCGAAAAAGCCTTTGAGACAGAGGACCTTTTGAATCTGAGTTGGCCTGATATTTTGCCCTTTTTACAGAAGACAGGCAGATTCCTCAATCCTCAGCGAAGGAAGGATGCCCGGGGGTTGGAGAAAAGGGCGCTTCATGTGCATAGTCGCCAGGCCAAGAACATACCCCACACTACTACTACTACTATTACTTTTATCTGAGTTACCCTGTATCTATGTGTATGGGTCCATTCTTAAAGTACGTAACACTCAAGGGGAGAGGGGAGTTATTAAGCTTGCGATACACTTTCATGATTCTTTAATGTATTCTTTCTTAAAAATGCATTACGGAAGGGGAAGGAGAGGTTACGTAATTTAAGAATATGCCCTATGTATGTCTGTATGATGGGATTTTGAAACTCTCGAAAAGTCGGTCTTCATCGAATTTTTCGAAACAGTAACGTTTGACTCTGTAACAAGCATAAACAAGCTTAATAAAAATGCATTTACCCCAAGGGAACTTTTTTTAGGTTAAAAAAATCCAAAATATTAAGTTTTAAACGGAACGAGTTATTAATATGCGGTTTTAGAAAGATAAATATATATTTTCCTTATCTTGTTTTGTGTCAGATTGAGCAATTACTTAAGCACAGTTTAGTTTGTAAGGTAATAGTAAAAATATTTTTTCTATACTACAAAAATTTTATCTCTATCCATAGCATATATTATGTGTTTTTTATTTTATGTCGAATACTGCGCAGGGAATTTAATTCTGTATGAAGAACTTAATCCTGTGTGGGTGTGTTTCCACTGTATAGTTATATATTTTTTATGCAGATAATGCCCGAAATTTCAAGACAATAATTTTTACAAGTCTGGTTGGATAGGCTTAAAAAAAATAAGGAAACACACATTTTTAATTTTCTCACATTAAACACCTTTAAAGATAATGCCACCCGACAAACATTTCCCATTATAATTTTAGGGGTTCGTGTCACTTCGGGTAAGGGGTAAGACCTTTAAAATTTTTAATGTGTTTAAGGAATGTCTCTCTTTCATATAGTGATGGATGAGACCGGAATGTTTTTCTTGATCGTTGTGTGTTGAAACAATTTTCGTTAAAAACATACAGTGCAGGTATATTAAGATCGTTAAAATCTGAATCACCCTATATAAGAGGTAGCTAATATTGCAAATACTAAATGTTTTTATAGATTTTATGTCATTTTAAAGCAAAAAAAAATCAAGCATTAGAGAGTGTTAATGTTGCTTAAGGGTTGTCCACCTAGATCTTCAAAACGTTCCACTGTGTGCCTCTGGTACCTTAATTTTGTCTAGAGATGCATAACTTTAAGCTAATTTTCTATTAGTAAGCTCATAATTATGTTAGGCAGCTCAGTAACTACGTAGTCAAACAATTCTTGTTCTTCTTCTGTTTAAAAAATGTTGTGAACAACACACTGCGACCAATTTTAAAAACAAGTATTTTCTTTTTTAGTGACTACGCCAAATTTTTTGACACTTCCCACATATTACGTGTTTAACATGTAAAACACGTCTGAGAAAAAAAACGTTGATTTTAAAAGCTGGTAGAAAAAAAAAGTTTATTTTATATATGGAAACAAGCTGAATAAGTCATTCATTAACCTTAAAGGAAATAACGTTTCATTAAAAACGGCGTTGTAATAACGCCATTATCAACTTAAAATTTGACGAACATATTAAAAACTTAAAAGCTAAATTGCTTCTTCTTCCTTTGCTTTACGAGTAATATCGGACAATCTCGGATTTGAGATTGCAAGGAACTGTTACTTCTCTTTAGTTCAATCGCTTCTGTCTTATGGCATCTGTTTTTGGGGAAGCTGTACTGATTATCTGTTTAAATTTGTGTTTGTTTTGCAAAAAAGGACATTAAAAAATATATATAGGGTTAAAAAAGACGCTCATGCAGGCCATTATTTTTAAGATATAAAATTTTAACTTTGTGTAGCCTATTTATTTTAGAGACCGTCTGTCTCATTTACAAAACATATGCACAAGAAACAAATCTCGTCACCCTAGTTCTGAACCTCGTAACTCACAAAAAATTCATATTTTTGCATCAAAGGTTAGTAATCATGCATAGCTATATGCTGCGAAATCCTCTCAACCCAAAAAAATATAAAACTCCCGCGATTTCTAATAAATCGCATAATGCTTACCCTATGTAATTTGCTTCTAACTTTTCTTATTCCTGTAAAATTTTGTTGAGTTGGGTTACGACGTTTCAGAATTAGGGTGAAGATATATCTAACATGTACAGTTTACGCCGTCTGCAAACTTCGGCCTAGAGACAGCCCTGGGGAGATCATACAATGCTGCTAAATCAACCATATTAAAATGGATAGAGAATAGCTTCCAACAATACTGGATAAATATACCAGAACTGGCTCACTCTAAAGAGTTCATTAAACCGAACCGAACCGAACCTGGTAGAAACAGAGCCAGGAACATTATTGGACTTACCAGACAGGAGATACGTATATTGACTGGTCTTTTTACGGGTCACTGTCGACTGAGAGTACCCATGCACAGAATGGGATTAACGGAAGAGACCGAATGTAGACTCTGTATGGAGGATGACGAAACAGTCAGACATGTACTGTGCGAATGTTCGGCTATTGCACATTTATTTCAGAATACTTTCGGTAAACCTCAGATAGACTCAGAAGATCTGAACAGTGTCTCACCCAAACTGATAGCCGGCCTTTTTGGAGAATCAGGCATACAGTGGTGAAAAAACCACTCAAAAGTGAGCCACAATAGATCCACCGGTGATCCCAGTGGAAGGTCTGCAAGGCCCACTCACATAGGAATCATCATCATCATCATCATTTTACCATTACCAATTCAAGACTCAGCGTTAATTACGGATTCATCTATCTATCTATGAGGAATTTAACAATATACAGTGAAACCTCCGATAAGCGGACACTCACGGTTCCGTCGATTTTGTCCGCTTATTGGAGGTGTCCGCTTAAGAGGGAACTCCGAAAAAAGGTACATGGTTGTATTGCTTATAATAAAACAGGATAAACTTACTAACGGAAAACTAAACAACATTTCTTAATAGAAAATCGGTAAAAAATAAGGTAAACTTAAGAAGTTTTTTACTAAGCGCCATTTCAAGGAGATCTATTACTACCCAACTGAACAATAAAAATAAAACACAGCAGTCCCGTCGAATTAAATATGTAGTAAATACGACAGAAGTATTTAGTATCCGCATTAAAACGGACAGGAATAATTCCCCGACTGCAGAGTGCGTTCTTGCCAACTTACTACATAACATTTATGCCCATGTCGTGCAGTGCTCCGTCCCGTTGTCAGAGGTTCGCGTCCGGTTAAGGGAGGTTTTAGAATTTTTTAACCATAAAAAATTGTCCGCGTCCGGTTATTAGAGTGTCCGGTTATAGGAGTGAACTTTACATGTAAAGAAATAGGCAAAAGCTTGGTTCCAACAAATTTGTCCGGTTAAAGGGAGTGTTCGCTTAATAGAGATGTCCGCAAGGAGAGGTTTCACTTTGTTTTGAAATATATTTTTTTTAACATTTTTTTATCTTCTTACATTTTACCTAGATAGTATCTAGTGTACCAAAGAAACTGGTTGTGATAATTTTAATCTTTGACAAAGGAAGAAATATATATATATATATATATATATATATATATATATATATTTATGTCATGACGGATCACTCTTTTAATTTATTTGTTTTATTGGTTTTTATGTAACTTAATGTACCTACTTTTTTATTACCTACCTCTGCTACAAATTTTCTTTTACCAAGAATTTTCATTGTTAGTACATGGTTCGTTTGTCGCTGTGTAATTTTACATTGTTTATAGAAATTTTTATCTATTAAAGTTCGCACATTGTATTTACGATGCGGCGATCATTTACTTAAGTGATTGTTTTTATTTATTTTATCCTAATAGCAAATCTAACTTATGAAAGCTTGGATATTTGTTCCTACTTTTTCTAATCTTCAATACCGTAGTCGACCCGAATTCCGTCACCTTAAGCCCCTTAGTATTCATGGACTGAATTTTGAGATGATATACAATGTTCTATGTGTTGATATATTGAATTATTTTTACTTGTGCCCAAACTTTGGACATTTGATTAAACATTTTATTCTATTTTGAGAATTTAAATCTAACTATATTTTTTTAGTAAATAAAAAAAATTTGAGATCCGAAATTTCTAATTCCGACATATTGTTTACCTAAACTCCGTCATTGTTTTTACCTAAACTCCGTAATTGTTTTGACCTGAATTCCGTCATATGATAAAATGGATGCTAAAAACAATCTATAACAAATACAACTAACTTTTATTGTACTACTTAATTTTGCTTACATAAATTCACCAAATATTTTTAGGACCTAAGTACGCACACGAAAAAATATAGAATTTTTAGTTGTTCATACCATTAGACGTGAAAGCCTAATGGGTTCCTCACTAAAATATTTTTACTACCACCTCAAATAAGTTTATTAAAAACCCAAAAAAACCTAATAACCAAATTTTGTGGTAGTATATGTCTGTGTATCAGTATAACTGTTCTAGGATTATCTGTCGGTCTATCTGTCTGATTGTAACATTACCAAAAATTCGCCTAACCTATAACTGTGGTATTCGAAATGATAATGAATAGTTTTTGGTGGGGTGGAGCCTTCTAAGGTATTTATTTCTTACAGTAAACAGAATATTTTCTGGATAGGTAGGTATTTTTCGTAAGATATGAAAAGGGGATAGCCTCCTTCATAATCCAGCAAACGTGAAAAATCTTAACCTAAAAGCCGTTAATTAATATTGTGTGAAAACATTTTATCCTGTTTAGCTTTTAAAGAAAACATAAAATGTATGCATAGAGATTTTGTCTTGCCTTGAGCGCCATCTTTTAAAATTGTCTTGAATGTAGTAGTCTTAATCAACTTTTAGAACTTCCTTTTGCGTCACTTTTAAGTTAAAAAAAGTAATTTAAAAAAAAGTCTTTGAGAAGTCTTAATCTACTGGCATTTTAGAACATGTTGTGGAGGACTTTTCCAATGTGATTTAGGCAGATGTAAATAATAAGGGTAAAAAAGACGTTATATACACAGCACCAGAAACTTTAGCAAAAATTACATTTTTATAGCTGGATTCCTCCTTGTTTTTAAGTTATCTTTAAGCATCTAGATTTAACAAAATAAATATTACTGGTATGAGGTTGTTTTCTGGTAAAAAATATTTTTGTTATTTTTGTTCACGTTAGTTTAACGTTGATGTGAGTTTTTTGCTATGTGGAATCTTTCAATTGCTGATTTTCATGTTTTATATTATGTTTCACAGATCCCTTTCTAAGCGATAATCGCCTTTGGATGACTTCCAAAATTGCGGCCTCCAATCCGCTGGATTTTGATTTTTAACCTTTTGCCTACATATTATATATAGCAGCAAATATAACCGAAAAAAATATATATATATAGGTTTACCTATGGACGTAGTGTTGTGATGTACCTAGGGACAAAAACTCTCTAGGAACAACACGGCTTAATGTCCCTAGGTACATAATTTGTAGTTTTTTTAAAATAATCTGAAACATTTTAACCTTAAAAAACCTTTAAAATTTTTGACTGAATTTTGTAGCCAGAAAATACTAACTTGTTTACTTTACTTATTGAGACCTATCAATTTACACTTATGCTAATTAACATCACCAAATATTATAACAATATTTACTTTTTGGTAACTAAACTAAAACACAATGTCTGTGGTTACGAAAGAATATGCATCCGCAATAGCTTTAAGAGAATTGGCCTACTATATCGTCAATACGGACGAAAATTGTGGGTTTCCCCAGGTATATAGTGTCCCTAGGTTGAGCACTACATTTAAATAAACAAAAAACACGCATCACAAAAATTATATATCTTTCTTGAAACTACCATTTTCTATTCTTATGAAATGTACCAATCTGATGGAGAAAAGAGCCAAGATCTCTTCCGCATTTTCAACTTTTATACGTCACAACAGTATAAAAATTAACCAATTCCACTTCTAATAGAGCCAATCTCAAGAGAATTAAGTTGTATACAAAGCAGCTTGAAGCTGGTAAGATCTCAAATAATTATGTAAATTTGAAAGTATACAATAAACGGTGCTGCTCAGCACATAACGAAATTTAATTTTCAGGTCCAGGTGCCAGCTTATGTGTAGGTGTGATGATAAATCACGCAGATAAAGATTTGGTCGTAATATAATACCAGTTGAATAAATATGGCGAAGGACTTTGGGGGACCAAAATATAAAAATATATAGAAAATAAACTCACTGAAAAAGAAAGTTAAGCTGAACCAAATATGGATCTGGGTGACAAACTAGGAGAGGGGGTGGATTGATTTTAAAAGTCCATATATTTTTTTAGGGAGTGATTGCCACGTCACCGTGCCCCTTAAATCCGAACTTCTTAACCGTTAGCCAAGAAGGGCGAACATTTTATTCCTCACTGACTTATCTGCATGGTTGGTAGCCGATTATTGCTCCGATCTGATTTAATGTTTGTGTATGTCGCAATCCAATGGTGCGTAATTCGGCAGAGTTGCCAACTTTACGGAAATTTTCTTATTTTTGAGGAATCTAGGCAAATTAAGAGAAATTGTAGGGAAATTTTGGGAATTTCAAAATAGAATTTTTTTTGATTTAACAATAATGAATAATCAAAAAATATTTATTATACATATAAGTTTATCTACCCAGTTAATGTATTATGTATCGCGATCTGTAGGTATTGACTAAACTATAGTATAATATAAATAAGCATACGAAGTTGATTGTCATTCAGGGATTTTATTTTATTTGAAGTAGCATGTTAAGTTGGTCATTTCTTTCCATTTAAATAAAAAATATTTTATTAAAGAAGATGAAAAGAAATTAAAATTATTATTAACGCGGACGATGAACAGGGTTTGGCGTAGTCATGGGCTGCTTTTTTGTAAATTGCTTTCTGAAAGCTGCTTTTGGGACGGATCAAAGGTTACTACTTCAAAGCAGATATTATAAAATTTTATAAAATATGAAAAAAACATTGGTGTTTTATATGTTGGCGCAAATTACACCCAAAATTTTGTTAGCTTTTCCCAAAACATTCGCAACGGATAATTCACGCGTGGTGGCATTGTGGTGCATGCGCAGATTTTTAATGTGGAATATCTAAGAACCTTTTTTCGCAATGGAGCAAGGTAGGACCAGGGGGCGTAAAGTAACCTCGTTTTACGGTATAAAGACTAAAACTTAGCTAAAGCTCATAAGGGGACCTTTCCGCAACAGTTAGGAAATAGCTATTTTCCTAAAACTAAGAATATTTTTTCTTCGAGGGCATCTAATTTTGATTATATTTCCATCAATTTAGGATCACAGTAATTTGGCGTTACCGGTCGGGCCGTATTTTTTTTACTTCGACGATTTCGTAGTAACGAGAATGGCGAAAGTTTCTAATTCTGATAGCATTCGCGTGCTAGAAGCAGTTGGTACTATGCCAATGACAACTGCAGAACGTTGTTTCTCTAACATAAAGAGAAATTAAACTTTCCTTAGAGGCATAATGGGTGAGAGTAGATTAACTGCCCTCGCAATGTTATAAGAAATTCCAAAGTTCAATGGATTCGTTTATTTCAAAAAACGACAAACGCCTTCATTTTTAGTACAAAACGTGATTGCGAAACATGAAAACTAGGAATATATAACTAATATCTAATAAAATATCAAATTTTTTAATTATTTGCTCTAAATTATATAATATAATGGCCCAAAAAGTTGGGCTTGGCAACCGAAAAATTTTTTCGCCTGCTCCGCATTTTTTTTCTTGGGTACGGCCCTGATTTTAAAGAGTTGAACAACTCAAAGATCACTTAAGAATTGTAGAAACCAAAGGTGACTTGATGAATAACAATATTTTTATTTCACGTGACAGGGGTTGAAACAACCTTTGTTAAAGCTTTTAGCACTAGTGTTGTAAATGCGTATTCGCGCACTGCAAACAATTTGGTAAGAACCATTTACACACGATCGTAGAAAGATTACGTTGTGTCACGGAAACTTTGAAAGATGGCCTAGAGAATTTACCTTGAATTACCCTCTTAAGCGCGAATATGGGTTTAATCCTGATTAAGTCCTTGTTGCTCACATACAAACAACAAAAAGGGAGAATGGATTAGTTAAGCCTTGTTACGGTGCATCAAAGGATTAAACGATCATATTAAATACTGTAATTTGTTACTTACTTCATATCTATCATGTTTAAATTAGAATTTTGTTTGTTTCATTTTGACAGGTGTATTAAAGCGCAGGTGAGCATTTTTTTTTGGCAACTGGTAGAAAATGTCATTAAACTAATTTTCTTGGGTAATCGAATAAAAGAATTGATTTTTTAACGTTTTAAAATTTTTCCGTTGGTACTTTGCAAGCTATCCCTATGGGGATCCAGGATCTAATAGATAGTGGATACCTATTAAGTGCTGACAGACAGGTTTGTCTCTCATGTTATGGTTGTAGTGAAAAGAATACCCTTTTACCTTAGGGTCACTGCATCCTGGAAGCCTGGCGTCTCCATGGGTAGCGACAAGCCCACGTGACCTGCCTCGGAATTTCCATGGGCGACTCGTCAACTTACCTCGGAATAATTAGAGTACCTACACGCAATTATTCTACAATTTTGTAAATTAGGCTCGGAATTTTTAGAGTACCTACAATTTTTCTAGAAGTTTGTAAAGCGCTCTCAGAATTTTTAGAGTACCCACAGTATGTAAAATATTTTTAAAAAAATTAAAAGACAATACTTATATTTTAAAAAAACGTTATGGTAATTACCTACAATGATAAAAAAATATCATTTCTGTCGGATTACTCTAAATTTTGTCTTTTTTGTAACGTTGCTATAGTTTCTAAATTCATATTCCTGTATACAAAAACATGATATTTTAAACAATATTTCAAAACTTTTATTTTTGTATTTTACATTTTTAAGTTCTTTAGATTTGGGATCAAATATGATCTTGAATAACCCAAATACATATTTTTCTGGTCCTGTACGCGACACGGACAAAGTCTTGTTCATAAATGTCAAATTAATTTCACTGATTCAAACATATGTTTTATAGAGCTACTGAGTTAAATTAAAAAACAAAAGATATAAAAATAACTTTTAAGGTAGGTTTTAAGCATTTTATTGCTTTTTTCGGTATCTGGCACTATCTGGATATTAATATATTAAATTTATTTATATTTAAAATTAAAAAAAACTATGATAAAAAAGTTTACTACATATGTATGCTTTTAGACATCGTCCTAAGAAATAGCTCTCATGTTTTCGATTTTTTGGTTCGAACGAAAAATTATCCAAAAACATTTTCTGCGAACGAAACATTCTCCAAATACGTTTTCTTCAAACGGAAAATTGTTTCAAAACGTTTTCTTCGAACGGAAATTTGTTCGAAAACAATTTCTTCAATTGGAAATTTGTTCAAAACCGACAAAACAAATTTTTTTTTAAAAAATTCTAGACCTCGCTTGCCAAACTTAACTTTTATAGTTGCCAAACTTAACTTATATAGTTTGACTAGAGGGTCTTTTTTTAACATATTCTTGTAAAAAAAATTCCGTGACTTCTTTCCCGGGAACCTAGAGGGTATAAAACCCAACCGAACCAAACCATCCGAAACATATTTTCGAAAAATTATGTCCCTAAGTTAGCTTTCCGGTCCTCATTTTGGGAGGTTGAAAACGGTGTTATTCTAACCTTTCTCAATTGAGCGCAAACCTGTGACTTGGGGACATTTTTTTTGGTGGAAAAAGGTCAGGGGATATCTGGACCGGTTAGGATACGTTTGCGAGCAATTGACAAAGGTTATATTTTGTGTGTGTGTGTGTGTGTATGCCTGTGTGTCTGTAGTATAGCCTTTTTTGGCAATCATTACAGAATAGCAACTTTCGATCTTTCGTTGGGACCTTTTGTTTTTCAATCTTTTGTTTTTCGACCGTTTTTATTTTCGACCTTTTGTATTTTCGACTTTTTGTATTTTCGATCTTTTGTATATTCGACCTTTTGTATTTTAGACCTTATGTTCCCGACCTTTTTTACTTCCGACTTTTTGTATTTTAGATCTTTTGTACTTTCGACCTTTTATGCGCCGCCCGCTGTTTTTTGGACACCGTTATAAAATAATACTAGGTATATTACAAACCTGGGGATTACAGTGTTTACTTTTAATTCCGCGGCGAGAATTTTGAAGCTTGACAGGAAGGACGGCTTTAATTTGTTAAGTGATTAAAAGGGACTTTAATGCCAATGTTTATATACTAAAAATAATAATAATCATAAAATAAATAAATATTAAGCCACCTACTCCGGTACTCTAGTTTTAGCATGTCAACCCCCGGTATATAATAATACAGCGGGCAGTGATAGTTTTCATTTTTTTGGTGAGCTTTGGGCGCGTTGGTTCTGAAAAGCATTATTTGAATGGTTTGTTTATTTGGACAGTCTAAATATATATACCGAGTGTGACGGACAGTTATTTACGTAACATTTGTAAACCATTTTATTTTTTAAATACAAAAAAAGCTACGCTCCTGACAGTGTCAGATTTGTCATATAACCAAAAATATTTAGCTGTCGTGTCGCTACCCTAAGAAGACACTACGTCTTCGTGATGCAGTGACCCTATTTTACCTTCGCACGTAGCGCCATCTACGAAAATAATTGAAGTTCTCTGGAATAACAGGCAGACGAGCAATAAACTTCTGACGTTTGATAACACTTTGCCTTTACAAAAATTTTTTCCGCCCTCACGATTTGAGGTCGACGGTGGTCATTGGATGAGTGCCGGCTCCTCCGTAAGTGCACATACTTAAAAAATAATAAAATTTGATTCATTTTTTAATTCATAATATTATCATAAAGTATCAATAAACAACAAAAGGAATTCACCAAAGACTACAGGGACAAAAAATTGTCTACAATGAAAACACGTTATTTTCTTGAATAAATCCTTTTACCTTAAAACAATTTGTTTTGAATTAAAATATTTCTTTTTAATTTAACGCTGCGTTTACTCTTGAAATAAGGCTTTATTTTTCTTCTTTATTTGTTTTGTTTCAGTATATTGCATTTTGTAACAAAGCAAATTGTCTTCATATAAGTAATATTTTGCTTCCAGAGGAAACGGTGCCTTAGATTAATTCAGTTCCAATTTATAATAAAACAATTTCTATTTTACATTAAAATAAAGAGGCAAGACATTTTTTGTACTAAATCAAAAAAATATTATATTGGTGAATAGGGAAGCACAAATTATTTTACTTCAAAGCAATTTGCTTGTATCTAAGACAATTTTTTTACCGTGTAGAATACTAAGTAGAAAGTAATATCCGGTATGTACGTGCTTGTATTCGTGTTTAAACGAGAATGAGGTGAATGCATAGGCCGGCTGTTGCGGCGCCTAACTGGACGCAAATTCTGTGCACCGTAAATGTGATGTCGCATTCTTATTACCAAATATAGAAAGAGAGGGCGACATGTCACTATAGAATTTTACAGTACACAGAATCTGCGCCTTACTTCGATTAGTGCTCTTGTAAATCAATTGAGACAATCGATGCCGCCCGCACCCCCGTGATTCCACCAGCGTCTTCGGTTACCGTTGGTTGTTAACGGTATGTGTGTACATTTTAAATTAGTGCACTAAGACCATTTGGCGTTACCGGACGGGCCGTATGTTTTTTACTTCGACGATTTCGTAGTAACAAGAATGGCGAAAGTTTCTAATTCTGATAGCATTCGCGTGCTAGAAGCAGTTATTACAATGCCTATGACAACTGCAGAACGTTGTTTCTCTACCATAAAGAGAAATAAAACTTTCGTTGCATAATGGGTGAGAGTAGATTGACTGCCCTCGCAATGTTATAAGAAATTCCAAAGTTCAATGAATTCGTTTAATTCAAAAAACGACAAAGGCCTTTATTTTTAGTACAAAAAGTGATTGCGAAACATGAAAACTAGGAATATATAACCAATATCTAACTAAATATCAAATTTGTTAATTATTTGCTCTAAATTATATAATATAATGGCCCAAAAAGTTGTAGCCAGAGCATATTATTTTAAAAGGCTTCCGTTTTCGGTCTAAAAGCAAATCATATTACTTTTTGGCAACAGACCATTTCCCCCTAATTTGACCCGGCTGAATCCGAATATCTCTGTTGCCAACTCGAAAAATCGACAGGGACGGAAAAAATCCCTCCCAAACCCCCAAAAACCTGTTTTTTTCAGTTTTATGCAATTTTTTCGAAAAATAACCTTTTTATCAAAAATTGCAAAGAACAGTTTTTTGTGGAGAATAAAATTCCCTTTCCAACGATGTATTGGTCAATAAGGTTAGGAAAAGCAAGTGGCTCTTCAGTGGCGTACGTAAATTGGGATTTTTCTCAAAAACTACACTTTTTAGGAAAAAATATGTAGTATACTTTATTGTAGAACATAACATTTTCTTTTAAAAACTTTATTAAAATGTTGGGTTGTTGCCATATTTAAGGCTTCAGGGGCGTACTAATATAAACTGATTTTCAAAAATAACTGAAATAACCAGTTTCTCTGGCATATTTAACTATTTTTTCTAACTAAGATTTTTAGAAAAAAATGTGCCTTTATTCTTTATTGAGGATAAGACAATTTCTTTTTAAATGATATATTACAAACATAATTTATACCTACTAAAATAAAATGTTTCCAAATTAAAATAAACTGTTTTTTGATTAGATTTGATATTGTGATTTATCTAAATAAGTTCTTTAAAGCACAAAAACACCGGTGGTTATAAGGGGGCATAGGGGCCATGGCCCCCCCTAAGCAATATTTTTGTGCAGAAAGTAACAGTAGTAACTTTGGCACAGGTGTTTTTGGTTATTTTTTTAAGCATATGGAAGTAAAAATAAAGTGGTGAATCTTTTGCCACGGTTTGGGGGGGGGGGCATAATCATAATTAGGTATTCATTGGGATCAACAACCAACCTGTCAACCTGTTTTCTATATTATGAGTCACATTTTGTGATCACACTGTTTAAAAGGACATTTTATTATCGGGCCCGCCGCCGAAGCCATGAAAGGTCGAAAGTACAAAAGGTCGAAAAAAAATCGACAAAACAAAATATTAAAAATACAAATTTACCGTATCAAGTCGAATTGACCTGCCCAGTCGATGTGGACCCGCGGCCGTACTTTCGATCTTTTGTACTTTCTATCTTTTGTACTTTCGACCTTTTGTTTTTTGATCTTTAGTACTTTCGACCTTTTGTACTTTCGACCTTTTATATTTTAGACCTTTTGTACTTTCGACTTTATTTTTTCGACCTTTTGTACTTTGAACCTTTTATTCGCCGCTCTTTATTATACACCGAAAAGCTAATAAGACACAAAATTGATTAGTTTGGATTGATCTTAAATAATTTCTTTAAATTAAGAACACCACTGGAGCGGTAAATATAAAATAACTTCCAGTTTGTTATACATCGTTTGAAAGGAAATTTTATTGGCTATGACGAAGTAAAAAACACATATTTTGATAAAGAGCTTGGTTCTTAAGAAAATTGAATAAATCATATGAAAAACATGTTTTTTTTAATGATTTGTTGAAATCACCCCCATTGACGGATGTCGCTGGAGAGTTTGCTATAAGTCAAACCCCACCGAGTTTTACATTTTTAAAAACGGAATTTTCCTGTCTACAAAAAAGTGTTGAAAAAGTTTTTTCATGTTAAGCTTAGTTTTTGAGAAAATTTGATAAAACGTGTAACAAAAATGGTTTATTTTCTGTTTTTTCAAAATTAATTTAATTTACGGATGCCCCTGAAGTTTTATTTATAAAACCGATTTAATCATATTATACGTCATTTTGAAGGAAATTTTATTGAGTATACCAAAATGTCATACATGGTTTTCTGTAGATATTAGTTTTTAAAAAAATTAAATAAATCTTGGAAAAAACATAGGTATTTTTTCTTTTTCTTTTACTTTTTTTAATTACTTCAATTAACGGACGCCGCTGCAGAGCTTGTTATTAGTCTAACTTTATTAAGTTATACCATGTTGAAAAGGGAATTTTATTGTCTACAATAAAGTTTATTATATATTTTTCTCTTGGAAGCTTAGTTTTTAAGAAAATTTGAAAAAACGTCAAACTTTCAGATTTTGGGGGGTCTGGGGGGGTTTTTGGAGGTTTTTGCAGCCATTAAAAAAAAAAGTAATATCTTATTATTTTTTTATTATACTAATATATATTTTGAATGCACACCTGTGACAATTTGGGCTTTCCAGCGGCAATTTAAAATTCTGCCGCCATATTTGCCGCCATCTTGAATATCTCAGCCCCTGTCAATAGTTCGAGTTGGCAACAGGGATATTCGGATTCAGCGGGGTCAAAATAGGGGGAATTGCCCATTTGCCAAAAAGTAATATAAAATGCTTCTCGAAAGTGGATTTTCCCGAATCTTGCCAGAACTATTGGGTCTGGCAATCGAAAAATTTTTTCGCCTGGTCCGCATTTTTTTTCTTGGGTACGGCCCTGGTTTTAAACACTTGAGCAACCCAAAGAACCTATTAAAATGTTATGAGTTTAAATCTTCGAGTTCTTGCTCTGAGGTTTGTATGATCATGTACCAAATCAGGCTAAAAGCCACCGAGAAGAGTTCAAAGGGAGTTCCATTTTTAAATCCATATTGTCACTCTGCCGCGGCTTCTGCAGTAAACCAATAATAATAATTTAAAATAATCAAGAAAAAGGATAAATTTATTTTTTATAGAATCTTATGCCTATAGTATTTCAAAAGTAAATACCTGTCATTTCAAAATTGAAAAATTTAAAGTATAATAGTATGTAAGGCCCAAAGCGCTAAAAAGGGCTCAACTGGTTAACTACGCGATTTCATATGTTTAAATACAATGAAATATTTTAAGAAGTTACTGTGAGTGTAATCCATCTAGGTACTTCTGTAGTTTTACTTGTTTTGTTTTTGTGCTTAAAATTTAAAGTATTTCCTATCCTAAATTATTTTAAAAAATCACTTTGCTCACCACTGGGAAAATACACAAGTCAATTTTATCCAGGCCCTCTAGGTTAAATAATTGAATGCATGTACAACAAAATCAAAATTATACTTATAACTTTGTGCCCAGTTTGTTTCCTCCTCAAAATATTATGGCCTTAATAAAGTATTATAAGGATCGTAAGATATATTTTTAAGAGTGAACCTTAGATGTGTCTAAATAAAGATGTTTCCAGCGCATTGTCCGATTTATGAAGTTTCTTCGAGTTGATAACTTAAAGTTATTTCTACAGGATGACTCTGTAAACCTAAGGTTTTCTTGCACATTAAAAAAAATGCTTCCTCAATTCAAGGATTTACTTTAGATTTGACATTTTTACTTTTTGTAACGTTGATGACGTAACTAGACAAATCCAACAGTTTTATTGGTTACTCTTGTGGTGACAATTGACAACGTAGCCAAATGAAGTATCGATGGGCTAGTTGACGTAAAGCTCTTGCATGCTAGGTGTACATGCGCGTTTTAAACATAGACGTATTCAACTCTCAAACTGAGAATCTGACTCATAAGGTTGAGAGTTTTCCCTAGATACGAATACGAA
Organism: Aspidapion aeneum; assembly: GCA_963576565.1. Lineage (NCBI taxonomy): Eukaryota > Metazoa > Arthropoda > Insecta > Coleoptera > Brentidae > Aspidapion > Aspidapion aeneum. The sequence continues at coordinate 35,679,865 of OY755042.1, read as the reverse complement.
AATGCGATACAAAGCGCATATACGTTTTAAGTGCCTTAAATATCCACAGGAAAAACTGTGCGCTTCAATTAACGTTTTGTCGAATCCGTTAAAGTATACCAGAACCAGCAAACAAACCTATGGTTAATATTTTTTAAGTTTGAAAGTTGCTAAAGCTTCTCCACCAGAGAAGCATCTAGGCAATTATTCACACATAATTTTATTATGATTGATAAAGATTTTGCAAAAACCAATAACATAGTAAATTATCTAGGCCATAACATGTTAAACGATGTCGTTATTCCATAGTTTACAGCCGGCTCTAAAATGGACGAAGGTGTAGTTGTTAGCTCCCGCTAAATTTCGCGGTTGTTTATATATATTTTTAAAAACACACAACTGTATGAAGGACAAAGCGCATTTTCGCGTATTTGGACATGCGCATCAACAACCAGGGAGATACTTGTCAATCGCCTAGAGAAAATGGCGTGATAATTTCGTTCTCCAACTATTTCAAATATCTACACCTGAAAGTGCTCGATTTTTGTGTAATGAAGCATAGAACTAGAAACTTCAACCCTTCAGCTACGTGGTGACATCATTAGATCCAATCAGGGGCCCCTTGGAAGTGGAGAATTTGGCTGCAAAAGTGGTGAGTGCATTTGTCTCTGATTACCGTTGTGTGGCACAAATATTTTACCTATGGACCTTATTAATTATTTCGTAATTCATATCAATATATTTATGTTGGTTCGCGCTTTCATTAATTAAAATATTTACAGTCCATTGCATTTAACGTTTTTCTAACCGTGGACTAACATAAGTGGTCCTTTTCGAGCCGAATTATTTTTAGAATAAATCCATACGACGGTATTAATAATTATTTTCACGCCAAGCCACTTATTTACCTAATCTGTGGCCAAGCCAAACAAGGCGGCCTTGAATTTTCGCATCGTATTTGAAACGAGAAAGTCGTCGGTGCAGTGCACCTGTCTTTCGCGTGCTCGATTCAGTAAACAAAGCGAAGGAACCACAAAACAAAACAAACAAAAACATTTCTCATTTATGTGTTAGGGTGTTTCATATCATTTCGATATTTAAAACAATTTTCATCAATTGCGATAAATTAGTGCATATTTTCGACAATTCGTCATTTTTCTATTTCAGAAGCATTAATTTAGCGTTAATTGTATATTTACCGACAATTTCGTCATTTCAAAGGTAAAATCATGTCTGTCAAAAAAGCCGCGCAAAAACGCAAGGGTTTTTTATCTGCGATCACCGAGTGTTATGTGTTGTCACAGACCGCGGAAAAGGATGAAAAAGCGAGAAACGAGTTTCAAGTGAGGTATTCCGATTTGGATGAAACCTTCGATAAATGCATGCTGGCACATAATGACGTCATTATGTTGATAGACGACTCGGACGATGAGGAGTTTAAAACACAGGATGCGATCCTTTCAGAAGCTCGTAAATATTTTTATGCGTGTAAGGGGGTTTACTCTAAAATATTTCCGGTTGAGGCCCCATCTTTTTCGGGATCATATGTTCGACAAAACGAATCTGAAACTCCAAAACTCAAAGAGTTAGGTATTCCCATATTCCGAGGTGATAAAAAATTATAGCCAAGCTTTTTCGATCTTTTTAATAACATTATAGATCAAAATCAAAGTCTAAGTAACGTTCGAAAACTTCAATATTTATTTTCATATCTCGAGGATGAGCCTTTAAAATTGATATCAGGGATTAGCTTATCTGATCAAAATTATAAAATTGCTTACGACAAATTAGTCAATAGATATCAAAACAAGCGAGACCTCGCAAATGATGCTTTAAGCTCAATTATGAACTCCACCTTAAAAAACGAGTCAGCTAAAGAATTGCGTAATTTAATTGACACCTTTTCTGAATCCCTAGAAATTTTAAAATCACTTAGCTTTGACGTTGACAGTTGGGACTTTATTATTTTTTTCATTTTATTAGAAAAATTGGATATTCCAACGCGTTCAAATTTCGAAATGAGTCACGCCAATACTAATACCGAAATTCCCACTTTTCAGTCACTTTTTCAATTTCTAGAAAAAAGATGTAAAGTTTTGGAATCACTTCCCACCCAAAAAGGTGCCTATCTATCAAAAATCAAATTCTATGCAAAATCAGTCTGGGCAAAAGCCTAATCAAAATTCAAATTCTATGCGAAGTCAGTTTGGGCAAAAGCCTACCTATAAATCATCCAATTCGCCTTTATAGGACTGGCTGGCACCTCAACTAATTCAAGTACGGGAATAAAATGTTTCCGGTGTAATCAAGGTCACGTGCTTTCGAAATGTCAAACATTTCTTGATCTCTCACCTATCGATCGCCTATCTTTCGTCAAACAGAAAAAATTATGTCTAGCGTGTTTTCATCCCTTGCATGATGTAGATACGTGCAAATCAAAATATTCATGCAGGACTTGCAATAGTAAAAGGCACCACACTTTAACTCATATCTTAGAAACTAATCAAGAGTCTGGAAGCCAAGATACTAGTCCTGTCATTCACACACCACCTGTCAATAATCTTCATGTGTCATTAAATGCCTCAGGACCTTCAGGTACCTTTCTTTTATGCACCGCCATAATAGATGTTATGGACGGTTGCGGAAATTTTCAACCTGTAAGGGCACTGCTTGATTCTGGATCACAGACAGGATTCATCAGTGAAAAGTGTATTCAGCGTCTTAATCTTCCTAGGCGAAGTTACACCACTGAAATATTCGGATTAAATCAGATATCTTCTTTTACTTCCAAAGGGCTCGTTCAATGTCACATTAAGCCACAAGGACAAGTCACTCCTTTACTTAATTTCGAAGCAATTGTTGTTCCACAACTATGTTCCAATATGCCTACATTCTCTTTGAACGATAATCAGCGGAAACACTTGGAAGACCTTAAACTTGCCGACCCATCTTATTTCAAATCTAGACCTGTGGACCTGGTTATTGGTTGCGAGCTATTCGCACAGATATTCAAGGAGGGCAGGGTTCTTGGACAGGTAGGGCAGCCTTCAGCCCTTGAAACTATCTTTGGCTGGGTCGTCATGCGAAAGGTTGACGAAGTAGGTAGTCTTACGGAACGAACCAGTTGTTTTTTAACGAGTCATTCACCTTCTTTAGAGGTCATTCTCCCTAGGTTTTGGGAAATCGAACATTTGCCTAAAAAACAAATCTTATCAAAGGAAGAAAAACAGGCAGAATCAATTTTTACTGCTAGTGTACTACGGCAACCGAGCGGTAGATTCATGGTAGATCTTCCGTTTAAAGATAAAATAAACCCTGACCTAGGAAATACTTTTCCGCAAGCTTATCGTAGATTTTTACTTCTAGAAAATAGATTAATCAAAAATCCTGATCTGTACACTGCCTATTCAAGTTTCATGCAAGACTATATCGATTCTAATCATATGAGTTTAGTTTTATCTAGTCAACCAAAGGTCGACGTATCGTGTTTTTTAGCACATCATTGCGTACTAAAGCCGGAAAGCTTAAGTACAAAATTAAGGGTAGTCTGGGATTGTTCGGCAGTCACCCCAAAAAATATTAGTCTCAATGACACATTGTTATCTGGACCGAAACTTCAAAAGGATATTGCTTCTTTACTCCTTACGTTTCGTCTTAATCCTATTGCCTACATTGCTGACATCAAACAGATGTTCCGTCAAGTCCTTATCAATCCTTATCACCGTCCTTATCAAAGGATATTGTGGAGGTTTTCTCCACATGACCCACTTTCAGTGTGGGAACTTTCTACTGTCACTTTTGGCATGACATGCTCACCTTTTCTAGCCATGCGTACCTTAAATGAGCTGGCAGAGAGAGAAAAGGAACGTTTTCCTATGGCTAGTACTGTTCTAAAAACGTCAATCTATATCGACGATATCTTGGGAACTAGCCCTTCGCTTTCTGAAGCTCTCTCCCTTCAAACAGAACTCAATGATTTGTTGAAGTCGGGAGCATTTGAACTTAAAAAATGGGCAAGCAATTGTCCTGAGTTATTGGCAACATTGCCAGAGTCCGGTCTTCAAATGCCTCTCTCTTTCGACAAGGAGGAACCCCACTTTATCAAAGTTTTAGGACTTCAATGGCATCCAAAAAACGACATTTTTTCTTATCAATGCCGAATGAAGGACAAACCCCCAACCAAACGTTCTATTTTATCTATCATGGGAACAATCTTCGATCCCTTAGGTTTTCTTTGTCCCTTGTTGCTACAAGCAAAATTTATTTTGCAACAATTGTGGATATCGAAAATAGGCTGGGACTAAGAACCAGATTCTTCTATCATCGACTCTTGGAACAAACTTCGTTCTGAATTCCCGCTTCTTTCCAATTTTCAATTACCCCGACAAATCAAACTGTCAAAAACCAATACCTGTCAAATCATCGGCTTCTGTCACGCTTCAATTCGAGGCTACGCAGGCGTCGTATATTTTCGTGTAGAAGAGGAAAACAATATATCTGTTTCTCTCATATCTGCAAAATCTAGGGTCGCGCCTATAAAGTCACAAACTTTGGCTAGGCTAGAACTCCTAGGCGCATTTCTTTTAAGCGAATTAATTGACTTCGTTTTATCTAGCTATGAAGGAAAAATAACTTTTACAAATATCGTTACTTTCTGCGATTCACAAGTCGTATTGCACTGGCTTTCATCCCCTCCTAATCGCTGGCAAACCTTTGTTGGAAATCGAGTCAGTAGAATCCAAGAAATCATTCCCTCAAACTCGTGACGCTACATTCCTTCTGCTTTGAATGCAGCCGATATTGCGTCACGAGGGGCCACCCCTTCACAGCTCATGTCACATGACATGTGGTGGAACGCACCGTCGTTTTTGTGGTCTCCCGAAAACGAATGGCCCGATTTTCATAAACCAAAAATGCCGATTGATTTCGGAGATATTAATCTGGAGGAAAAGCCAAAAGTCTGTTGCAATGCGATAATTGATGTCAACTTCTTAGATCAGCTTCTTATCAAATATTCCTCTATATCAAAAATTCAACGTATCATTTGTTATGTCCTTCGAATAGTTAACCTTTTTCAAAACCATTCCTATCAAAAACCCACTAAGCCGCCGGACCAAAAAGTTCTTTTTGAGAATATTGTTCTTCCTACCATCGGTGAGATGCAAAGTGCGTTACACCTTCTTATCAAACGCGTGCAAGGTTCTTGTTTTTCTGAGCTTTTTTCCGCGTTATCTAAGGTTAAACCAATACCGAAACCTTTGCGAAAACTTTCACCTTTTCTTGATGAGAATAATATCATTAGAGTCGGTGGCAGATTACAAAAATCTCACCTTTTGTCTTATTCTGCAAAACACCCCGTCTTACTTTCGAGTGACCATCGTTTAACTACTCTTCTTATCGAGTCCGCTCATCGACAATATCTTCATCCTGGGTTTAAAACATTACATAATCTGCTTTTACAGCAATTTTGGATATTATCTGCCAGACGGGCAATTCAAAGAACCATATCCAAGTGCTTGCAATGTTTTAGAATCAACCCTAAACCCTATAGACCGCCCATAATGAGTTCACTTCCCGCTCATCGAATCAATCAACTTAAACCTTTTTCGAGTGTAGCTATCGACTTTTGTGGACCTTTCTTTGTGATTCCTCATCGTTACCGTGGTTGTAAAGCTTTCAAATCGTATGTCTGTTTGTTTGTCTGTACGGCCACACATTGCTTGCATTTGGAATTAACCATGGAACAGTCCACCGAAGGGTTCGTAGGTGCATTCCATCGATTCATTTCCAGACGCGGAAGCGTGACGCAATGCTGGTCAGATCAAGGCAGTAATTTTATAGGGTTTCGTAACCAATTACTGGATTACGCAAGAAGTGCTGCCATCAGACTTTCTATTCGTTGGCATCTGGGACCTCCTCTCAGTCCACATTTCAATGGCCTGGCAGAAGCTGGCGTCAAAAGTTTTAAAACTCACTTTGTACGAGTTGTCGGCGACCAGAAGTTGTCTATCATGGAGATGTCCACCCTTACCTGTCGCATAGAAGCCGTACTTAATAGTCGCCCTTTATCTCCTGCCTCTTCAGACCCACACGATCTTCAACCTCTTACCCCTGGGCATTTTTTGACACTTGAACCCCTTAATTCAGAAATTCCGGAGTCAGATTTGTCCGAGGTTCCCCTAAATCGGTTCTCGAGATGGCAACTAATCCAAAAACTATATAATGATTTTTGGAAACGGTATTCTATAGAGTATTTGCATACGCTACAACAGCGACACAAGTGGGCTGATTCGTCCCCAAATATCAAATTAAATGATTTGGTTATCATAACAAGTGATCACATTCAATCGCCTTTGAAATGGCCGGTCGGTCGGGTCATCGAACTGCATCCCGGCGGGGACGGTCAGGTGCGTGTTGCGACGGTACAAACGGTTACCGGTGTTTATAAGCGGCCAGTTGTAAAACTGTGCCTCTTGCCAAATTAAAAGTAATTTTAATTTTCTACCTTTTACCGGGTATTACAATAGGTTTTTTTATTTTTAATTTTTTTTTGAATTTTTTGTTTGTTTGTTTTGCCTTTTTTCGGGACTTCGTTATCTCTAAATAAACTTACGATACTTATCTATTTTCATTCATTTATATTTATCGGTCGATTCTTTTTCTTATATCTATATCTGTCCGGTTGAGATTCTAAAATTGTGTGTTTTGGAGGGCAGTTATGTTAGCTCCCGCTAAATTTCGCGGTTGTTTATATATATTTTTAAAAACACACAACTGTATGAAGGACAAAGCGCATTTTCGCGTATTCGGACATGCGCATCAACAACCAGGGAGATACTTGTCAATCGCCTAGAGAAAATGGCGTGTTAATTTCGTTCTCCAACTATTTCAAATATCTACACCTGAAATTGCTCGATTTTTGTGTACTGAAGCATAGAACTAGAAACTTCAACCCTTCAGCTACGTGGTGACATCATTAGATCCAATCAGGGTCCCCTTGGAAGTGGAGAATTTGGCTGCAAAAGTGGTGAGTGCATTTGTCTCTGATTACCGTTGTGTGGCACAAATATTTTACCTATGGACCTTATTAATTATTTCGTAATTCATATCAATATATTTATGTTGGTTCGCGCTTTCATTAATTAAAATATTTACAGTCCATTGCATTTAACGTTTTTCTAACCGTGGACTAACAGTAGTTATGTCAGGAGTATTTTCCACAGAGCTAGGACTAAATCCTACAGTCTCCTTAACCTGCAATGCCAAGGTCTATCGTGTTTGAGTGGAAATTGTTAAAAGAAATTACACGAGTTGGGGTACCGACATCGGGTTCATCTTTGTTAGGTTCCAGTCCTATCGAACTATACAAGATTTTGCGGCGGCCGATAGACAAGCCAAAGCAGGTGTCTGCCAAGAAAAAATGGGTAGAGCTACAAACCTGCACCATCTTAAGGCAGCTTGGCAACTTGGGTATTGCGGTAAGATGCTGAGAAAAACGCTTCTTTTATATTGCCTCTTCGGAGAGCACGCTACCCGTTTAAACATACCAGTATTATACGAGTACTGCTGTAGTTGCAGGAACCAGGAGGAAACTGAAAATTAAAGACATCTTTTGTGATGTCCTAGCCTTGCGAGGACGAAATGTAATACTCTAGGTCTAGAGGAACTAAGAAACGGTGCGCTTGCCTAAGTTAATATTAACTCTAAACTGTTTAAAAGTTACTTTCAAGACATTCCATCTAGCTACGATTAATCGCTCATTGTCGCAAAGTTATGGCAAAATTAAAGCATTTGTTAAATTAAATTGGTTAACCTAAAGCTTTATGCATCCTTTGTTTCGCTTCACGTCTTTACCATACATGTATAAACAACTTTGCGCCTCAATTGAGTATTTGCCAAAACTGTTAAAGTCTAAAAGTTGCCCAGCTCACCCCCAGTATATGAGTTCTTGAAATGGGTGAGAATGAGATCTCTCTCAGTCAGGACTAATAGAGATACGCAAATCTAGTAAGTCGCATGCGCAGTAGCAGTTTCACCCGATTTAGCGGTTACACGCTCCAAAGACTTTGCTAATATCTTATGGTAGAAATGTGCTGAGCCAGCAATATTCTGGTACTTTTTAGTTCTGTCTACTTTCTAGGATCAGACAAAAGTAGAGCCATCGTAAAAAGGACCATCTAAACTACTTATTAGGATGGTTTCTTGATAGTCTCTTCTGATAGTCTTCTCTACCACAATAGGACGTTGCCAAAGTTTTACTTTCTTTTTAATCATTATTTCGTAGTCGCCCTGACTTTTGTATGTTACTTAATGACTACTAGAAAGCTAGGTTCATTGAAGTCGAAAATTTACTTTACTCGAATAGAATTAGAGTTGTCCAAACTGAAAATCGCTGATATTCCTTGTATGATTCCTGTGGCCTTTAGGTGTATCCGACAACTACATTATACCTTTAATTTTTGCCACAAAAGTTTGTATCCATAGTAACATCTGATGTAATAATGTAGAGAAAATAACTTTTTGCAACAACTTAAAAACCGTAACTTCTTTGACTTTTTCTTAGTGTTGATCTTTTAAAATAGACACTATATAATTTTTTAAAAGAATTTTTCGTTCTTTAGTTTCACTTCTGGCCTGTAACAAAATACTATTTACTTGAATTTATAGAAAAAACAATATTTAATTTGGTCTCTATTAAAATATTTGTATAAGTTTTCGTAATACAATATTGCATTGGTTTCTGTAAAGTACTCACAGGTAAGTGGCGCCCTAAAAAGTACAAATTGTAAACTAAAATATGTAAACAAACCTGTAATAAGAGGCAATAATACAGATTCATAATTTACAACAACGACACGCATTTTTATCATTCACATCAACAAAACAACTAACCAACTAACAAATTCACAAAACCACGATCCTACAGAAAGAACAAAAACCAGGTTCAGGCATTGTTATTGACAAAAATGACAAATGGCACTTGGCCTCACCCCAATAACTTACGGGTAGTGGCATTGCTTATCGCGTAGTCCATACTACTACGAAGGTGTTTCTAGAGACGAAAGAGTTGAAATTCGAGTGTGCTATCTAAAACTAAAAGGGAACGCTGACATAAAAGTGACTCGTATTACGTTGCCGCAAGTTAGGCTCACTTTCAAGGAACCTTTTCGACTGTTAAGAAATATTGTTTGGGAAGGCATGTATTTTTTTTGTAAGATAGAAAATTTTATATATTTCTTTTTGTTTTTTGAGCCCATATTATGGATATATGCTAATTTATAAACAAATTAATTAAAGCTTACCAAATGTCGACATTAAACACCATATTTTTTAGAGTCAGCTGCCGGTTATGAGAACATAACCTCAAAAATCACAACAAAAAAATTCCAGCAGCTACCAATAGAGGCTCAGTTTTATAAATGTGATGTATGTTTCGGTTACATAGTACATATTATAGCCATAACCAAACTTAAAAACTTAGCCAGTTTGTTTACTGTAGTTTTCACCATATTGTGTAATAATTCTACTGAAAAGAAACGATAATATTATTTGCAACAACATCGCTACTTTTACGCCATTACGGAAAAAAAAACAGCCTCTACGATGTAGTAGATACTTGGCTGCGACGTAGTAGTAGTGTAGTCGTTACTACAGTTACTTAAAATACGTGGCTAAGGCTGCGTAATATTATTGAATAATCCCTTGCACTCTAACGATCAATCTTTATTGTACAATACTGGGGGTAATTACCTCCCCAAATTGCTACAGATAAGCTGAAGACTAAAAAAAATATTTTTGTTGACTTTATTAGATTCTCGATAATAAGCGCATAGGAACAAAATGCAGAATAAATATGCACAAAGGAAAAAAGCGAGTCGTCGTAGTGTAGTGGTAGCAATATTTGGTTCACACACCGGCGGTCCGGGTTCGATTTCTGGCTAGGTTCTTGGTTGTTTGTGATTGTTTAAAAATGCTTTAACTTTGCTCTAACTTTGCAAAACTGTGCGATTGATCCTGATCTAAATGTTGTCAACAAATAAAAAATTTACATTATACTAGATAAGGCTCTAATTCTTTAAAATATGTCATACATACAGGGTCTCTAGATATGACTGACCTTCATTTTTAAAAAAATCAGAGGCTATTTTACCACTGCGCAGAACTACTTTACAAATACACGGTTACATAATTCATCATTTATTTTATACATTTTCATAACTACAATTTTTTGCAATTTTCAGATGAGTTTTGCGCAACTTATTTTGTGTGCGCGAAAAATCACAACGTTTTTTTTATTTAATTTTTTCGAAGTTTTGTGGTGTATACGGTCAAAATGAACCCGCATTCGGATTCAGCGCACCGAATACCTTATATAGATAGGTCTGATCAAACGTATAGAGCACTTTTTTATTTCGTGTGCTGGTCTAAGCTTTCATAGATTTTCAAGATGTTAAGATTTTTTGTAGCGAAATGTTCTATACAGGGTGGGCCATTTAAAACAGTTCACTCTGATTTTTTCAAAAACTGTGAGGAATTGACAAAAATCCTGAAATACGTCGATTTTGCTTGTGAGGGGGACATTTTTCGCCGCCCTCAGAAAAACCACCTCATCAACCCCTGAAGCGTGGTGGCTCCAACCCTTTGATTTTGAATAGGGAAGGTAGGTCATGTGGCACGCCATTGGAAAGGTATTTTTTTGTCTTTATAACGTTGTATTTTATTTTGAATTTGGATTTTTAGTTTTTGAGAAAAATAATATTTTTTTGTGAAAACCAAGGTTTGACAAAAGGTTTACATTTCTCTTTTTGAATTTAAAAAAAGTAGTCCACACCTTTTAAAAAATTTAATCAACCCCCAAATTAAGGGTAGCTTCAACCCTTAAACTTAAACTAGTAAAAACAGGTAATGTGGGACATCGATGGATAGGCAATTGTTGCTATTTATTTTTCATTTTGGTTTGGTTGGGTGGGGTTGGCTACCATTAAAAAAACGTATTTTCATCGGAAAAGGAAATATTGAGCAATCAACTAGGATTATCTAGTAGGTACTATGCGTATTATTGGTCGGTCGAGACGTCTTTCGCATGAAAAAGTCAACAAACCAACCGAACTGTAGCAATAGGGATCTCCAGTCCAATAGTTCCCACTCTTAGGTTACACTTTTGTGTTCTTAGTTAGGAATAGTAGCATAGGGAATAAGTAAAAAATGTAAAGAAACGCAGCTCAAAAACACTTTGACTTACCCTTGGATGAAAGGAACTTGGTACATGGACAACTGCACAGTCGAATCCAAATAATTCCAATCAAAGTAGTAGCAGTAGCACATCAAAGCAATCCATAAAATGTTTATACACGACCGTGGTCTTAAAAAACACGCATGTGATTTCACTTGGCGATCAATATATATCACTGGTATGGAGAGTACCCCAAATATTCGCATGAGATCCGTATAGCAAGACGGACTTTGGAGCACTGCTGTATGTAGCAATATAGCAGTAAAAAGGTATGTATAAAATTAGGAAAAAAACTTAAATTAAAAAAGGATGGAAAATGGATATACTCAAGGTAGAAAAGCAAAAATAATAAAGTAAAGTCAATGCATTCTTGAGCATATAATTCACCGCGCAAATTCAAATTTTTACCCTTTTTGTAGGCAAGGCATATCTTAGTAACTAAATTAGGTTAAACCAAGAAATAAAAGTAACTTTAAGTATAAAGTTTTAGCATAACTCTAGCAAAAAAAAAGAAAATAAAAAGCATTCTAATTTAGATAAATTTCTCTAAATTTTATATCTTAAACCTAAACGCCGGGACGAAGCATTCCGGCCCCCCTGAAAATACCCAGGGCATGGTATTTTCTGAACTAAGCATTAGGGAGAGGGTACAATTTCACCAAAGGCCTCTTGAATAAACCTTTGGAGGTTTTAACGGTAGCAACTCTTACTACATTATCAGTACCAGGGTGCAATCCTACTACTCGTCCCAATACCCAATTTAAGGGAGTGGTTTGATCATCTTTGATCAAAACCATCGTATCAATCGCAATGGGATCAATTTTGTCTTGATTCACTTTAGCGTGTTGTTGCAATGTATGTAAGTAATCTCTGTGCCATCTACGCCAAAAATCGCGATGCAGTTTTTGCAGCAACTGCCACCGAGAAAGCCTATTTAAAGGCACTTGGTCAAAATCGAGGTCTGGAACAGTCGTAAGTGGTTCCAGGCTAAGGAAATGACCGGGCGTCAGTGCAGTCAAATCATTTGGATCTGTGCTGACTGGACACAAAGGCCTAGAGTTGAGGATAGCTTCTACTTGAGTAACCACAGTATAAAGCTCCTCAAAAGTAAGCACCTGTTCTCCAATTACTCGTAGTAAATGAGACTTTGCACTTTTGATGTTACTTTCCCACAAACCGCCCATGTGGGGTGCGGATGGAGGGTTGAAGTGCCAACGAATTGATTCGCGATTAGCAACTTCAGCAAACATCTCGTTAAGCATTTTAGCAGAAAGCGTAAAATTTGACGCGTTATCCGAGTAGACTACTTCCACGCGTCCTCTTCTGGCCCTAAAACGTCGGAATGCTGCCATAAAAGCGTCTGCCGATAAGTCTGACACAATTTCTAAGTGTACCGCCTTCGTACAACCGCAAATAAATAGAACGACATAAGCCTTAAGTCGTTTTGCACCGCGCATGCGGCTCATTGTAATAGCAAAACTTCCCGTAAGATCAACGCCAACGTGTTGAAAAGCTTTTGCTTGTGAAACGCGAAATTTTGGCAAATTACCAACAGGGGGTTGATAATTACTGGGGCGCGTGCGCCAGCATGTAGAACAACGCGAAATTATTTTTCTTATATGCCTTTTAGCTGCAAAAATCCAATAATTTTGAAAAAGTAAAAATAAAGTCGTGTTTATGCCGGTATGCATATGTTTCTCGTGAGTATGCGCAATCAATAACTTTGTAAATTGAGAATCACCGGGTAAAAGTATAGGAAATTTTTTGTCATAATCTAATTCCGAATTGCATAATCTTCCGCCAATGCGTAAAATATTATTTTGATCCAAAAACGGATTTAATTTTCTAAAAACCTTTGGCAGCGGTTTATTATCGACAAGTAAAGAAATCTCGTTTTGAAAATATTTATTTTGCACGTGTCTTATAAGCACAAATATAGCTTTTTGTATTAACCACGTAGAATTAATAATAATTTTCTCATTATTAAATTTACGCGCGCGAAGATTGTGAATAAAACGTAGTATAAAAGCAACAAGTCTAATTAAACGCAAAAAATTTGAAAATTTGTTAAGCAATCCAAAAAATTTGGTTCAATTGTTGCAGCAAACACCAATTTTCGCTCCTCTTCGAGAGCTTCTTTGGGTGTAGTAATATTATTTTTAGTAAAATCCCATGTCTCTTGTGGCTTACAAAGGAACTCGGGTCCTTGCCACCAAAGGGAACAATTAATTAAATCTGCAGGCAATAGACCACGTGACCCGGGGTCCGCGGCATTTAATTCAGAAGGAACATGGTTCCAATCGCAAGGCTGAATTTTTTCTTGTATGTATGTGACTCGGTTGGATACAAAAGTGCGCCACGCATGTGGTGATCCTTTGATCCAAGAGAGCGCTACCATACTATCCGTAAAAGCAATAGTATTTTGAAAAGCAATTTTATTAGCAAAAGTATTTTGAATAAATTGAATGAGTTTAGCTAGCAAAACTGCCGCACAGAGCTCCAAACGGGGAATACTGATTCTTTTTATGGGAGCGACTTTCGATTTTGCGCACACAAAATACGTTTTAATATCTCCGTTTTGATAAACAATACGAAAATAAACCGCCGCACACATACCGCGCTCGGATGCATCGCTAAATCCAACAATTTGACAAAATTGAAAATTAGAGAGATCAATCATTCTTGGGATATAAAAATCAGAAAATAATTTGAGTTCTTCCTCGAATTTTTTCCACTTGGAAATGATTTCCGGGGGTGCTAACTGATCCCAATCTAACTTTATAAACCATAAGTACTGGATTAAATTTTTTGCAAAAAACGTAACCGATGTAAGAAAACCTAAAGGGTCAAAGCATTTCGCAAGGGTACTAAGCAAATTACGCTTAGTGCAAATTTTTGTATTATAATTAAAAGAATAAAAAAAGTTATCACTTTGAGGGTTCCACCTCAAGCCTAAAATTTTTAGAGAGTTTGCATCCTCTCGATCCAAAGAAAAGTCTTTGGTTTGTATGTGGGTTGCAGGCAAGTCTGCAAGCAATTTGGGTTCGTTTGATGCCCATTTTTTCAGTTCAAATCCACCTCGCCCTAATAACTCAATTAATTGATTTTTCATAAGCATGATTTGATCAAAATCATTGCAACTTACTACGCAGTCGTCTATATAGACGCTGTCCTTTAAAATCGCAGAAGCCAACGGTAAGTCTTGATAATCATCGGCTAATTTAAGCAAGGTTCGAATTGCTAAATATGGAGAACAGTTTACCCCGAAAGTCAAAGTTTTTAATTCGTAATCTTGCACCGATTCTTCAGAATTAAAACGCCATAAAATTCGTTGGTATTTATGTTGATTTTCCTCCACATTTATCATTCTGTACATTTTAGAAATATCGCTAACAAAACAATATTTATGTAGCCGAAAATTAAGCAAAATTTTAACTAAATCTCCTTGTAATTTAGGACCCGTGTGAAGGGCTTGATTTAGGCTAGGCTTATTTAAAGAATGACTCGATGCGTCAAAGACAGGACGAACAGGCGTGCTACTCGAGCTTTCTTTTATAACCGCATGGTGAGCAATATAAAAATATTCATGAATTTCTGAGTTATTAGGGGGTGAAACTGCACGCATGTGACCCATATCCAAGTATTCTTGCATTACTTTTTTATCATTTAGCAAACGTTTTTCAAGCGAGTACAACCGACGCAAAGCAAGGGTTCGGGTATCGCCGAAATCAACGGGATTGATTTTAAAAGGCAACGAAACGGTGTATCTACCGTCCACATCGCGTATAGTAGTTTTTTCAAAATATTTTTCGCAAAAAATATCTGAAGGTGAATTTTTCACCACCGTAGGAACCTCTTCCAACTCCCAGAATTTTTGCAAAGTACTATTTAAATCAGGAGTGGAAATAGTTGCCAGAAAAGTAGAAATATTTTTTGATGCAAAAGCAGCATTTTGCAGAGGCATTTTTCCGAGCAAAGTCCATCCGAAGACTGTATTAATACAAGAGGGGGTGTCTGGACCGAAATAAAGTCTACCTTCCTCTAAAAGTGATCCATAAAGGTCCGCGCCAATAAGAAGCTGAATTCCAGCTTGATTATACCAACTGGGATCAGCTAATTTTAGACCAGTTAAGTAGTGCAAAGAATTTTGGTTAAAAGATACACTTGGCATTTTATCGCAAACTTGGTCTATTAATACAGGTTCTAGACTAAAAATTTTCGATTTATTATCGATAGCAGCAATTTTACAATGCACCGCATGGCGCGCAGTAGTAGACATATCTCCTAAACCGTTTACATTAAGCGAAATGTTGGATTTAGGAAGTCCGAGTGCATTCGCACATTTTTTCGTTATAAAGGAGCACATGGCGCCATTATCCAAGATGGCGCGTATTTCGTGCCAATTTCCGTATGCATCACGGATGTGCAGCAAAGCAGTGCAAAGCAACGTGTCATAGTCGCCAAGCACAGTACCCGCGTGAATGGATTTATTTTCAGTAATCTGATTTTCTACGGGGTTAGTTTGTGATCCACTAGACGTCACAGAAGAAGAAGCAATCACCGAAGCTGGGGAGTTATTTTTTAGGCATAAAAGACTGTGGTGATTTAAAAAACAAAATCTACATCTTTTTTGTGAAGTGCACGAGTTTACTTGATGAAAACTAGCCATGCAGTTGGTGCATCCCTTATTATTTCTAATAAAATCAATGCGTTCTTGAATTGGTTTCATTAAAAAAGATTCACAGCTAAAAATCAGATGTGTATTTTTTGCTTTGCAGTAGAAACACGTGTTTTGTTTGGAATTTGGAGTTTTTTGTGACTGTCTGTTCGCAAGTAAAACTGTTTTATTTCGTGGATTACGGGGGAATCTCGAGAAGTTCCCTAGTCGTGAGTTTTGAACATTATCTTGTTTCATAGACAAAGATAAAGATTCAAGAGACGTGCAATGTTGCTCTAAAAATTTGTAAATATCTTCGTATTTTGGCATTAAATTAGAAGAGTGATTTTGTTCAAATAACTTACGCGTTCCCGGATCTAATCGATCCAAAAGCATGTTCGCAGTAATAAAGCACCAACTATGGGTCGCATATCCCATATTTTTTAAGCAATCAAGGTTTTCCTTGAACGTATCTAGCATTTTTCGCAATTCTAAAACGTCATCATTGGATAGCCGAGGTGAGTTTTCGATAGATTTCCAGTAAGAAACCGCACGCAAGCGCTTATTGTCATATCTGGAAATCAGCGTATCGTAGCAAAGTAAATAATTATTTCCTTCAAGAGGTATATTTTTAATTAAATTTAAAGCAGGGCCTCTTAAAATCGTACGTAAATATTTAAACTTCTCAATGTCCGAGCTCTTACGCGTATGTACAACCGCATTGTAAATCTCAATAAAGCTTGGAAACTCCTCAACATCGCCCGAAAAAGGAGGGACATTTAACTTGGGAAGAGAAAATTCTGGTTCCGGAAAAATAATTGTTTGATTATTTACCTCGTTGTGGCTTCGATTTATTTCTTCAGCCTCCACCTCAAATAAATCATAGTGCAAAGCCTCAACCTCTACGCATCTATCCAAAAAATCTTTTTGTATTTTATTCTGAGCTTCCAGAGCTTCAGAATCGTCTGAAATCAAGATCAGTAAAGCATTATGATGCTTTTCAAAGCTCTTACAACAAGAAGAAAGTTTTTTAAAGTTAACTTTAAACCTTGTGTGAGCAGCTGGATTTGTTTTCGCCTGATTGGCATAGTGTTCAAGCACACTCAACTGATTGACTGCAGTCTGACGCAAGGCCTTAGCCGAGCTTACCTTTTTTTCGGTATCGTTTACCATTTTAAAAGGTTAAAGTGTAAAATAAAGCAATAGTTAATAAGGGAAGCAAATTTAAAAAATATATCGTACTACTTTTCAAATTCCCTCGTAAACCAAGATTCAAAGCAATATTAAAAGGCCAGCGGCTTTTAGTAAATATCAAGTAAAGAACAGCAAGTTTTTAGCAAAAAGTATAAATGCTAATAAATATGCACAAAAAATTTAGCAACTGATAAGAGTTTCTGAATTTGTGTAGGTACGCAAGGAAACGCAAGCCTTACATACATCGACAGCGCAATAATTTTTAATTTTGAAAAAGAAAATATATTTTTCAAAATTTGTATGCAATTTGTATATTGCACAAATAAAAAATGCAATGCAAGTTGGTACGTGCAACGTACAATAGACACACCGTAGATAAAATGTAAAACCTAAGATATGCCTTGTCTCAAAAAGACGCAAAGTAAAGTCCTAACTTCAAACACAATTATGCAACTCTGAGAGCACCTATTACGCAGAACGGGAAATCCGGCTCGAAGGACCAAAAAATGGAAACCGAACCGAAAGACGTCTCTTTCGCATGAAAAAGTCAACAAACCAACCGAACTGTAGCAATAGGGATCTCCAGTCCAATAGTTCCCACTCTTAGGTTACACTTTTGTGTTCTTAGTTAGGAATAGTAGCATAGGGAATAAGTAAAAAATGTAAAGAAACGCAGCTCAAAAACACTTTGACTTACCCTTGGATGAAAGGAACTTGGTACATGGACAACTGCACAGTCGAATCCAAATAATTCCAATCAAAGTAGTAGCAGTAGCACATCAAAGCAATCCATAAAATGTTTATACACGACCGTGGTCTTAAAAAACACGCATGTGATTTCACTTGGCGATCAATATATATCACTGGTATGGAGAGTACCCCAAATATTCGCATGAGATCCGTATAGCAAAACGGACTTTGGAGCACTGCTGTATGTAGCAATATAGCAGTAAAAAGGTATGTATAAAATTAGGAAAAAAACTTAAATTAAAAAAGGATGGAAAATGGATATACTCAAGGTAGAAAAGCAAAAATAATAAAGTAAAGTCAATGCATTCTTGAGCATATAATTCACCGCGCAAATTCAAATTTTTACCCTTTTTGTAGGCAAGGCATATCTTAGTAACTAAATTAGGTTAAACCAAGAAATAAAAGTAACTTTAAGTATAAAGTTTTAGCATAACTCTAGCAAAAAAAAGGAAAATAAAAAGCATTCTAATTTAGATAAATGTCTCTAAATTTTATATCTTAAACCTAAACGCCGGGACGAAGCAATTATTTAACTCTATATGTCCAAGAATAGCTCTGTCCACACTTTAGTTTTTATCGTCCTTCTTCTTTCATGTTTCATATTGCAAACTGATCCAGTTTATTTGAGATATAAGGTGGACGAAGATGTCTGTTTGGACGGTTTTGATTAAAATTACTGCTGTTGCTTTAGTATGGCAACATTTCTTGATGCGTTAGGTTTTCGTCCAGGATTGTAGTAGTAAAAGGTAGTTTTCAGCTTTTTTGGACTTTTATTTTAAATGCCTAATTCAACAGCCAACGTTTCGACGCCTTCCGCGTCATCCTCAGGGCCAGAATATTAGAGTTATATAAGATATCGCATTTAAAATGCGATATATTTTACAAAAATTTTATAAAACAGCGTCCAACTAGCTGTTAGCCGTGATGAGTGAGTACTGTACTCAATTGGCAGTCGCGATGAATAGCGTTGAGTGTCATCGCACAGTGGGACCAATTGTTAGCGGTTGTATTACAAGATTAGTAAAACCTCAAAATTTTAGCTACCGATGTACCGGGTGTCCTATAAAAACATTTCATATTTAAAATGCAGCTAAATATTTGACTAGGTACTGATTTTAAAAAATTTAAAATATATGTAAAGTAAATAAGTTTTACAATCCAACTAAACAAAAATGATCGCAAATATAAAATAAAGATAGCAGAAAATTAAAAGCTAAGAGGCATTTATATATTTTCTTTTAATTAAAAAAATACTGCGTTTACAACAGTATATCAATACAAAAGGTAGAGAGTTTTTTATCGCTTATTTCAGATACTACTTATCCAATTTTAATGAAATTTGGCATACATGTTTTATAAGCCATTCTCCCTTGTTAAGGCGATTTTTTTACGCTATGACATGTGCAAGTCAGGCCGAACCAGCGAAGCTGGCTGTTGTTATTTTTTTAAGTTAGTTATTAATCAATTGGAATAAGAAACCGATACCTTCCTTAAGGCTGTAAATGCAAATAAAGAATAATACGGCTTTTTTTAAAATTCAAGATGGCTACTATACGCTAAAACTATACAACTTATTTGTTTTAATTGACGGAACATTTATATTTAATTTGGTTACACGGTTACAAAACTACTAATTTAAAAAGGCAGTCATTAAAAAAAAATTAAAGAGAATGTCACATACTTGGATTTATATAACAATACTCTTTTTAAAAATAATTCCGCATTTTTTTTTTTTTACCTGATAGCTTTGGCTGGGATGTGGGTATAATTGTTTTTTCCTTTAAAATCGGTTTAATTTTAAATTTAATCACTACTCAAAAGTCAAACTCTTAAGACAATCCAAATATAAAATAAAAATAAATCCATTTTGATGGTTATATTGTTATATTCGTGAAGATGCAAACAGGTACTTAATTAAAGTTTTTTTTAATAATAACTAACAAAACCACTTTTAATTAATGTTTTAGTACAGTTATTCCTTAACCCCCATTCTTTATGTACAATTTGTACGGAAAAATAATAAAAATTTGATTTAATTTGAAAAATAATATTTATGTATACTAATACTTGTCTACTATTTAAAACAATCGGTCATCTTTCATATGTATGAAATAATGTCTAAAGTAGTAAACACTAATTAGGTCAAAAATCATAAACCTAACCGAACCAATGCAAAAAAAGTGCGGACATTTGTAGGCTAGCCTACAATTAGTACCTAGACTATTGCACCACCGTCCGTTCATTTGATAGGTTTAATTTTTAGAATGGAAAAAGATTTAAGTAATGGAAGATATAAGGAAACTCGTACAAGGGGGACGAGGGTGATATAGTTTAGGTAGGCTAGATTAGTTTACTGAAGATGGGCTCCATCTGCTAGTACCTAAAATAAGTATTGCAAAAAAATACAAATAATAAGAATTTTCTTTCTTCTACCCTCCCACCCACCCACTAACCTTATTGTGCACATTACAGAAAACATTCAATGAAAAAAATGTCGCCGAGTACAAAAATTTGAGAAAAATTAGGCACTATTAGAAAAAAAATCGTTTGCTTAGCA
Source organism: Aspidapion aeneum (assembly GCA_963576565.1). Taxonomy (NCBI): domain Eukaryota; kingdom Metazoa; phylum Arthropoda; class Insecta; order Coleoptera; family Brentidae; genus Aspidapion; species Aspidapion aeneum. The sequence continues at coordinate 35,659,495 of OY755042.1, read as the reverse complement.
CGCTCTTCCACTCAGACCCAATATATACAGGGTGTTCAATAACATAATTTTAGTATTAAATTTCTTGAGTGATTTTAAGACACAAAGTTCATATTAACATAGGTCTACAAACGCTTAGTTTTCGAGATAATATTTTTTGTTTATTTTGATATAGCCGCCATGCCATACCGAAGCATTTTTTATTTTGATGCTAGCAGTCTTTGGCGCAAAAGCTTTTCTTTAAACGATTAGAGATGCGAAAAAATTACAAGAGACAAAAAAGTTTGCAAACGAAACAAGGATTTTATTTCTTGTTTTAAAATCTACCAGTGGCTTACAACAAAAAATATTCCAGGAAAAAGGTGAGATGAGCCCTGAAAAAGTATAACCTTCTAGATTTTTACTATCGTTTGGCATTTCTTATAGTGTAATGACAACAGCTAAATATATGTGTTAAATTTGAGCTGCATATCTCAAAAACTGCACGAGCTGTTATGCCCGCAGTAAGAAAAACGATAACTGCAATGGACTGTATATATTTTAATTAATGAAAGCGCGAACAAACATAAATATATTGATATGAAATTACGAAATAATTAAAGGTCCATAGGTTAATTGAGGGTACCACACAACGGAAATCAGAAACAAAGCACTCACCAGTTTGCAGCCAATTTCTCCACGTTCCAAGGGGCCCCTGTCTGGATCTAATGATGTCACCACGTAGCTGAAGGGCTGAAGTTTTTAGTTCTATGCTTCAGTACACCAAAATCGAGCACTTTCAAGTGTAGAAATTTGAAATAGTTGGAGAAAGTAAGTGTTAATTTACTTTCTCCAACTATTTCAAATTTCTACACTTGAAAGTGCCATTTCTCAATTGTGTGGTTTTAAAATTTACAAACAATCGCGAAATTTAGCGGGAGCTAACATAACTGCCCTCCAAAACACACAATTTTAGAATATCAACCGGACAGATATAGATATAAGAAAAATGATGGACCGATAAATATAAATGAATGAAAAACAGATAAGTAGCGTAAGTTTATTTAGAGATAACAAAAACCCGAAAAAGTCAAAACAAACAAACAAAATTAAAAAAATAATAATAAAGAATTACCTATTGTAATAATTGACTTCAATAGGTAGAAAAAATTAAAATTACTTTTAATTCGGCAAGAGGCACAGTTTTACAACTGGCCGCTTGTAAACACCGGTAGCCGTTTGTACCGTCGCAACAGGCACCTGACCGTCTCCGCCGGGATGCAGTTCGATGACCCGACCGACTGGCCATTTCAAAGGTGACTGAATGTGATCACTCGTTATGATAACCAAATCATTTAATTTGATATTTGGGGACGAATCAGCCCACTTGTATCGCTGTTGTAGCGTATGCAAATACTCTATAGAATACCGTTTCCAAAAATCATTATGTAGTTGTTTAATTAGTTGCCATCTCGAGAGCCGATTTAGGGGAACCTCGGACAAATCTGACTCCGGAATGTCTGAATTAAGGGGTTCAAGGGTCAAAAAATGCCCAGGGGTAAGAGGTTGAAGATCGTGTGGGTCTGAAGAGGCAGAAGATAAAGGGCGACTATTAAGTACGGCTTCTATGCGACATGTAAGGGTGGACATTTCCATGATAGACAACTTCTGGTCGCCGACAACTCGAACAAAGTGAGTTTTAAAACTTTTGACGCCAGCTTCTGCCAGGCCATTGAAATGTGGACTGAGAGGAGGTCCCAGATGCCAACGAATAGAAAGTCTTGTGGACGCAATTCTTGCGTAATCAAGTAATTGGTTACGAAACCCTATAAAATTACTGCCTTGATCTGACCAGCATTGCGTCACGCTTCCACGTCTGGAAATGAATCGATGGAATGCACCTACGAACCCTTCGGTGGACAGTTCCATGGTTAATTCCAAATGCACGCAATGTGTAGCCGTACAGACAAATACACAGACATACGATTTGAAAGCTTTACAACCACGGTAACGATGAGGAATCACAAAGAAAGGTCCACAAAAGTCGATAGCTACACTCGAAAAAGGTTTAAGTTGATTGATTCGATGAGCGGGCAGTGAACTCATTATGGGCGGTCTATAGGGTTTAGGGTTGATTCTAAAACATTGCAAACACTTGGATATGGTTCTTTGAATTGCCCGTCTGGCAGATAATATCCAAAATTGCTGTAAAAGCAGATTATGTAATGTTTTAAACCCAGGATGAAGGTATTGTCGATGAGTGGACTCAATAAGAAGAGCAGTTAAACGATGGTTACTCGAAAGTAAGACGGGGTGTTTTGCAGAATAAGAGAAAAGGTCAGATTTTTGTAATCTGCCACCGACTCTAATGATATTATTTTCATCAAGAAAAGGTGAAAGTTTTCGGAAAGGTTTCGGTATTGGTTTATCCTTAGATAACGCGGAAAAAAGCTCAGAAAAACAAGAACCTTGAACGCGTTTGATAAAAAGGTATAACGCACTTTGCATCTCACCGGTGGTAGGAAAAACAATATTCTCAAAAATAACTTTTTGGTCCGGCGGCTTAATGGGTTTTTGATAGGAATGGTTTTGAAAAAGGTTAACTATTCGAAGGACATAACAAATGATACGTTGAATTTTTGATATAGATGAATATTTGATAAGAAGCTGATCTAAGAAGTTGACATCAATTACCGCATTGCAACAGACCTTTGGCTTTTCCTCCAGATTAATATCTCCGAAATCAATCGGCATTTTTGATTAATGAAAATCGGGCCATTCGTTTTCGGGAGACCACAAAAACGACGGTGCGTTCCACCACATGTCATGTGACATGAGCTGTGAAGGGGTGGCCCCTCGTGACGCAATATCGGCTGCATTTAAAGCAGAAGGAATGTAGCGCCATGAGTTTGAGGGAATGATTTCTTGGATTCTACTGACTCGATTTCCAACAAAGGTTTGCCAGCGATTAGGAGGGGATGAAAGCCAATGCAATACGACTTGCGAATCGCAGAAAGTAACGATATTTGTAAAAGTTATTTTTCCTTCATAGCTAGATAAAACGAAGTCAATTAATTCGCTTAAAAGAAATGCGCCTAGGAGTTCCAGCCTAGCCAAAGTTTGTGACTTTATAGGCGCGACCCTAGATTTTGCAGATATGAGAGAAACAGAGATATTGTTTTCCTCTTCTACACGAAAATATACGATGCCTGCGTAGCCTCGAATTGAAGCGTCACAGAAGCCGATGATTTGACAGGTATTGATTTTTGACAGTTTGATTTGTCGGGGTAATTGAAAATTGGAAAGAAGCGGGAATTCAGAACGAAGTTTGTTCCAAGAGTCGATGATAGAAGAATCTGGTTCTTCGTCCCAGCCTATTTTCGATATCCACAACTGTTGCAAAATAAATTTTGCTTGTAGCAACAAAGGACAAAGAAAACCTAAGGGATCGAAGATTGTTCCGATGATAGATAAAGTAGCTAGTTTGGTTGGGGGTGTGTCCTTCATTCGGCATTGATAAGAAAAAATATCGTTTTTTGGATGCAATTGAAGTCCTAAAACTTTGATAAAGTGGGGTTCCTCCTTGTCAAAAGAGAGAGGCATTTGACGATCGGATTCTGGCAATGTTGCCAATAAATCAGGACAATTGCTTGCCCATTTTTTAAGTTCAAATCCTCCCGACTTCAACAAATCATTGAGTTCCGTTTGAAGGGAAAGAGCTTCAGAAAGCGAGGGGCTAGTTCCCAAGATATCGTCGATGTAAATTGACGTTTTTAGAACAGTACTAGCCATAGGAAAACGTTCCTTTTCTCTCTCTGCCAGCTCATTTAAGGTACGCATGGCTAGAAAAGGTGAGCATGTCATGCCAAAAGTGACAGTAGAGAGTTCCCACACTGAAAGTGGGTCCTGTGGAGAAAACCTCCACAATATCCTTTGATAAGGACGGCGATAAGGATTGATAAGGACTTGACGGAACATCTGTTTGATATCAGCAATGTAGGCAATAGGATTAAGACGAAACGTAAGGAGTAAAGAAGCAATATCCTTTTGAAGTTTCGGTCCAGAAAACAACGTGTCATTGAGACTAATATTTTTTGGGGTGACATCCGAACAATCCCAGACTACCCTTAATTTTGTACTTAAGCTTTCCGGCTTTAGTACGCAATGATGTGCTAAAAAACATGATACGTCGACTTTTGGTTGACTAGATAAAACTAAACTCATATGATTAGAATCGATATAGTCTTGCATGAAACTTGCTTTTGCCCAAACTGATTTTGCATAGAATTTGATTTTTGATAGGTAGGCACCTTTTTGGGTGCTGATGATTGAGGAAGTGATTCCAAAACTTTACATCTTTTTCCTAGAAATTGAAAAAGTGACTGAAAAGTGGGAATTTCGGTATTAGTATTGGCGTGACTCATTTCGAAATTTAAACGCGTCGGAATATCCAATTTTTCTAACAAAATGAAAAAAATAATAAAGTCCCAACTGTCAACGTCAATGCTAAGTGATTTTAAAATTTCTAGGGATTCAGAAAAGGTGTCAATTAAATTACGCAATTCTTTAGCTGACTCGTTTTTTAATGTGGAGTTCATAATTGTGCTTAAAGCATCATTTGCGAGGTCTCGCTTGTTTTGATATCTATTGACTAATTTGTCGTAAGCAATTTTATAATTTTGATCAGATAAGCTAATCCCTGATATCAATTTTAAAGGCTCATCCTCGAGATATGAAAATAAATATTGAAGTTTTCGAACGTTACTTAGACCTTGATTTTGATCTATAATGTTATTAAAAAGATCGAAAAAGCTTGGCCATAATTTTTTATCACCTCGAAATATGGGAATACCTAACTCTTTGAGTTTTGGAGTTTCGTTTTGTCGAACATATGATCCCGAAAAGGATGGGGCCTCAACCGGAAATATTTTAGAGTAAACCCCCTTACACGCATAAAAATATTTACGAGCTTCTGAAAGGATCGCATCCTGCGTTTTAAACTCCTCGTCGTCCGAGTCGTCTATCAACATAATGACATCATTATGTGCCAGCATGCATTTATCGAAGGTTTCGTTCAAATCGGAATACCTCACTTGAAACTCGTTTCTCGCTTTTTCGTCTGTTGCCAGGGTCTGTGAAAACACAAACCCCCGGTGATCGCAGATAAAAAACCCTTGCGTTTTTGCACGGCTTTTTTGACAGACATGATTTTACCTTTGAAATGACGAAATTGTCGGTAAATATACAATTAACGCTAAATTAATGCTTCTGAAATAGACAAATGACAAATTGTCGAAAATATGCACTAATTTATCGCAATTGATGAAAATTGTTTTAAATATCGAAATGATATGGAACACATCTAATCACAGAAGTGTCGGTAAATATACAATTAACGCTAAATTAATGCTTCTGAAATAGAAAAATGACGAATTGTCGAAAATATGCACTAATTTATCGCAATTGATGAAAATTGTTTTAAATATCGAATTGATATGGAACACACCTAACACACTGAACATGTGCTTGTTTGTTTTGATTGCTTCGATTTGTTTACTGAATGACCACGCGGTACGTTACTATAGCAGCGGACCGAAAAACAGGTGAACTGCGCCGCTACCGAAGGTCGAGCGAAAATCTCTCTCGTTTCAATACGATTGGCAAAATTCAAGGCCTTGATCTCGGCGTGAAAATGGCCGACTTATTAATACCGTCGTATGGAGTAAATTTAATGAATTCGGGTCGAAAGGAACACTTATGTTATGCCCGCAGTAAGAAAAACGATAACTGCAATGGACTGTATATATTTTAGTTAATGAAAGCGCGAACAAACATAAATATATTGATATAAAATTACGAAATAATTAAAGGTCCATAGGTTAATTGTGGGTACCACACAACGGAAATCAGAAACAAAGCACTCACCAGTTTGCAGCCAATTTCTCCACGTTCCAAGGGGCCCCTGTCTGGATCTAATGATGTCACCACGTAGCTGAAGGGCTGAAGTTTCTAGTTCTATGCTTCATTACACCAAAATCGAGCACTTTCAAGTGTAGAAATTTGAAATAGTTGGAGAAAGTAAATTAACACGCCATTTCTCGAGGCAGTCAAAAAAGGATCTCACTGATTGTTGGTGCGCATGTCCAAATGCGCGAAAAATGTACTCTGTCCGTCATCCAATTGTTTGGTTTTAAAATTTACAAACAATCGCGAAATTTAGCGGGAGCTAACACGAGCTATAAACAAAAAACTAAAAAATATATGAAATTTTAACACCCTGTATCTCGAAAACTAAGCGTTTGCGTGTCTATGTTTATATAAACTTTTTGACTTACAATTACTTAAACACCTTGTATAAATAAAAAATTTTATATGATCCGATTTGAATTAGAAATTCAGTACAAAATAAAACTGTGTACTAAGTAAAACATAGTACATACATAAGTTTGAAACATATATTAAAGTCCTACAAGTTTCTTAAAACATTGTTGCAACTCTTGTCTTTGGAACTCATGTTCCAGAACGGCACAGAATTTTGTCTTCTTTTTAAAAACATTTTTTTAATGAGAAGAGGACACTCTGATCTATCTTTTATATTTCACCATAAAGATTTCGTTGAGCCTTTACTTATGGAAAATAAAAACGTGATCTGGTTTATTTAGGAAAATACCTGTTATGTCTGATCGTGGACACATTTCCCTACCCAAATGCAAAAGTGAGTTTTAAAAAGTTACGTCATATCATTAAATAAAAATCTTCAGTCCTTATGATATCGGACGGAGGGCAGATTATGGTAGGTTGGTTGTGAGGGGGCTGGTTATGGGGGGAGGGGAATCTCTTACTTTACCCCTTTTCATAGAAATACAGGCAGTTATCCTTTTGTAGGAATCTATTTGTATATTATTATTAAACTACAAAAACAGCAATTAAAGTAAAATAATGTTTTCTTTTTTTAGGGGAGCTTATTTTTTTATAATGAGACTTAATTATGTTACTAAAATTCTAGAAAAAACAGAGCAGGAAGGCCTAGTCCGCATGTTATTTGTGGACTTGGTCAGCGCCCCTGATAGATTATGTTCATTTCGTTTGAAGGGGGCTAATTTTGATCTTAGAGGGCTTACCCTCCCTCCCCCAAGCTACTTCCTTGGCGTATAAACATACATTCATTCCATTCTTTTAAAAAAATTTAGTTTTGGTAATATCTAGTTTTACCAAGAAAAATTGCATTGGATATCTGATTTGGCCCACTGTGCTTGTTACTACGTCATCTAAGGCCCGCCAGTCTGCAATTCACAACAAAAAATAAGCTTGGTGTTCTTATAGAGAAAATTTTGTCTCTGGGTGTTCTGCATAAAGTGGGTTAGGAATTTAATGTTTGTTGTTTAGCTGTTGGGCCGAATGTTCAAACGTAAGTATTAGTCTAGTGTTGTCTAGTATTTCGCTAACAAGCCCCTTTGGGCAACCTTTGCCAAAAAAATGTTTTTTTTTTTCACTTGGAAATATTTCTAAAGGCAGGCTTTTCAAAAATGCTTAGAGCTAGAAAATTTGCATCTTCTTGAAAATTATTGCTTTTTAATATAGGATTTTTTTTGTTACAGGTTACTTATGTGTCTACAAGGCAACAAAGATAAACTTCTCAAGGTTGCAAGCTATCATCTGCTATGTTGGTCCAAATAAAAAACTTGTTGCAGACAAATAAACATCCTACAAGACCAGCACAGACCAGTAGATGCCATCCAAATCTCTCATATGATTTATTCTGTTATAGTAATGTAACTATGTGAATGTGAAATTGAATACAATGTATTATCAAATATTTAATAATTATTATCAAAAATAATATTATTGATAAGTAAAGTGCATAAAGTGATTACATTTCCACAAACAAAAACAGTTGAACAATGTATGAAGTGAAGTTCGGTTTGATAATAGTTTGTGAGAAATAGGTACCAGGCACATAGATAAGGGAGGGCACTGGGGGACATTTCCCCCCTTCTTGAACAAGTGTTTATCATGAAATTTTAGTGTCTTGGACAAAAATTGGGCACATCACCACTAAAATGTTCTGTATTCAGTGGATTTGCCTCCGGCAAGCATTTCTGCCTACCCTGTCCAAAACATCATGCACCGTCATGAAATAACAGCACAGCACTTTCTATATGGGAGTATCCCCCCAGAAAGAAAAGCTATCTATGTGCCTGCTACATATTTTGAGTACATGTTTTACAGAACATTTTTTGTTCAGTTCTCCAGAAGGATAATTAATAATATAATATTCTTGAAAATGTTTTTGAACAAATTTCTGTTCAAAGAAAATGTTTAGGACTAAATGATTTCGTACAATTTTTTATTTAAACAATAAAATTAATTTTAAAGATATTTCTGCAACCCACTTTTTTCTATGAGGGTTAACAAAAATAACTACTACATACATATTTTTACTTAAATGTCAAAAAATGCTTCAAGCATGCCCCTATGTTGTAATGTTCTAAAAAAATGTAAAATCCTAATTTTAAAAACTATTTTTCTATAATCTCCAAAAACACAAAGTTGTTGATTTTAAATAACGCACTAGTCAGTATTTTAATGAAAAAAAATACCTTATGAAATTTCTAAATCAATAATGTTTTTGGAGAAATTTCCATACAAGGAAAATGATTTCGAAGAATTTTCCATTTTAACATATTTTTACTCAAATGTTACAAAAACTGTAAAATCTTAATTTTAAAAATTATTTTAGTTCACACTACTACTATACTATAGTAGTGTGAGCTATGATGGTGATCCTAATTTTTTCGAGAAAAACAACAATTTTTATATATCTTTGTGTTTCAGATGATTTTGAAAGTTTTTTGTCGCACCGACTGTCTGTAACGACCGACGCGTATAACTCAAAAACCGCTTGCCCGATTTTAATGAAATTTGAGGTGGTGGGTCTTGGGTAGGGATGGTCCCATTTAAAAATGAACAAAATCCACTGATCACAAGATAAATAAAAGGGCTCGTAAAAGGGTATATGGCGTGTGTGATACCAAAAGTAATAGGTCTGTAGTTAAACAAAATAAATTTAAGTTTAAAAAAAAAGGTGGGAGCAAATTTCAAAAATTAGAGTTTAAGTGAAAATATGTAGTGTGTGATCTCAAACGAAAGGTAATTGAGTCTGGAGTTAAACAAAATACATTTTAGTTTAAAAAAAAGGGTGGGGGTAGATTTCAAAAATTAGAGTTTAAGTCAAAACATGGGTTGTGTGGTATCAAACGAAAGGTAATTGAGTCTGAAGTTGAATAAAATATATTTCAGTTTTTAGTTATATTAGCTCACATGTACACTATAACTATAGTACCTAGTGTGAGCTTATAGGTACCCATATATATTGGCAGAGTATTTTTATAATCACCAAAAACACATAAAAAAAATAAAGTACCTTATTAAGATTCTAAATCAATAATTCATTAACTTTTTATTTAAACAAATATTTATAATAATAATCATTCAATAAAATTTTCTTCATACAGAAAATTGTTTAAAAACATTTTCTTTAAAGAAATTTAAAGAAAATGGTTTTAAACAAATTTTCGTTCAAGGAAAATGTTTTAGAAAAAAATTATTTCAAATAATTTTTTATTAGAACTTATTTTAACTCAAATGTTACAAAAAATGTAAAATAAAATAAAGTATTTTTTCTATTATCATCAAAAAAGTTTTTGATTTAATATAAAGGACTGGATAGGTAGTCATTATTCAGTGATCCAATAAAAGTTAAAAAAAGTACCAACTGCATAAGGTTTGTAAATAATTTATTAACAAAAAAAATTTGAATAGGCGTGTCCCCTTATAAATTATTATACAAGTAAACAATAATTTATTCTAGCACTGTCGAAACAATGATTCTTGATGGATAGTATCCGTATGCAAAGTTAAATTCAAAAAAATACAAAAAATGGATAGGTACCTATTCACAGGCTTGTAGCAATAAATAGTGATTTTAGTTGTGGGGGTTGCTATAGTCTATAGTTAAAAAAGCTATAAGTACCTATAATCAGAGAGTGTAACTAGGATAACCCTGCCAAATCAAAATATCAAAATAAGCACCTATTAAAAATTGGTAAACTAACGATGTAACCACCCAAAGAGCACAATGTTATTTAAATGTTTTATTACCAAATTTGATTTAAGCCCCTCAAAAAAATTGACCCAGTTATATTCCTTATAAGGGCCTATATCCTTAATTATGTAACACTCAAGGGAGGAAAATGCGTTACGAGGGGGGATTAAAAATCCTGAATTTTTGTGTTACATAATTTAAGGATGTTCCCTAAGCCTGCTATACATATCCATTATTTTGAATTTTCATATATCATCAGGAGATTTTATAAGTGGGGCTTGGAGACTATGCAGAACTATCCATATCTTCTCGTCTTTTGTGAGGGAAATATTTAAAAGAAATGGAGCCCGTCTCTGGGATGGAAAACTTTATATACTATGTTTCTCTTCATATATCATCAGGAGATTTTATAGGTGAAGCTTCGAGACCGTGTAGATAACCACAGGTTATCCAAGTCTGCTATCCAAATCTTCTTGTCTTTTGTGAGGGGCGTAGTTAAAAGAAATGGAGCCCCTCTCTGGAATAGTGATTTGCCCCACAGAACACCATATCCGCACGTGTGAGAAATAAACTTATCATTTTTTTAGAACTAGTAATATAATTTTAAAAAAATCCTATTTGTTTATTGTGAAATTCCTTCATACTTGTCTGTCAAAGTAAGTGTCATAAAAATCACGGCGAACTCGATTTTCTGAAATAAGTGAAAGAATTCTACCAAGCTGCACTGACAACACTGCGGCTCGCGATCACTGACTTGTATGAACACTGAGAAATAAATTCGGCGTACAATTCGTGTCGGAAAACGGTTTTTTTTCCTTCATAGAATGAAATTCGTAAGAAAATTAGCTCTAGAATGTTGTGTTTACTAATATCTAAGGTTGTTTTGCCTTTTTGGTTCAAAATATTGAGCATAAACTCAATGCAGCACAATTTTATATGACTAAAAATTTTAGCTGGCTAAAAACGATCGGAGGTCTAATCTACAAAAATCGACCCCCTGCTCTTAAAAATGGGTGCTAAAATAAAATTTGGAAAAACTATGGAAATAATGTGTGTTTTTTTTCTTAAGATTAATGTAATCTAAAAAATTTATTAAAATTGATCCCTATAGCTGTGTTAACTTAGATAGGAAGACGATTTCTTGTATTTTTTAGCACTATGCCAATAATAATCATAAAATAAATATAAATAAATAAAAAAATAGAACACACTTACATAGAACGATTTATTTGCAGGTAGTAAATTTCGGTTACCGGTTTTACTGTTATACTTAATTCTCTTATTATACAATTATATTTAACTTCAAAGTAAGAGCTAAATTTGTTTTTCCATTTTATATAATTTTCAACCCTTTAGCAACAAGGCCTTTGTACCTGCTCTAAAATTTTATCTACATGGTTTTTCCGTACATTTTTACCAACCAACCTAAGAGTTATTCGAATAGATGCTAAAAGATGAGAATACGTTTAATTTCTTAATTTTCTTTAAGGAACGTCTTGGCCAAAATGTCTAACCCTTTTCGTTAATGACAAATTTTGTTAGGAGGGATCTTTTTTTAATCGAAACACTCATTTATAGATTTTTGCTCCCTTCTTATTTTAAAAATATTTACAGCATTTTCAGATATGACGCATTAATAACATAAATAATGAATTTATCAGACCATACACATGTTGTCAAGGAAGGAATAAATGACAATTTTTGCATACCTATTATTTAAAAAACAGTACATAAATATCAGGTTAATTATACAAACATATGGTAAATCGTAAAAATTTATAAATCCAACCTTTTTTGCTCGAGAGAAACGAGAATCTCTCGACGAGAGGGTCATTCTCTCTCGTCTCCTCTCGAGCATTCATTCGAGAGAAAGTATCTCTCTCGTCTCGTCGAGAGAGGGCGAAACGAGACGAGAGGCGAGCATCTCTCGTCTCAACGGCAACACTAAGGAACATGCGTGGAACGATCCTTGAGCGTTTAAAAAAAAATCATTTTGACGTGACGATTCAGAGTTTGCTATTAGCCAAAGCTCTTCGGTTTTACTACATCTCATACGACCTAGAATAGATAGCTAGAGAAGCGTCTAGGGCATGCTTTACTTACTGAAATATCGATGAGACAACAAACTATCTATAAAGATTTTGCAAAAACCATTGATATGGTAAATTATCTAGGCCATCACTACAACGTAGGTACCTATTAAATGATGCCGTTATTCAGATGTTTACAGATGATTCTAAAATGGACGAGGCTAGTAAGATTAGGAGCGTTCTCCACAGACTTAAGACTTGCAATATCCTACAAGCTCCCTGATAACTTCTAGATGGAGATATTTGTGTTGAACGCAATAAATCTAACTTGCGCCTTGTCCCGAAATACCAAGGTCTATCGCAACTTTCGCAATCAGCAGGGCTGCGATTAAGGCGCTAAACGTGGTCAGCTTTGTAAGTTAAAAAATTTATATTAACTCTTTGGAGGCCTACTCCCGATTTAAAACTTACATAGATAGAACAAACTTCAGAAGTAGTCCCCTTGAGCTGCCACTAACAATTTGCTGCTTTTTTTTAAAGGTTTTAATTGTCAAAAAACTGTCATTAGCATTAATGGATTTTGACCAAAATCTAATAGGCTCGTAAAAAAAAATTGTCGAAAATAATACCTTCTCTAGCCATTGCTACGCGGGTTATTAAGCGCGGCGTTTTTAAGAGAATTGAAACAATATTTTTTTAATGTTAAATTCTCGTTTTTTTTTTCGTTTAACCATCGGTACCTATGTACTTTTAACTTAAAAAAATGTAAAATATAAATTGTATTGTAATACTTAGTATAAATTTTGACATATACATTCACTGTAAGAAATGACTAAAGTACAAATAAATTAAACTAAACTAAACTAAATAAATCATATTAAGTATTAGTATTTCAGGCTGATTTCAAAAATCGAACAAAAATAAATGATATGAAGCCACGATAATACAGGGCTCGACTTCGAACGTTTAGCCTTTATGAAAAGTGTATAAAAAAGGATGAACTTATGGAAAGCAAGGAGTCAGTGAGGGACCAAAGACGCGCATATGCAGGAGCGTTTGCCGCTGTGACTCAAAATTAACTAATAGTTTTTTATTACTAAACCGGAGCAATCAAGTAAGATTTTCACTTTTAAAAGACAAAGAAATAGTCATTATTATTTATTTCGTTATTTTAGCTTTAACCAGGAAACATTAAATCGAGAAAAATTCAATTTTTCAATAATTTTTTCTTCCACCATAACCTTGCTCTTTTATTAAAGTCGCACTTAAATGCCGCTCAAATGTTTAATCTCCTGGCAGCCGCTCACAAAGTCAAGTTGCTAAAAGTTACCATACACTATCCAGGAAACAGAATAGGGGACAACATTTTTGGGGGTAGGGATGTACGACAGCCCTAAACCTCTTGCCCCTCTACTGGTTTCAGTCTGCAGAAAAAAATGTTTGTCACGTTTTACTACTCCTTTTAAAATTTTATTTTTGCCCCTTAAATGAAGGGGCCATTCCTCTTGAAAAAAAAACAATAAGTTGAAATGCGGTGTTATGGTAATTGCAATTATTTAAGTTTTTAAAATAATTGCAAAATTATTTTACGATTATAATGAAATTACAAAAATGCAATTGAATTACTAGTAATTGTTAATTGTAAAAAGCTATTTTGTTTTTATTATTTAAAGCAATCCACGTTTCGTACTGAATTTAAGGGGTAAGTTCGGAATGTATTACAAAGGAAGAGGGCTCCTAAATTAAGCATTTTCACGTTTTGTAAATTATGAAAAAGTGAAAGAAATAAATAAAAAATATTTGTCAACTTTTTTTTTGCAAGTAGGAAATTTAAAATTAAGCTATTTTTTTGTTGTAATTAATTACACAGTTTTCTACGTACATTCCTGTAAACTAATTGGTAATGTAATAGCTAATTTTCAAAGTATTGGTTTCTAACTCTGGTTGAGAATAAATCGGTACACATAAAGACCAAGAAATTTGTTATCCATAAAGTTAAATTTGTGGAATATTTTGTTTGTGCGTGTAGTAACCTCCTGTAACATTTTTGCCAGGTTAGAAAGCACTTAATTACGGATTTGCAGTATTGATTATTAGTCATACAGTTCAAAGGATATCTAAGAGATGGCGCTACACCAATTAAAATCAAGGGGTTTTAAGGATTTTATGCATCGCCGTCTTTGGCCTACTCAGCCAGTAAGTGTAATGTCATTAGATCGCGAAAAGAAAACCATTTTCTTGAATTGCTAACTTGACAACAGCAATTCACATATTTTCAATGGCCAAACGATCGTTGACGAACCCTGTGTATCAGCCTTGAAAACAGTTTTTTATAAATATCTCAGAAACTAAAGCTCTTATGAAGTTTTTGGTTATAACACAAATTATCGTTCTCGATGCAGTTTACTATATCCCGAAAACTGTATATTGATACGATGCTTCGTTAAAAAGTTAGCATTTTTTAAAATTGTTAATTGTCAAAAAACGGTCATTAGCACTAATGGATTTTGACCAAAATCTAATCAGCTCGTAAGAGTGCTGAAGGCTATTTTACCTGAAAATTTTATGAAAATCGATTTAGCGGTTTAGGAGCTATCGTGTTACGGACAGATATAGTACACACACACACACACACACGCAGAAAGCGGAATGGAACAACTGGGCGCCGGGCCAAGTGGGCGCCGGGCTAACTGGGTGCCGGGCTAATTAGGTGCCGCCAACAGGGCGCCGGACTAAAAAAAAATATTTTCTATAAAATGTGCAGATTAAAAACAAAATAGATATTTTATTTATACTAAAACATCTTTAAAAAATCCTATACGCAATTTTCTTGAAATTTGGTTTTGTTAAGTAAAGTGAAATCTATTCAGTCGAGTGTTGCTATTTGTTGGTGTAGTGATTGGTAACCTGGTAACAATACAATTTACAATTTTTAAACCAATTTGTCTTAAACTTAAAAGTTTGCAGTGCCTGAGGTCACTTAATACAGTTTTATCCTCAAACTTAAAAAATTCAAAATGGCGAATCCAAAATGGCGGATTTTCTTATTTACTAGCGATTTGTCTTAAACTTGAAATATTACATTGCTATTTAACACAATTTTTTACTATTATATGTTAAATTCTCGTGATAATTTTTTATTTTTCAGTTGAGGCTAATAGTGCATAGGATTTTTTTGTTTTTTAAATTATTTGCTCTCAAGTGGTGTAAAAATGTAATAAGAGTTCCATTAAAAATTCAGTTATTTTTCTGTTTCAACTTATTTAGCCGAGAAAATGCTCCTAGTTTGCTATGTTTTGTGACCGACCTCGTAGCTCCAGTAATGGCGAAGTTATCAATCAATAAAAAAAAGAACAAAAAAAACAAGAAAGTTAACAATAGTGCTGACTTAATCGGAGTATATCCTCGGGAAGTGTTTTAAAACTCCTAATAGTGCCCAATTTAGATTAAGCTGTACTTTTGACACATCAAAATTTAAAATGGAAGGGCGGCATGTAATACCTTTCTTGAAAGGTATTTAGATTATCTATGTAATTTTTTTAAAAATCATTTTAGTTTCCTAGGAGATATGTTAATTTTCCTTCGCGGTCGACTAAAAAAGTCAGTTTTTTATCAAGCAAAAAAAAAATATTTAAATTGATTTATTTTATCACTAAATAAATTTTTATGCTTCTAAGTTATGTCAAAACCGAAATAGTTATTTAAACAACAAGGTTTGAAAACGACCCTTTGCACACGATCGAGACAGTTTGGTATACCGAGCCGAAGGCGAGGTCTACAAGTCGAGGGAGTGTGCAAAGAGGTTTTCAAACGAGTTTTTTACAATATTTTTTATACGACTGCTAATAAAGAAAGAAAAATCAAATTTTAATTTAACTTGTTTTTATTTCCGACATTTTTACAACAAAACTTTAAAAATTCGACAATTTTTTGACGTATCTAATCAACAAAACATACGAGCAGTGACGGTTGCTACGGAACTAAGCCAACTTATATTGATGGGTGACAACAACAAAAATCACAATGACGGGAGACCCGTATGCAGAAATTACATAGGCGTGCGCAAAAATGACATAAGCGTGTGCAAAACGTTTTGCACACAGCGCGCGCAAAATGCCATTTTCAGATCGTGTTCTCCGTGCAAAAAACCCCCTTTTACAAGACAGTCGTATAAAAAATAAGTTAAAACATTTTAATAGAAATACGTGCTGTGTGATCATTTTTTCAAAACTTTTTGTTTATTTTAAATTATTTTTGTTAAATAATAGTTATTACACATCACGCTTTCCTATTTAGATTTTTAAACTTATTTTTCGGTTTTGCTATAAGTAAGAAGCATAAAACATCAATTTAGTATTAAACAAATCAGTAAAAAGAAAATTGTTTGGTAAAATGTTAACTTTTTGAGAGTCGACCGCAAACAAAAATAACTATATATTTCATGAAAATGAACCGATTTTAAAATGTTTAATTGACCTATATAGACCATGAAAATACCTACCGAAAATAGGGTCACAGCATCCTGGAAGCCTGGCGCCTTCTGGAGTAGCGACACCAAACATAACCTCATTTACGAAAAATGCAAATCTGACAGTGTAGCTTTTTTTATGTTCAAAAAAATTAAATGGTTTACAAATGTTACGTAAAGAACTGTCCGTCACTCCCGGTATATAAATTTGACTGTCCAAATAAACAAACCTAAAAAAAAACTCAATCACAGATTACTAACCACAGAAATAGATTGGACACCGCCATGTTAAACTCTTAATACAATTAATGAAATTTCAACAGCGCCATCCCATAGCTGTTTGTTTGAACTAATTTTTGCGCTCTGCTCCTTGTATATTGCTCCTTGTATATTATTATACAGGTCAGTTAGTTTTGAATTTTTTGTTGACATTCTTTGTTTTTTGAAAAATAAAATTATGTCAAAAAAATAAAGTAAAAAAAATAGCTTTTTGCATAATAAAATAAGAATTTATTTTAATCATAATTTATATTAGTATGAAAACATTAAAAATCAGTAACTGTTACACTTACACCAAACCGAACCGTAACACAACAAGCACCATTCATTCTGAACCTTTTTTGAGAGACATCATAGCTCTGCTCTGCAAGATTTCACTTTCCCATGATAAAACGCAAACACACCGATTTTTTTTTGGATTTTTATCTCAAAAGAAATGTGAACAAAATTCACTTCGCGAACATAAAAAAGTCTTCGCGAAAAACAAATTTGACAAGTTTAATGACTTTATCGATGTGCACATGAAGTGTACGGCCTGCGCACTGGTAGTTCGGTAAGCATTCCCGAGATGGCACTAATTTCATAATTTTTACAGTTTTTTTTTACAAAAAATACCCGCGCTGTTGCTATCTCCCGGTATAATTTTTTTATACCGTCAAACTTTTCAAATTATCAAGTTTTAATATTTGTCAATTTGTTTCTGTCATTCATAAATGTTTGTTTTTTAAAAAAAATTTGCGTATTTTAAATAGTAAAATAGTAAATAGTAAAATAGTAAAAATTTATTGGTGTTTTACATATAACAATGTTTACACAAGTCAGTTTTTTTTCTTTATCTGTCTAAATAGTAAGTAATAAAATAGTGGTAAAATTTGTTTAAATTAAAATCCTAACAGTACACTTAACATTCAAATAACACTAAACATTCAAGTTTCAAATTTATGATTTAAAAATTCTTCAAACGTGTAGAAGGCATTCTGGAGCAATATTTGTTTTACTTTGACTTTAAACGATTTTAGTTGTAAATTTCTTATTGTTTGAGGAAGCACATTCAGAAAACGGACACACCAGTACTTTGTTAAATTTTGGCATCTTTTTAATCTATTATAGATTGATCTTACATTATTTTTACCTCGCGTATTATAATTATAAGTATTGCTGTGTGTTTCATATAAGTTCAAATTAGACTTCATATAGCAAAGGCAGTGAAAAATATAGAGTGAGGGAAACGTTAAAATTTTTTGATTTCTGAATGCATCTCTACAATGCTCTCTATACTTTAGACCACCCATCACCCTTACCGCCCTTCTTTGAACCCTGAACACCTCGGTAGCCCCAGCTGCATGACCCCAAACCATTAGAGCATATTCAATTCTACTCTGGCACAGAGCAAAATAGGCTTGTCTAAGTACCCTTTCTGTGACACAATTAGCCAAGTTTCTCAAAACAAACACATTAATATTTAGTTTTTTGCAAACAGATTGAATGTGGCTCCTCCACAGCAGCTTGCGGTTAAGAAGAACTCCTAAATATTTTACTGGTTCATTATCATCTTTTGGCATGTTTTTTAATGTAAAAGTAACATTTTGTGTTTTTGTTGTATTTAACACCAAGCCGTTTGCCGCAAACCAATCTTCCACCCTCTTCTGTGCATCACACGACCTCATCATGGCATTCTCTAGTGAAGAATCCTTTACAGTAGTAACTACATCGTCAGCAAAAAGTGCTGCATGAATCAAGTCAAGGTTTACTGGTAGATCAGCAATGTATATTAGAAAAAATAGTGGGCCCAATATGGATCCGTGAGGAACCCCAAAAGAGCTTGTACTTGCTTCTGCTGACGATTCTGACCCCATCTTCACTATTTGCATACCCCCATCTAAGTATGATTTTATAAGGGCTATACTATTTGAATCAAAGTTATATACTGCAAGCCTTTGTAAGATCGCAGAAAGTTGAAGCAGCATATTTCCCCTCCTGGAAAGAGGCCATCAAAACCTCAACTAGATCTAGGATAGCCATGGTTGTGTTTTTGTTTTTCCTGAAGCCATACCGGTTTTTACCAAGGAGATCATTTGCTTCAACAAATTCTGTTATTTGAAGGGCTAAAACTTTCTCCAAAACTTTCGAAAGAACAGGCAATAAGGAAATGGGTCGGTAGTTTGTTAGTTCATTTATGTCCCCTTTTTTAAACACAGGAATTACAACCGCTCGACGTAAGATGTTTGGAAAAATGCTTTCTGTTATACATTGATTTACAAGATCAGTTAGTGGACAAACTATCACATCCTCAATTACTTTTCAAAGTTCTGTAGTAAAACCATAGATGTCTTTTGATTTTTTATTTTTAAGTCCGTTAATAACACCTCTGATTTCTTTTTGTGTTACCGTTCTGAATTTAAACAATTTTTTTGGTATATTTTTTACTTTTAGTGCATACAAAATCGCGGTATTTTCATTGGGTTTATTGCCATTTGTAGTAATTTTAGCTGTGTTTATAAAATGATGGTTGTACTCATCAGGGGTTATATTTGATTTGCAATTTTCATTATTCTTCTGGCCTCTATACCGATTTACAATTTTCCACATAGTTTTTATGGGGTTATTTGAAGAATTTATGAGTTGATCATTTTCTTGTATTTTAGCTTTTTTTATTTTTTGCCGATATTTTTGCTTAAAAGTTTTGATTTTGTCTTGCAGATTGATGGATGGTTGAAATCAACAAGAAAATGAAGAACTCTGCGTAGATTTCTAAGTTTCTCATTAAACCAATTCACTTGTTTTATTTTGATATGTTTTTAATGGAAATGCATTTTCATATGCCAATATTAATTTATCGAATAAACTTCTGAATTTTTTATCTGAGTCAAGATGTTTATTATTGATAAATTCAAAGTCGATTTGTTGAACAGATTCAAAAAATAGGTTTTTACCCTTTTTTGTTATAGGTCTGCATATTTTTGATTTAGATTTTTCAATACATTGCAGAGCATAAAATATCTCCAAGTACTGCCCTCTATGATCAGACATACACGTTTCTATTGTTTCAGTATTATATGTTTGTAATTCAAAATTCAAAAATATGTTATCTAGACACTTTAACTTCCTTGTATACTCAGTAAAATAATATTAAAGACCAAAAGAACCCATTACATCGCATAGTTTAGAGACCCGTATATCGTCTGTACCAAAGTAGACATTGAAATCCCCACACATACATATTTTAGTAGTTGTACCAACTTTTTCTAAAACTTTTACTAAGACTTTTTCAATTTGAG
The DNA here is from genome assembly GCA_963576565.1 of Aspidapion aeneum. Taxonomy (NCBI): domain Eukaryota; kingdom Metazoa; phylum Arthropoda; class Insecta; order Coleoptera; family Brentidae; genus Aspidapion; species Aspidapion aeneum. Next base: position 35,639,377 of record OY755042.1, on the reverse strand, counting down.
TTATAAAAATATCAAAGTTTCCCTTGGGGGCCCTATATAGTGAAATAAAGCAAACTCTGTGAGTTTTTAGGTAGGTACCGCATATCTCAAAGTGTCTCTCAATATTATATTGCTCCATAAAGTCCAATACCCTATACTCAACCAAAGAATTTACAAATATAGCCGCACCACCGCTTTTATGTGTAGTCCTACAGGAACTAGCAACTACTTTGTAACCTTGTAAGTAGTAAATTTTTATTTCTTCATCTTTCATCCTGTGTTCTTGTAATGATATTGCATCCAATTTCCTATCTACCAAGAAGCACTCAAAATCATTAGTTTTACTAATTATTTATTGATTGTTAATTGACATGAAATATTTTTAATCTGATTTTCCATTTTTCAATTTCTTTTCCTTAATTTTTGTTTGTCTCTTGTCTATCACCACATATTTAATTAGATTCAGTTTTTTGGATGTTTTTTTTTGAAAGTTTCTGGTCTCCAAAGGCTTTTTTGGTGAAGAGGCGTAGAGATGAGAAAAAGTGGGATCTTCAGTAGTATCCATTATTAGTCCTCTTGGTGAATTCAATTCTAGGTTCGGCTTTTCTATACTGTTGCTAAATTTTTTAGGGCTCGGAACGCTTATCAATAATTCGTAAAGTTCATCTGATTCTATCTGATAAGCTCTAAATCTACAGATAATGTTAGTGATCATTGACGCAATACACTTCCTTCCATGGATGTTAATCCTGCTGTAATATTTACCATAGTGCTTGCGCTGAAGAAAAATAGGAACATCCAAAAAGTACACATTGTCAAGCTTGTTTTTTATAAAATATCCAATGTTGCGTAATATTGCATTGTTTGTATTAATATTCATCTCCATTTCAGTAGCCTTGTTCCAAAATTCAGATGGTGAAGAGCATAATAAAAGGTTTGTGTTTTCGCAGCTATTTATTAAGTCATAGACTTTTCCATAGGATAGGCCACCATTTGATCCTGCCAGTACCACAACATAGTCATCTCTACCCAAAACAGATGCTTCAGTTTTAATGCTTTCAATGACTTGTTCAAAAGTGGCATTCATTTTACTTATAACAGTGACTTGAAATGTTTGTCTCATTTTGTTATTTATGTTTTCTATCAGATTGTCATATAGACGATAGCCAAAGTTATCTGTAAACACCAGAATTTTGCTTACTTGGTTTCTATCTGAGGATGCTGTATGCTTTTCTGAACTACTTGGAAGCTCGTTAAAATTATCTATTCTTGTTTTGAGTTTGTTTATAGTGTTTTCCAGATTTTTATTTTCCTTCAATATATTTTCTAGTTCTCGGTCCTGATGACATATTTCTAGATTTAAGTCAAGCCATATCTTCTGCCATGTATAGCTGTTTGGAATTATAATCTTACATTGCTCACACCCTTCTTCCATGTCTTCAGTGTTGCCAAAATTGCTATTGGACCATTCAATCCTTTGTAGAAATTTCGGTGTCACCTGTAATTTAAAGTTGTCCAGATCTTGTATTAGCTCTGACATGCTTCTCGCTTCGTGACAACAGATCATTTAGTTTGTGTATTTGCATAGATCTATTATTGTTCTCTTTACGCAAGGAAACCATGTACTCAACTAGTTCTATCGTTTCAGTCTCTTTCACTTCATACTGCTTTTCTCGGCTCCTGTAGGCTTCTGCCAGATTTTTCAATTAATTTTCCAGTTTTGTATTAGATTTCTGCAGGCTTTCATTTAGTAGTTTCAATTCATTTACTTCTTTAATTTGTCAAGTTCCAGTAGTTTGTTCAGTTAATTTTTCTATGTTTTGTTGAGGCCAGAAACTTCATCAATGCATTTTTGTTTAATGGCCGTCAATTCAACTTCAATCTGCTTTGATTTGTTGTAATATTTTTTTTAAATTTTTGTTTGATCTCTTTTATTTTAGGAATGTCTTTGAGGTCTTCCCTGCATTGTTTGCATAAGAAATAAGATCTTTATGTGAAAATGGCTTCAACGTGCTGCGTACTCAATTGCTCTTTTAAAATTAAACCCCTTCATAGATTCCCGAGGTATTTTCAGGTAAGTAAAAATATATATTTATATAAGCATTGGCTTTAGCATGTATACAGTGATATAAGCTTGTTTTATAGAAAGATATATTATGAAAAACACTTTAATTACTTTCAGCTCCGCCAAAAATGGGAGAATGGCGTTGGACATGAAAACGCCAATCGACTTAGATAAAATTTGAACCTGAACATGAACCAAGTTCGCGCGGAAACTGCTGTACCATCTTTTTTTGAAACATTTCAGCCCATATTGGACTTATCTAAAACTCTACTTCGGAATGAGCTACAAAACTCAAACTTTGGACAGTCTTAGATCTTTAGAGAGTTAACAATCTCTCCGAGTTTCATGGACTTCGATAAAGTAGTAAAGTAGTTACGAAATTTCAAAAAACGTCGAAGTTGCCACTCCATCACTCAGTCACTCATGTATGCATGATTCTACAAAAATGGTGCTGTGGAGTGGGAATGCATATTTTTCAAACACAGACTGCAAATAAAGCATAGTTTTAGTTATAAGATTTAAAACGAAATGTTTTCTTTATGGGTTTACTCACAATTTGTATTGTTCACTCCCCTCCCCCAAACATGTAAAGTTATGTAAAAGTAACATTGCCCACTTCCAGAGGCGCTAGAGAGCTGAGCTTTGGCAGACTGATAGGAAATATGATAAAACTATAGGAAAAAAATCTAAAAACCCCAAAGTTTTAATTTGCTTCCCTCCCCTATAAATGTAAAATTATGTAAAAGTAACATTGCCCACTTCCAGAAACGCTAGAGAGCTGAGCTTTGCAAGGCAGATATGAACTAGGATAAAACTATAAAAGAAAATTAAAAAACCCAAAATTTTAATTAATTGCCTTTCCCTATAAATTTATATAAAAGTAACATTCTCCACTTCCAGAGAGAGCTGAACTTTGGAAGGCCGATAGGAACTATGATAAAACAATTTAAAAAAATTAAAGTCACAAATTTTAATTTACTTTCCTCCCCTATTAATGTAAAGTTGTGTAAAATTACCATTGCCTATTTCCAGGAACACTAGAGAGCTGACCTTCAGAAGGCTAATAGGAACTATGATAAAAAAAATAAAAACATTTTAATAAGGTATTGCTAAAGTTTTGAACAAAATTCCGCATATTTCATGTAAAAAAAAACCAAGTACGCGAAAGTGGTATTCCGTAAAAAAAAATGAGATAAATGTAAAGCCAAGTTCTCCAATACAAATTTCAAAATGAAAGGTTCTTACTAGTTTAAAAATATTTTTCTAAACTTGGCAAGTACGGCCGCAAATGACTCTTAGGCACAGTGCTAAATTGAACATAAAGAAGTTTGGCTGGAATAGCATAGTAAAAAAAAACATTTCCAAACTAGTAAGAACCTTTCATTTTGAAATTTGTATTGCAGAACTTGGCTTTACTTTTATCTCAATTCTTTTTACGAAATATACCTCTTTCACATACTTGGCTTTTTTTTACTTGAAATGTTTTTGTTATGATATAAATATCTGTACATAAAATATTTAAATTAAGATGAAGTTATTGAACTAAATTAAAAAAAACTGTGATTGAGATACCGACAGTTAGATACTTTTGTTAAAGACAAACTAAATAAATTGGTAAAAAATTTTTTTAAGTCACAAGCTTTTATAAAATGCACTAAAAATTAAAAAAATAATTTTCTAACATTCTAATATTATCATAATAATAAAAGCGATGGCCGACTGATGGAAATTTTGACGATGTTAGCACGATAAGATATCCGTATCAATTAAATATCACTATTTGCAAGAATCAATCTAGCAGAAAAATGCAGAGGTACCAAATCCACCCAAGCCGACCTAAGATACCCCAGCATTTCTCTGACATAGGTTTGATGACCTGCTATGTTGAATATTCCTTAAGTGTTTAGATCACAACTTTAGATTAACTTATGCTTTGATTTGCGGCCATCGCTTTTATTATTATGATAATATTAGAATGTTAGAAAATTATTTTTTAATTTTTAGTGCATTTTATAAAAGCTTGGGACTTAAAAAAAAATTACCAATTTATTTTCTACTTTTTGGTCTCAGCTATCTACTTTATTAAATGAAAATACTTGTTCAATAACAAAACAAAAGAGTTTATTCTAGATTATAATGAAATCGCTGATCGTAAGTTGTTTGGAAACTTATTTTTCTATTGGGGGTAGGAGAGGGTGGGGGT
>OY755042.1:35244516-35634930 GCA_963576565.1 Aspidapion aeneum | reverse complement strand
CGAAATCGGATCAGTTTTTTTGGTCCTTTTATGAAAATGCACAATTTTTAAAGAAGCATGAAATTCAAAACAAAATCAAGAAAATTATGATTCCTACATTTTTACAATTAAAAATTCGTTTAATTGAACATTATATCAATTTTTATTCCTTAAAACACTAAAAATTAATAATTATCTACTTTTTTTAAATTTATTGAAGGTCTAGCCGAACAAAACCAGACTGAACCGATCCGTATCGAAATGAACCAAATCAAACCGAATCTAACGGTTCGGTTCGATTTGGTTAAACTAAACCGTACCTAACTGAATGTAGCTAAACCTATCCGAAACAAACTGAACCTAGCGGAACCTAACCAAACATAATCAAACTGAACCAAACCAAGCCGAAGAACACTGAACCTAACCGAACCGATTCGAAACGAACCGAACTGAACCAGACCGAATCTGGCTGAACCTAACCAAAACAAATTAAACCTAGCCGAACCTAACCAAACATAATCAAACTGAACCAAACCTACCCGAACCAAACCAAAACAAACCAAACCGTTACATCCGGTTTGGTTTGGTTTGGTTCGATTTGGTTAAACTAAACAGAACCTAACCGAATGTAGCTAAACCTAACCTAAACAATCCAAGCGGATCCTAACCGAATATAATCAAACTGAACCAACCTAACCCAACCCAACCCAACCTAACCCAACCTAACCCAACCTAACCCAACCTAACCCAACCTAACCCAACCTCACCCAACCTAACCCAACCTAACCCAACCTAACCCAACCTAACCCAACCTAACCCAACCTAACCCAACCTAACCCAACCTAACCCAACCTAACCCAACCTAACCCAACCTAACCCAACCTAACCCAACCTAACCCAACCTAACCCAACCTAACCCAACCTAACCCAACCTAACCCAACCTAACCCAACCTAACCCAACCTAACCCAACCTAACCCAACCTAACCCAACCTAACCCAACCTAACCCAACCTAACCCAACCTAACCCAACCTAACCCAACCTAACCCAACCTAACCCAACCTAACCCAACCTAACCCAACCTAACCCAACCTAACCCAACCTAACCCAACCTAACCCAACCTAACCCAACCTAACCCAACCTAACCCAACCTAACCCAACCTAACCCAACCTAACCCAACCTAACCCAACCTAACCCAACCTAACCCAACCTAACCCAACCTAACCCAACCTAACCCAACCTAACCCAACCTAACCCAACCTAACCCAACCTAACCCAACCTAACCCAACCTAACCCAACCTAACCCAACCTAACCCAACCTAACCCAACCTAACCCAACCTAACCCAACCTAACCCAACCTAACCCAACCTAACCCAACCTAACCCAACCTAACCCAACCTAACCCAACCTAACCCAACCTAACCCAACCTAACCCAACCTAACCCAACCTAACCCAACCTAACCCAACCTAACCCAACCTAACCCAACCTAACCCAACCTAACCCAACCTAACCCAACCTAACCCAACCTAACCCAACCTAACCCAACCTAACCCAACCTAACCCAACCTAACCCAACCTAACCCAACCTAACCCAACCTAACCCAACCTAACCCAACCTAACCCAACCTAACCCAACCTAACCCAACCTAACCCAACCTAACCCAACCTAACCCAACCTAACCCAACCTAACCCAACCTAACCCAACCTAACCCAACCTAACCCAACCTAACCCAACCTAACCCAACCTAACCCAACCTAACCCAACCTAACCCAACCTAACCCAACCTAACCCAACCTAACCCAACCTAACCCAACCTAACCCAACCTAACCCAACCTAACCCAACCTAACCCAACCTAACCCAACCTAACCCAACCTAACCCAACCTAACCCAACCTAACCCAACCTAACCCAACCTAACCCAACCTAACCCAACCTAACCCAACCTAACCCAACCTAACCCAACCTAACCCAACCTAACCCAACCTAACCCAACCTAACCCAACCTAACCCAACCTAACCCAACCTAACCCAACCTAACCCAACCTAACCCAACCTAACCCAACCTAACCCAACCTAACCCAACCTAACATAACCTAACCCAACCTAACCCAACCTAACCCAACCTAACCCAACCTAACCCAACCTAACCCAACCTAACCCAACCTAACCCAACCTAACCCAACCTAACCCAACCTAACATAACCTAACCCAACCTAACCCAACCTAACCCAACCTAACCCAACCTAACATAACCTAACCCAACCTAACCCAACCTAACCCAACCTAACCCAACCTAACCCAACCTAACCCAACCTAACCCAACCTAACCCAACCTAACCCAACCTAACCCAACCTAACCCAACCTAACCCAACCTAACCCAACCTAACCCAACCTAACCCAACCTAACCCAACCTAACCCAACCTAACCCAACCTAACCCAACCTAACCCAACCTAACCCAACCTAACCCAACCTAACCCAACCTAACCCAACCTAACCCAACCTAACCCAACCTAACCCAACCTAACCCAACCTAACCCAACCTAACCCAACCTAACCCAACCTAACCCAACCTAACCCAACCTAACCCAACGTAACCCAACCTAACCCAACCTAACCCAACCTAACCCAACCTAACCCAACCTAACCCAACCTAACCCAACCTAACCCAACCTAACCCAACCTAACCCAACCTAACCCAACCTAACCCAACCTAACCCAACCTAACCCAACCTAACCCAACCTAACCCAACCTAACCCAACCTAACCCAACCTAACCCAACCTAACCCAACCTAACCCAACCTAACCCAACCTAACCCAACCTAACCCAACCTAACCCAACCTAACCCAACCTAACCCAACCTAACCCAACCTAACCCAACCTAACCCAACCTAACCCAACCTAACCCAACCTAACCCAACCTAACCCAACCTAACCCAACCTAACCCAACCTAACCCAACCTAACCCAACCTAACCCAACCTAACCCAACCTAACCCAACCTAACCAACCTAAGCCAACCTAAGCCAACCTAAGCCCAACCTAACCCAACCTAACCCAACCTAACCCAACCTAACCCAACCTAACCCAACCTAACCCAACCTAACCCAACCTAACCCAACCTAACCCAACCTAACCCAACCTAACCCAACCTAACCCAACCTAACCCAACCTAACCCAACCTAACCCAACCTAACCCAACCTAACCAACCTAAGCCAACCTAAGCCAACCTAACCCAACCTAACCCAACCTAACCCAACCTAACCCAACCTAACCCAACCTAACCCAACCTAACCCAACCTAACCCAACCTAACCCAACCTAACCCAACCTAACCCAACCTAACCCAACCTAACCCAACCTAACCCAACCTAACCCAACCTAACCCAACCTAACCCAACCTAACCCAACCTAACCCAACCTAACCCAACCTAACCCAACCTAACCCAACCTAACCCAACCTAACCCAACCTAACCCAACCTAACCCAACCTAACCCAACCTAACCCAACCTAACCCAACCTAACCCAACCTAACCCAACCTAACCCAACCTAACCCAACCTAACCCAACCTAACCCAACCTAACCCAACCTAACCCAACCTAACCCAACCTAACCCAACCTAACCCAACCTAACCCAACCTAACCCAACCTAACCCAACCTAACCCAACCTAACCCAACCTAACCCAACCTAACCCAACCTAACCCAACCTAACCCAACCTAACCCAACCTAACCCAACCTAACCCAACCTAACCAACCTAACCAACCTAACCCAACCTAAGCCAACCTAACCCAACCTAACCCAACCTAACCCAACCTAACCCAACCTAACCCAACCTAACCCAACCTAACCCAACCTAACCCAACCTAACCCAACCTAACCCAACCTAACCCAACCTAACCCAACCTAACCCAACCTAACCCAACCTAACCCAACCTAACCCAACCTAACCCAACCTAACCCAACCTAACCCAACCTAACCCAACCTAACCCAACCTAACCCAACCTAACCCAACCTAACCCAACCTAACCCAACCTAACCCAACCTAACCCAACCTAACCCAACCTAACCCAACCTAACCCAACCTAACCCAACCTAACCCAACCTAACCCAACCTAACCCAACCTAACCCAACCTAACCCAACCTAACCCAACCTAACCCAACCTAACCCAACCTAACCCAACCTAACCCACCTAACCCAACCTAACCCAACCTAACCCAACCTAACCCAACCTAACCCAACCTAACCCAACCTAACCCAACCTAACCCAACCTAACCCAACCTAACCCAACCTAACCCAACCTAACCCAACCTAACCCAACCTAACCCAACCTAACCCAACCTAACCCAACCTAACCCAACCTAACCCAACCTAACCCAACCTAACCCAACCTAACCCAACCTAACCCAACCTAACCCAACCTAACCCAACCTAACCCAACCTAACCCAACCTAACCCAACCTAACCCAACCTAACCCAACCTAACCCAACCTAACCCAACCTAACCCAACCTAACCCAACCTAACCCAACCTAACCCAACCTAACCACCTAACCCAACCTAACCCAACCTAACCCAACCTAACCCAACCTAACCCAACCTAACCCAACCTAACCCAACCTAACCCAACCTAACCCAACCTAACCCAACCTAACCCAACCTAACCCAACCTAACCCAACCTAACCCAACCTAACCCAACCTAACCCAACCTAACCCAACCTAACCCAACCTAACCCAACCTAACCCAACCTAACCCAACCTAACCCAACCTAACCCAACCTAACCCAACCTAACCCAACCTAACCCAACCTAACCCAACCTAACCCAACCTAACCCAACCTAACCCAACCTAACCCAACCTAACCCAACCTAACCCAACCTAACCCAACCTAACCCAACCTAACCCAACCTAACCCAACCTAACCCAACCTAACCCAACCTAACCCAACCTAACCCAACCTAACCCAACCTAACCCAACCTAACCCAACCTAACCCAACCTAACCCAACCTAACCCAACCTAACCCAACCTAACCCAACCTAACCCAACCTAACCCAACCTAACCCAACCTAACCCAACCTAACCCAACCTAACCCAACCTAACCCAACCTAACCCAACCTAACCCAACCTAACCCAACCTAACCCAACCTAACCCAACCTAACCCAACCTAACCCAACCTAACCCAACCTAACCCAACCTAACCCAACCTAACCCAACCTAACCCAACCTAACCCAACCTAACCAACCTAACCACCTAACCCAACCTAACCCAACCTAACCCAACCTAACCCAACCTAACCCAACCTAACCCAACCTAACCCAACCTAACCCAACCTAACCCAACCTAACCCAACCTAACCCAACCTAACCCAACCTAACCCAACCTAACCCAACCTAACCCAACCTAACCCAACCTAACCCAACCTAACCCAACCTAACCCAACCTAACCCAACCTAACCCAACCTAACCCAACCTAACCCAACCTAACCCAACCTAACCCAACCTAACCCAACCTAACCCAACCTAACCCAACCTAACCCAACCTAACCCAACCTAACCCAACCTAACCCAACCTAACCCAACCTAACCCAACCTAACCCAACCTAACCCAACCTAACCCAACCTAACCCAACCTAACCCAACCTAACCCAACCTAACCCAACCTAACCCAACCTAACCCAACCTAACCCAACCTAACCCAACCTAACCCAACCTAACCCAACCTAACCCAACCTAACCCAACCTAACCCAACCTAACCCAACCTAACCCAACCTAACCCAACCTAACCCAACCTAACCCAACCTAACCCAACCTAACCCAACCTAACCCAACCTAACCCAACCTAACCCAACCTAACCCAACCTAACCCAACCTAACCCAACCTAACCCAACCTAACCCAACCTAACCCAACCTAACCCAACCTAACCCAACCTAACCCAACCTAACCCAACCTAACCCAACCTTACCCAACCTAACCCAACCTAACCCAACCTAACCCAACCTAACTCAACCTAACTCAACCTAACCCAACCTAACCCAACCTAACCCAACCTAACCCAACCTAACTCAACCTAACTCAACCTAACCCAACCTAACCCAACCTAACCCAACCTAACCCAACCTAACCCAACCTAACCCAACCTAACCCAACCTAACCCAACCTAACCCAACCTAACCCAACCTAACCCAACCTAACCCAACCTAACCCAACCTAACCCAACCTAACCCAACCTAACCCAACCTAACCCAACCTAACCCAACCTAACCCAACCTAACCCAACCTAACCCAACCTAACCCAACCTAACCCAACCTAACCCAACCTAACCCAACCTAACCCAACCTAACCCAACCTAACCCAACCTAACCCAACCTAACCCAACCTAACCCAACCTAACCCAACCTAACCCAACCTAACCCAACCTAACCCAACCTAACCCAACCTAACCCAACCTAACCCAACCTAACCCAACCTAACCCAACCTAACCCAACCTAACCCAACCTAACCCAACCTAACCCAACCTAACCCAACCTAACCCAACCTAACCCAACCTAACCCAACCTAACCCAACCTAACCCAACCTAACCCAACCTAACCCAACCTAACCCAACCTAACCCAACCTAACCCAACCTAACCCAACCTAACCCAACCTAACCCAACCTAACCCAACCTAACCCAACCTAACCCAACCTAACCCAACCTAACCCAACCTAACCCAACCTAACCCAACCTAACTCAACCTAACCCAACCTAACCCAACCTAACCCAACCTAACCCAACCTAACCCAACCTAACCCAACCTAACCCAACCTAACCCAACCTAACCCAACCTAACCTACCTAGTTGTTAATAAATATAGTAAAAGTTGTTAGGTTTATGTCCAGGGGGTAACCATTGTCCATAATTGTCGGAAATCGAGTTAGGATTAGTGTATGCGACCATAAACATTGAGTGGCGCGTGAGTGTTTGGCCTTCAAATTTTTTTTAGGGAAATTTTTCAAAATCTTTTTTTCCGCACTCTGGGCACCCTAATAAACCGTAATCTGGTTACCCTAATCATCGCAATCAAAGAAAATCGGTAATCGAAGTGTCACAAATTTATTAAAATTATTAATTAAACTAAGTGACCTTATTAAGTAAGACAGCATGATGGTCAAATGACATTAGAAGGACATACACATATGGTACCGGCCTGTAGACCGGTCGCGGTGGCGTCATATAATAATAAATATATACTTTCGCGATGAAAGACTAAAATTTAACTTAAACTTACTGTAAAGTCCGCAAAAAACATAAAATTTATCGAAATTTATAAAAACATAGATCAGTGTGTGTAACAATTCATCAAGATGTATGAAACTTGACCGTGACATGTCAAAAGTTTGGTTCGAAAAAACAAAACCAACTGGATAAAAATCGGTATGTAAGCATTTAAAAAAAATCATTTTTAAGAAAATCAAATACTTTTTGTTAATTTTCATGCAATGCAAAAAAACCTTGTTGTAATAAGTTTTGAGTAGGGTGGTAAAACGTACCAGAACCCATTTCAGGACAAATTATTATTAAAAAATAATCTTATAAGTGCGGGGAAGTGACACTTTCTGAATCAAAATGTGTGAGGGTAAAATCGCACGGTCGCAGAAAAAACTATCTATCGTGACGCTACTGAACTTTCTCGTGTTTTAGCAAAAACTATCCGTCAAGACGACTTACCCATGAAATGTTGTTTTTTTATGGATTTTTTTCTTCTTTTGCACAAAAAACAATTTCGGACCATGTTTGAACTCAAATAGTTACTTCTAAACTTGTTTTTAAACGTTTTAATATTTCTTTTTGCACAAAATTCAAAAAAGTTTATTTCCGTACTTAGACAACATTGTCTATCAGTTTTCCCTGTATAATCCGACTAGCAGGTAGAATCACTCAAAATACGGCAGGTGGATTAAAGGTAGCCAGCTGCTTTTCTGTCGCACTTATGCCGTCAGTGTGAAAGAGATAAAAGTACCCATATATTACCTAGGGTATTATTAGCATGTCCGTTTCACATGTTCAATAATGTCTATCTCTGTTTTTATTGTAAAAGAAATACCTGCCCTTAGAAACCAAATTGGATAGGGTCAATAAAAAATGCATTGTCTTTCCGTCTCTAAAGCCCTTTCAGGGCTTTATACAACTCAATGGTGCAAACTAGAATATTTTTCTACTTTCTTCAATAATACAAATAAACCAGTTAATTTTCCTAATATTTTTTTAAAATTGCTAGGGAAATTTGATTTACCCTAACTGACATCTGCCATATTTTATAACCAACCGGCAATCCCGCAAAAAAGGAGCTCCATTTATCTGAATCCAGTATATATCTCTTCTGGTTCTCGAATAGAACGTTGTAAAATGTTATGGAATCTTCTAGAAATCGTTTCTAATTCTTACTTTTTAACTAAGTAAGCTAATATTGAAGTCGCTTTTTGGATATCTCTTTTAGCTCTGAAATAGAACATCGTAGAATGGTATGGAATATTCTAGAAATTCTTTCTGATTCTTGCTTTTTAAATAGCTAAGCTAACGTCGAGTTCGCTTTTTGAATATCTCTTCTGGTTCTCAAATAGAACGTCGTAGAATGTTATGGAATATTCTGGAAATTCTTCCAGCTGTCAATTTTTAGACTCTAAACGTAATGTCGAAGTCGGTTTTTGAATATATTTTCTTGTTTATAAATAGAACACTATCGAACATCTCTGAATATTCTGGAAAAATCACTTACTGTTCTTCTGTTCAATTGTTCTAGCCGGTGGTACTATCTAAGGATAGTCTTTGCACTATTTAGATCTTTTAATCTCACTTCTGACACCAATTGTGACGGGTTCTCAACAATGATTAAAACTCGGAAATGTCAAAAACGATATGTCAATTTATTTCGACAATTATGTACAAAACACGCACTTAAAGTTACTAATAACTTGCTAATAACTCCCTACTGTAATCGGTGTATTAACTTCGTGTTAATATCTCGCTACTACAGTTCGTTTTCTTTGACTGACTGCTGATGCGCGACGTCCGGCCCTCTATATAGAGTCGTCGAACCTTCGCAAATCATCCATCCTCTTTCGATTCACAATTATACCAGCCTTTTCTAGAACGCAGACCATCCGAGCACGAGTGTGTCATAGATAACGCAACTAAAACCTAGACTAAGAATACAACCATAAGATAACTCAACCTAATACTACACTAAACATAAATAAATTCTAACTATAAAATTTAAATAACTTAAATTTGTAACATTACTTATACATTATACATACTTTGTTAATAACGGTGTCCTTGGTAACAACTTAATTTGTAGTGCTGTATATATTACGTAGTTACTGTTAGCAAGGCTTGGTTAAGGTCTACTTGATATATTTTTGACAATATATCCACTTTTGAATTGAATTGAAACTAGCAAAATAAAAAGCAGCGGACGTACAGTTGCGTTATCAATTTGACTAATTATTATTAGTGGCTCTCTTAATTACGATAAAGCGAGATAGATTTCCCATTAAAAAAAAATATCTTAAATTCAGGTCTTTGTAATAATAAACTAATTAATAATAATTGAAATCCAAAATTATTGTAGTTTCCGTTAATTACCGTGCTCCTGGTAATACTGTTCGTTTCTCTTTCCATTTATAAAGTTCATAACCAAGGTCTTTATACTTTTGCGCAGGTTACCTACAGAATTTGAAAGGTCATTGAACCTGGCTGACTCTACAATCTGACTGTCACCGTCAGCGTAGGGTATAGTACCTATATTTTTAACGTTAGTTTTAAAGTAATATTTACTACTATGTCGCTTTAGAACGTTTTTCTACGTTGTCCGACGCCTATTCTCCACCTCCTTCGATCCTGACAGTCATCTTCCGTCAGGTTTTTTTGACTTATTGATCTTTGGATTGACTGCTGCCATTCCAGTTTAGGGCGCCCTCTTCTTCTGCGCCCTATTGGTTGCCATTCTAGGACCTGCTTTGGTAATCTTTTGTCGCTCATCCGTTGTACATGGCCGTACCATATCAGTTACCTTTTAGTGATGTCATCCAATATGCTTCCCTCGATTCCCATTCTTTCTTTTATGATCTCATTACTTTCTCGTGTTTTAGCAAAAACTATCCGTCAAGACGACTTACCCATGAAATGTTGTTTTTTTATGGATTTTTTTCTTCTTTTGCACAAAAAACAATTTCGGACCATGTTTGAACTCAAATAGTTACTTCTAAACTTGTTTTTAAACGTTTTAATATTTCTTTTTGCACAAAATTCAAAAAAGTTCATTTCCGTACTTAGACAACATTGTCTATCAGTTTTCCCTGTATAATCCGACTAGCAGGTAGAATCACTCAAAATACGGCAGGTGGATTAAAGGTAGCCAGCTGCTTTTCTGTCGCACTTATGCCGTCAGTGTGAAAGAGATAAAAGTACCCATATATTACCTAGGGTATTATTAGCATGTCCGTTTCACATGTTCAATAATGTCTATCTCTGTTTTTATTGTAAAAGAAATACCTGCCCTTAGAAACCAAATTGGATAGGGTCAATAAAAAATGCATTGTCTTTCCGTCTCTAAAGCCCTTTCAGGGCTTTATACAACTCAATGGTGCAAACTAGAATATTTTTCTACTTTCTTCAATAATACAAATAAACCAGTTAATTTTCCTAATATTTTTTTAAAATTGCTAGGGAAATTTGATTTACCCTAACTGACATCTGCCATATTTTATAACCAACCGGCAATCCCGCAAAAAAGGAGCTCCTTTTATCTGAATCCAGTATATATCTCTTCTGGTTCTCGAATAGAACGTTGTAAAATGTTATGGAATCTTCTAGAAATCGTTTCTAATTCTTACTTTTTAACTAAGTAAGCTAATATTGAAGTCGCTTTTTGGATATCTCTTTTAGCTCTGAAATAGAACATCGTAGAATGGTATGGAATATTCTAGAAATTCTTTCTGATTCTTGCTTTTTAAATAGCTAAGCTAACGTCGAAGTCGCTTTTTGAATATCTCTTCTGGTTCTCAAATAGAACGTCGTAGAATGTTATGGAATATTCTGGAAATTCTTCCAGCTGTCAATTTTTAGACTATAAACGTAATGTCGAAGTCGGTTTTTGAATATATTTTCTTGTTTATAAATAGAACACTATCGAACATCTCTGAATATTCTGGAAAAATCACTTACTGTTCTTCTGTTCAATTGTTCTAGCCGGTGGTACTATCTAAGGATAGTCTTTGCACTATTTAGATCTTTTAATCTCACTTCTGACACCAATTGTGACGGGTTCTCAACAATGATTAAAACTCGGAAATGTCAAAAACGATATGTCAATTTATTTCGACAATTATGTACAAAACACGCACTTAAAGTTACTAATAACTTGCTAATAACTCCCTACTGTAATCGGTGTATTAACTTCGTGTTAATATCTCGCTACTACAGTTCGTTTTCTTTGACTGACTGCTGATGCGCGACGTCCGGCCCTCTATATAGAGTCGTCGAACCTTCGCAAATCATCCATCCTCTTTCGATTCACAATTATACCAGCCTTTTCTAGAACGCAGACCATCCGAGCACGAGTGTGTCATAGATAACGCAACTAAAACCTAGACTAAGAATACAACCATAAGATAACTCAACCTAATACTACACTAAACATAAATAAATTCTAACTATAAAATTTAAATAACTTAAATTTGTAACATTACTTATACATTATACATACTTTGTTAATAACGGTGTCCTTGGTAACAACTTAATTTGTAGTGCTGTATATATTACGTATTTACTGTTAGCAAGGCTTGGTTAAGGTCTACTTGATATATTTTTGACAATATATCCACTTTTGAATTGAATTGAAACTAGCAAAATAAAAAGCAGCGGACGTACAGTTGCGTTATCAATTTGACTAATTATTATTAGTGGCTCTCTTAATTACGATAAAGCGAAATAGATTTCCCATTAAAAAAAAAATATCTTAAATTCAGGTCTTTGTAATAATAAACTAATTAATAATAATTGAAATCCAAAATTATTGTAGTTTCCGTTAATTACCGTGCTCCTGGTAATACTGTTCGTTTCTCTTTCCATTTATAAAGTTCATAACCAAGGTCTTTATACTTTTGCGCAGGTTACCTACAGAATTTGAAAGGTCATTGAACCTGGCTGACTCTACAATCTGACTGTCACCGTCAGCGTAGGGTATAGTACCTATATTTTTAACGTTAGTTTTAAAGTAATATTTACTACTATGTCGCTTTAGAACGTTTTTCTACGTTGTCCGACGCCTATTCTCCACCTCCTTCGATCCTGACAGTCATCTTCCGTCAGGTTTTTTTGACTTATTGATCTTTGGATTGACTGCTGCCATTCCAGTTTAGGGCGCCCTCTTCTTCTGCGCCCTATTGGTTGCCATTCTAGGACCTGCTTTGGTAATCTTTTGTCGCTCATCCGTTGTACATGGCCGTACCATATCAGTTGCCTTTTAGTGATGTCATCCATTATGCTTCCCTCGATTCCCATTCTTTCTTTTATGATCTCATTACTTATATGATCTGTTCTAGATATTCTCATCGATCTTCTTATTGCATCTATTTCGACCCTTTCCATTTTTGCTTTGCATTTTTCTATTACGCGACAAGTCTCTATTCCATACAACAGTGCGCTTTTCACCATTGTTTCATATATGTTAAATTTTACATTATTTTTTATCTCTCTGCTCCATAAAATACTGCTAAAACAATCAATAACCTTTTTTGCTTTTACTATTCTTTTTTCCAGTTCTTTCAAGTCTGTTTCTGTCTTATCAAATGTAAATATTTAAGTATTTCTAACTAAATTATAAATATTTTTGTGTAGCTGAGTGGCATCATAGTGTTACGTTTAACAAGTGTACGTGTTATATTAAACCCAAGAAAGTATATTTATTGCACTTTAAAATATTTAATAGGGTTAACCCAAATATTTTTGTTATTGATAAATATAAATAAATAATAACTACCACTGCTGACATATATTTGGTACCAAAGAGGCTAATATTAAAATTTTTAAAGACATGTTTATTGTTCGAGTGCTCTTAATATGTATGTAAATTTCGTGTTTTAAAATGGTCCTGACTTGTCCAAATTGTTATTGTGCTAATGTAAAAATATAAATTAAATTTAAAATAAGCGGAGCAACCCAAAAATTCTTGCAAATTGCTCCATTAACTAGATTAATTGCGTTAAAAAAAAATGGCTGATGACCTTGATAACCGCAGCAAAGATAAAGAATTAAGTAGCCAACAAGCTTTCCCACCATTTTTCAAAAAGATGCTTACGAAACTGATACAGATAGGCTAAAGTGCACAACTTATTTATTAAGTGATCTAAGAGATAAACTTGCCGATAGAACGACGGAAGTAAATGATTTACGTTTGAAAAATAAGGAATTTGCACGGTCACTTAAAAAAATGGAAAATGAACTTTAAATATATAAAAATTTGTCGGAAACTTTGGTAACAAAAACAAATAAAATCACAATTAATCAGGGCACCCAAACTATTATCGAAATAGAACATCAAGAAAAGGTAAATATTTCAACCCAAGCTGACTTCTTTGAAAAAGAAAATGAAGTGTATTTTAATAAAAGGAGATTAATTGAAAAAATAAACCACCTAAAACAAAGACCTACAAAAATAAAAAAATCAGTGCAACAAAACAGTTGAAATACCGGAAAAATGTTTGATGATGAGTGCAGCAAAGAACTGCGTGATATACAAAATGAGCTGATTCATTTAGAGAAATATCTCAACGAGAACACAAAAGTCCAAAAAAAAAATAGCTACAGAGACGCAAACAGATTTTACTGATAACTCCACAAATGAGAAAATTTTACTTTCAATAGCGCAAAAATTGCATCTCGAAGATCTTATAATTTTGAATCAAAATTTGAAAATTTCAAACAAAAAACTTGAGAAGAAAATTTTGATTATTTTCTGGCAAATGGTCGCCTAAAAGACATACTTTCTGCCAACGAAAATGCAAATTTAAGGGGTAAGGATGTTAGCAACCACAACAAGGCGACCAACAAAGTTTTGGTGTTGGGAGACAATTTCGTAAGTTCTTCTCTTCTTCAACTGTTTGGATAAAAATTTACTTTGGACAACATAACCATTGATATTAAAAACCTTACTAAACATTTCACAAAAAATTACTTTGTTATTGTATTTGGTGGAATATGTAACATAAAATTCAACATTAAAAATTTTGAAGAAATTTTTGAACGCATAACCAGTTTAACTAATAAAACTAATATAATATTTTTGACGACCCCTTTATGGAGAAATAATGAATTTGTTGAATGAACAGTTTCGTTGATAGATTTAATATTTCCTTTTATGACTATATAACTTCTAAAAGCTTAAAATCAAAAATGTCTTTTTTAAATGTCAACTCCATTTTAAATTCCGATTATTTCCTATTTTATAAGGACAGTATAAAAATATAAAATATTGGTAAAATAAGGTTAATTAAAAAAATTAAAAGCTTGATTCTAGAAAATTATACTAATTTGAACTTTTCGCAAGAGTACGAGGCTTCATCTCAGATAGGAGTACATACCATCCAGTCTGACGAAAATTATCAGGTACAAAATTTTCTGGTGAGCCCAGATACAAAAACCAAGAAATAGTACCCATTGAATCGGCTAACTCATTTTTTATTAATATATTTCATCAAAACACAAATTAAATGAAATAGAAATCATTGTATAACTGAACATCATCTAAAATACATAGAGATAGAATTTGCTAAAATAAAAGGTTATAATTTAATTACTGCATATTGCAGAACAAATATTCATATGATGAAGTTTCGGGTTTTGAGGAGATTGTAGATATTACAGAAAAAAGTATTGAAGGCCTGATTGAAATATGTAGAATTGTAAATAAAAATCTTAAATTTGCTGTAATATGTGTGTATCGGTCTTGTTTAGGTAATTTTAAGATTTTTTCTGAAGTAATGTGTGAACTGTGTAACGAAATAGGTAGATTATTTAAGTCATCAGATTGTTTATGTAGGAGATTTTAACATTAATTTATTTGAAAATAGTCAGAAAAAAAAAGAGTTTTTAGATTTGTTTATGTCTTATAACTATCATCAAATCATTTTTAAAGCAACTATGGTAAGTAAGACTTGCGCTACTGTACTAGATAATTTTTTTGTAAATTTTCATAATTATTTCAAAAACACCGTAATAAATACTGCCTTATCAGACCATTACGCAATAGGTATGTCAGTAAATCTTAGACATAATGGTAAACCACAAACAAAAACTATAGAATTTAAAAGAATTTATTCTCAGACTAGATTAAGGAATTTTCAAGTAGAGATGGAACAAGAAGATTGGTGTGAAGTGTTGACAGAATCTGAAGTTGATAAAGCCTCTGCTAAGTTTTTAAATATATTTCAAAATAAAATAAGTTTAATATTTCCAAAAAAGAGGGTCAGACCTGACCTGAAGAGTAAATCTTGGATCACAAAAGGAATTAGAATTTCATGTCAAAATAAACGTGAGCTTTATGAAAAAATCATAACGGGTCAAATTTCAAAAAAGTATTACAATACATACAAATCTATTTTAAAAATAGTCATTAAGAATGCGAAGCTAATGCAAAGCTCTAGAGAAATACAGTCTGCTGACAACAAAACAAAAGCTACCTGGAATTTAGTAAATAAAATAACGAAACCAAATAAAAAAAAACAGTCAATTTTTAGTAGTTTTAGCAGTAATAAAAATAAAAATGACATTCTTAAATTGTTGTTCTGACGTCTAGTCTACTTTAGATTTAAATAGCAATATTCAAAATAAAAAAAATATGCAAATTTATAAAAACAACTACAGACGAAATTAAATCCATAATACAAAATTTAAAAAATAAAAAATCAGTTGGTAGTGACGAAATTTCCATATGTCTTTAAATCGTCAAAAACTAGTATCTCAATTCCACTCAGTCATATTATAAATCTATGCTTTATTACAGGGGTTTTTCCTACGTTGCTAAAACAAGCATACGAGCCACTTTACAAGAAAGGCAAAAAAGATCAAATTAACAATTATAGACCCATCTCGCTACTACGAAATATTGGTAAAATTTTTCAAAAAGCAATAAGTGAAAGACTGACAACTTTTTTTGAAACAAACAACTTATTAAGTGACACTCAAAACGGTTTTAGAAAGGGAAATCGACAATAAGGGCGGTATATCAAGCATTAAATAAAATCCTAAATTCAAACAAAAAAACTGTTGCCTTGTGTTTAGATTTGTCGAAAGCCTTTGATAGCGTAGACCATGAAATTTTGTTAAAAAAACTTAATAATTATGGTATAAAGCACAACGAACTAATGTTACTTAAATCGTATTTAAGCAATAGAAGTCAATGTGTTGTTGAAAAATATCAGGGCGAACTTGTTAAATCTTCACCAAAGCTTTCCAATCATGATCTTTTTATGGATTTGGAACATAAACATGTATACAATACAAGGAATATGAATGACCTTAAATGTGAAACAGCACACTATACATATGTACAGCTAATTTCAAAAAAATCTGATACGGTTGAAACAACTGCTTTTTTATTTTAAGCAGTATATACATTGTATCGGGTTGACATTTACATTTTACAGTAGTGTTATGTCATTCAACAAGCGGACTGTTTATTTCCCTTTGCATGTTTATAAAATAAAACTATATAAAAACTAGCCATCAATATATTTAGGTCGTTTTTAGAAATATGTGTCTCTTAAATTAAATTTAGTAACTTTGCTAAATAATACATTTAAAAAGTAAGTTCGGTCTTTTTTTGCTGCAGTTCGGCACCGGGAGGTTTGATGATTGAATTCTACGGCAAAACTGTGCTTGACTGCCTGGAAACAGTGAACAATTCATGCATTCTTCGCTCTCTTGAAAGGGTCATTTAAGAGTACTCGAAGTAGCGCCTGATCTTCCTGAACTTGACTTACTTTTGGCCTGCCAGATCATCCTTGTTTCCTTTCAATTTTTATCCATCTTTTATTTATAGAATAAACTGTTGTTCAGCTTACGTTAAAATGTTGGGCTACCGCAACCATTTTCCATAACTTAATGACAATTTTGGCTTTTAGTTCTTAGGTTGGTTTATTATTCTGTAACTGATGACAATGTTCTTATTTTTCTACCTGGCATTGACAGTTTGAATATTGTTAAAATATTCAGTATTGGTTTTGGCATGGTGGCTTAGAATACACTGCTCAAATTTTGGAAAAAGTACTTTAAAGAGTCGTATCAGTTTTTTTTTTAAATCAGCTGTACAAAAAAAGCGGTAAAAATTCTATCCTTAGAGTTTGGAATAAATTACCACTAAAATTTAGAAAAAAAAAAAAATTATTGCGTCGAAGAGTTTTTTGATTCTAGTTTGAGGGATTTGTTTTAGAATTTTTTTATTATTACTGTGTTTGTTATAAATGTACTATATTTTTTATTTATTTTATTTATTTATTTATTTATTCTTTAATGTATCTACAGAATTACGCCAACTACAAATACAAGTACTAAAATACAAAAAAAGTAGGTACATATAGAACATTAATCACACTTAAAGTTTGGTTCGGAGTCTGCTGCACGGAGCCATACCGAAGTAACCTTTATGTTCTATTGGGGCAGTAGCCATTTGGCAACCGCACACGAGATCCAAGACTTATCACTAATCCTCACGAAGTTCCTTATCTAATATCTTCTTAAATGCCTTTAAGGTTAGTCCTTGGATAAGCTAAGTATAAAACACTTTTACTTCTAGAATTCAATCTGTTAATGAAAAAAGGGAGCTGATTCAATATTTCCGGGCAATCAATATCATTTTTCAGAATTTTAAACATTGTACAGAGGCATATTTTAACACGACGCTTATCCAAGGACAGTCTATTAAACACATGAAGCAAAAAAGCATTTTCGCAGCCACGTTGGTTGGGGGTAAAAACCAAACTTTCTATAAAACATACATTTTAAAAATCTTCGTTGTACTACTTCAATAGCACTTACCCATTTATTATTATTTTGTTTGATACTGTGGAGACCATATTACACTACCATATTCTATTATTGGCAACACTAAACTATCAAAAAATTTGAGAGTAACATCAGTACTAAATGACTTTATATTCCGAACTATAAGTCCAGAAACTTTTTGAGCGCTCTTTATTTTTAATAATATGTATTCTGGGAATGACATATTGTCATCAAATATAAGCCCCAAATCCTTCTGACAGTTCACACGCTTAACATCTATACTATCTAGTGAATATTTAAAATCAATAGTATTTTTATTGCGGGTAAAAGATATACAAGAACATTTATCCAAATTTAAGTTAAAGCTATTATCACTTGACCAATCTGCAACCTTATGAAACTCATTTTGAAGTACTTTACAATCATCCAATCTAATCCTAAAAAATAATTTATAATCATCAGCAAATGCCAATGATTGCACATTATTTGTTCTTGTGAGAATTTTGTTAAATGCAACTATAAAAAGCAATGGCCCAAGGTTTGAACCTTGAGGAACTCCTGATGAACTTTCATAAATCTCAGATTTGCAGCTTTTAATTTCGACATATTGATATCTTTTGCTTTTGTTGCTGCCCTGATATGATATCATTAATTTAATTAAAAATGGCGAGACATCCATATTTCTAAGACCATCTATTATGATACTGTGCCTAATTTTGGCAAAAGCTTTTTCTAGGTCAGTAAAAATAACATCAACTTGTGCCTTTTCATTTATCGCTTCATGAATATATTGCGCAAAGTTAGCCAGATTGGTCAAAGTAGATTTTTTTGGTAGAAACCCATGTTGATATGGACAAATTTTTGCCGATACTTTATTGTATAGCATTTTATATACAACAATTTCAAACATTTTTGAGACAGCACGTACAATAGTTGTTAGCTCCCGCTAAATTTCGCGGTTGTTTATATATATTTTTAAAAACACACAACTGTATGAAGGACAAAGCGCATTCCGCGTATTTGGACATGCGCACCAACAACCAGGGAGATCCTTGTCAATCGCCTAAAGAAAATGGCGTGTTAATTTCGTTCTCCAACTATTTCAAATATCTACACCTGAAAGTGCTCGATTTTTGTGTACTGAAGCATAGAACTAGAAACTTCAGCCCTTCAGCTACGTGGTGACATCATTAGATCCATTCAGGGGCCCCTTGGAACGAGGAGAAAGTGGCTGCAAAACTGGTGAGTGCATTTGTTCTGATTACCGTTGTGTGACATCAATATTTTACCTATGGACGTTTGATTATTTCGTAATTCATATCAATATTTATGTTGGTTCGCGCTTTCATTAATTAAAATATTTATAGTCCATTGCATTTAACGTTTTTCTAACCGTGGACTAACATAAGTGGTCCTTTTCGAGCCGAATTATTTTTAAATAATAAATCCATACGACGGTATTAATAATTATTTGCAAGCCGAGGCGGCCTTGAATTTTTCGCATCGTATTTGAAACGTCGAGAGAGAAAGTCGGCGCAGTACCTGGTTTTGGTCCGCTGCTATGGTAACGGGTCTACACCGCGTGGTATAAACAAGAGCGAGTAGGAATCAAAACAAACAAAACAAACGTTCAGTGTGATAGGTGTGTACCATATCATTTCGATATTTAAAACAATTTTCATCAATTGCGATAAATTTGTGCATATTTTCGACAATTCATCATTTTTCTATTTCAGAAGCATTAATTTAGCGTTAATTGTATATTTACCGACAATTTCGTCATTTCAAAGGTAAAATCATGTCTGTCAAAAAAGCCGCGCAAAAACGCAAGGGTTTTTTATCTGCGATAACCGAGTGTTATGTGTTATCACAGACCGCGGAAATGGATGAAAGAGCGAGAAACGAGTTTCAAGTGAGGTATGCCGATTTGGATGAAACCTTCGATAAATGCATGCTGGCACATAATGACGTCATTATGTTGATAGACGACTCGGACGATGAGGAGTTTAAAACACAGGATGCGATCTTTTCAGAAGCTCGTAAATATTTTTATGCGTGTAAGGGGGTTTACTCTAAAATATTTCCGGTTGAGGCCCCATCCTTTTCGGGATCATATGTTCGACAAAACAAATCTGAAACTCCAAAACTCAAAGAGTTAGGTATTCCCATATTCCGAGGTGATAAAAAATTATGGCCAAGCTTTTTCGATCTTTTTAATAACATTATAGATCAAAATCAAAGTCTAAGTAACGTTCGAAAACTTCAATATTTATTTTCATATCTCGAGGATGAGCCTTTAAAATTGATATCAGGGATTAGCTTATCTGATCAAAATTATAAAATTGCTTACGACAAATTAGTCAATAGATATCAAAACAAGCGAGACCTCGCAAATGATGCTTTAAGCTCAATTATGAACTCCACCTTAAAAAACGAGTCAGCTAAATAATTACGTAATTTAATTGACACCTTTTCTGAATCCCTAGAAATTTTAAAATCACTTTGCTTTGACGTTGACAGTTGGGACTTTATTATTTTTTTCATTTTATTAGAAAAATTGGATATTCCAACGCGTTCAAATTTCGAAATGAGTCACGCCAATACTAATACCGAAATTCCCACTTTTAAGTCACTTTTTCAATTTCTAGAAAAAAGATGTAAAGTTTTGGAATCACTTCCTCAATCAACAGCACCCAAAAAGGTGCCTATCTATCAAAAATCAAATTCTATGCAAAATCAGTCTGGGCAAAAGCCTACCTATCAAAATTCAAATTCTATGCGAAGTCAGTTTGGGCAAAAGCCTACCTATAAATCATCCAATTCGCCTTTTATAGGACTGGCTGGCACCTCAACTAATTCAAGTACGGGAATAAAATGTTTCCGGTGTAATCAATCAATCTTGATCTCTCACCTATCGATCGCCTATCTTTCGTCAAACAGAAAAAATTATGTCTAGCGTGTTTTCATCCCTTGCATGATGTAGATACGTGCAAATCAAAATATTCATGCAGGACTTGCAATAGTAAAAGGCACCACACTTTAACTCATATCTTAGAAACTAATCAAGAGTCTGGAAGCCAAGATACTAGTCCTGTCATTCACACACCACCTGTCAATAATCTTCATGTGTCATTAAATGCCTCAGGACCTTCAGGTACCTTTCTTTTATGCACCGCCATAATAGATGTTATGGACGGTTGCGGAAATTTTCAACCTGTAAGGGAACTGCTTGATTCTGGATCACAGACAGGATTCATCAGTGAAAAGTGTATTCAGCGTCTTAATCTTCCTAGGCGAAGTTACACCACTGAAATATTCGGATTAAATCAGATGTCTTCTTTCACTTCCAAAGGGCTCGTTCAATGTCACATTAAGCCACAAGGACAAGTCACTCCTTTACTTAATTTCGAAGCAATTGTTGTTCCACAACTATGTTCCAATATGCCTACATTCTCTTTGAACGATAATCAGTGGAAACACTTGCAAAACCTTAAACTTGCCGACCCATCTTATTTCAAATCTAGACCTGTGGATCTGGTTATTGGTTGCGAGCTATTCGCACAGATATTCAAGGAGGGCAGGGTTCTTGGACAGGTAGGGCAACCTTCAGCCCTTGAAACTATCTTTGGCTGGGTCGTCATGGGAAAGGTTGACGAAGTAGGTAGTCTTACGGAACGAACCAGTTGTTTTTTAACGAGTCATTCACCTCCTTTAGAGGTCATTCTCCCTAGGTTTTGGGAAATCGAACATTTGCCTAAAAAACAAATCTTATCAAAGGAAGAAAAACAGGCAGAATCAATTTTTACTGCTAGTGTAGTACGGCAACCGAGCGGTAGATTCATGGTAGATCTTCCGTTTAAAGATAAATTAAACCATGACCTAGGAAATACTTATCCGCAAGCTTATCGTAGATTTTTACTTCTAGAAAATAGATTAATCAAAAATCCTGATCTGTACACTGCCTATTCAAGTTTCATGCAAGACTATATCGATTCTAATCATATGAGTTTAGTTTTATCTAGTCAACCAAAGGTCGACGTGTCGTGTTTTTTAGCACATCATTGCGTACTAAAGCCGGAAAGCTTATGTACAAAATTAAGGGTAGTCTGGGATTGTTCGGCAGTCACCCCAAAAAATATTAGTCTCAATGACACATTGTTATCTGGACCGAAACTTCAAAAGGATATTGCTTCTTTACTCCTTACGTTTCATCTTAATCCTATTGCCTACATTGCTGACATCAAACAGATGTTCCGTCAAGTCCTTATCAATCCTTATCACCGGCCTTATCAAAGGATATTGTGGAGGTTTTCTCCACAGGACCCACTTTCAGTGTGGGAACTTTCTACTGTCACTTTTGGCATGACATGCTCACCTTTTCTAGCCATGCGTACCTTAAATGAGCTGGCAGAGAGAGAAAAGGAACGTTTTCCTATGGCTAGTACTGTTCTAAAAACGTCAATCTATATCGACGATATCTTGGGAACTAGCCCTTCGCTTTCTGAAGCTCTCTCCCTTCAAACAGAACTCAATGATTTGTTGAAGTCAGGAGGATTTGAACTTAAAAAATGGGCAAGCAATTGTCCTGAGTTATTGGCAACATTGCCAGAGTCCGATCGTCAAATGCCTCTCTCTTTCGACAAGGAGGAACCCCACTTTATCAAAGTTTTAGGACTTCAATGGCATCCAAAAAACGACATTTTTTCTTATCAATGCCGAATGAAGGACAAACCCCCAACCAAACGTTCTATTTTATCTATCATAGGGACAATCTTCGATCCCTTAGGTTTTCTTTGTCCCTTGTTGCTACAAGCAAAATTTATTTTGCAAGTTGTGGATATCGAAAATAGGCTGGGACGAAGAACCAGATTCTTCTATCACCGACTCTTGGAACAAACTTCGTTCTGAATTCCCGCTTCTTTCCAATTTTCAATTACCCCGACAAATCAAACTGTCAAAAACCAATACCTGTCAAATCATCGGCTTCTGTGACGCTTCAATTCGAGGCTACGCAGGCGTCGTATATTTTCGTGTAGAAGAGGAAAATAATATATCTATTTCTCTCATATCTGCAAAATCTAAGGTCGCGTCTATAAAGTCACAAACTTTGGCTAGGCTAGAACTCCTAGGCGCATTTCTTTTAAGCGAATTAATTGACTTCGTTTTATCTAGCTATGAAGGAAAAATAACTTTTACAAATATCGTTACTTTCTGCGATTCGCAAGTCGTATTGCACTGGCTTTCATCCCCTCCTAATCGCTGGCAAACCTTTGTTGGAAATCGAGTCAGTAGAATCCAAGAAATCATTCCCTCAAACTCGTGGCGCTACATTCCTTCTGCTTTGAATGCAGCCGATATTGCGTCACGAGGGGCCACCCCTTCACAGCTCATGTCACATGACATGTGATGGAACGCACCGTCGTTTTTGTGCTCTCCCGAAAACGAATGGCCCGATTTTCATAAATCAAAAATGCCGATTGATTTCGGAGATATTAATCTGGAGGAAAAGCCAAAAGTCTGTTGCAATGCGATAATTGATGTCAACTTCTTAGATCAGCTTCTTATCTATCTATATCCAAAATTCAACGTATCATTTGTTATGTCCTTCGAATAGTTAACCTTTTTCAAAACCATTCCTATCAAAAACCCACTAAGCCGCCGGACCAAAATGTTATTTTTGAGAATAATGTTTTTCCTACCACCGGTGAGATGCAAAGTGCGTTACACCTTCTTATCAAACGCGTTCAAGGTTCTTGTTTTTCTGAGCTTTTTTCCGCGTTATCTAAGGATAAACCAATACCGAAACCTTTGCGAAAACTTTCACCTTTTCTTGATGAGAATAATATCATTAGAGTCGGTGGCAGATTACAAAAATCTGACCTTTTGTCTTATTCTGCAAAACACCCCGTCTTACTTTCGAGTGACCATCGTTTAACTACTCTTCTTATCGAGTCCGCTCATCGACAATATCTTCATCCTGGGTTTAAAACATTACATAATCTGCTTTTACAGCAATTTTGGATATTATCTGCCAGACGGGCAATTCAAAGAACCATATCCAAGTGCTTGCAATGTTTTAGAATCAACCCTAAACCCTATAGACCGCCCATAATGAGTTCACTTCCCGCTCATCGAATCAATCAACTTAAACCTTTTTCGAGTGTAGCTATCGACTTTTGTGGACCTTTCTTTGTGATTCCTCATCGTTACCGTGGTTGTAAAGCTTTCAAATCGTATGTCTGTGTGTTTGTCTGTACGGCCACACATTGCGTGCATTTGGAATTAACTATGGAACTGTCCACCGAAGGGTTCGTAGGTGCATTCCATCGATTCATTTCCAGACGCGGAAGCGTGACGCAATGCTGGTCAGATCAAGGCAGTAATTTTATAGGATTTCGTAACCAATTACTGGATTACGCAAGAAGTGCTGCCACCAGACTTTCTATTCGTTGGCATCTGGGACCTCCTCTCAGTCCACATTTCAATGGCCTGGCAGAAGCTGGCGTCAAAAGTTTTAAAACTCACTTTGTACGAGTTGTCGGCGACCAGAAGTTGTCTATCATGGAGATGTCCACCCTTACCTGTCGCATAGAAGCCGTACTTAATAGTCGCCCTTTATCTCCTGCCTCTTCAGACCCACACGATCTTCAACCTCTTACCCCTGGGCATTTTTTGACACTTGAACCCCTTAATTCAGAAATTCTGGAGTCAGATTTGTCCGAGGATCCCCTAAATCGGCTCTCGAGATGGCAACTAATCCAAAAACTACATAATGATTTTTGGAAACGGTATTCTATAGAGTATTTGCATACGCTACAACAGCGACACAAGTGGGCTGATTCGTCCCCAAATATCAAATTAAATGATTTGGTTATCATAACAAGTGATCACATTCAATCGCCTTTGAAATGGCCGGTCGGTCGGGTCATCGAACTGCATCCCGGCGGGGACGGTCAGGTGCGTGTTGCGACGGTACAAACGGTTACCGGTGTTTATAAGCGGCCAGTTGTAAAACTGTGCCTCTTGCCAAATTAAAAGTAATTTTAATTTTCTACCTTTTACCGGGTATTACAATAGGTTTTTTTATTTTTAATTTTTTTTGAATTTTTTGTTTGTTTGTTTTGCCTTTTTTCGGGATTTCATTATCTCTAAATAAACTTACGATACTTATCTATTTTCATTCATTTATATTTATCGGTCGATTCTTTTTCTTATATCTATATCTGTCCGGTTGAGATTCTAAAATTGTGTGTTTTGGAGGGCAGTTATGTTAGCTCCCGCTAAATTTCGCGGTTGTTTATATATATTTTTAAAAACACACAACTGTATGAAGGACAAAGCGCATTCCGCGTATTTGGACATGCGCACCAACAACCAGGGAGATCCTTGTCAATCGCCTAGAGAAAATGGCGTGTTAATTTCGTTCTCCAACTATTTCAAATATCTACACCTGAAAGTGCTCGATTTTTGTGTACTGAAGCATAGAACTAGAAACTTCAGCCCTTCAGCTACGTGGTGACATCATTAGATCCATTCAGGGACCCCTTGGAACGAGGAGAAAGTGGCTGCAAAACTGGTGAGTGCATTTGTTCTGATTACCGTTGTGTGACACCAATATTTTACCTATGGACGTTTGATTATTTCGTAATTCATATTAATATTTATGTTGGTTCGCGCTTTCATTAATTAAAATATTTACAGTCCATTGCATTTAACGTTTTTCTAACCGTGGACTAACAATAGTTATTGGCCGATAATTTTTAATATTTTCTCTTGCTCCACTCTTATGTATGGGAATAACTTTACTAAGTTTCCATTTGTTTGGAAAAACAGTAGTCCTAATAATTAAATTAAAAATAAATTTAAGTGGTAAAATTAGATACTCACCGCAGCCCTTTAAAACATATGAGGGGATTCCATCAGGTCCAATTGCTTTGTTGGGTTTAATTTTACGGATAGCTTTGTTAATATCGTCCTCTGTTATTAATTTATTACAGAAGTTGTTTTTTAAATTTGTATTTTCACAAGTACTTAAGTCATCATTAATAAAAACGAATTTAAAATAAGTTGCAAAGCCGTTGACAATGGATTCCGTACCATTAATTATTACGTTGTTTAGAGACATTTCCTCTAAAAAATCTGGGCTATCCCTTAAGTTTTTTACATAGAACCAGAAAAATTTTGGGTTAGTTTTAAAACTATTTTGTACGTCCCTAAGGTGCTGTGTGTGAGTCTCATTTATTTTATTATTGATGAACTTCCTTAATTTTAGTTTACGAGATTTTACTAAATATTCGTGTTTTTACTTTAAAAGTTTGATTATTTCACGAGTATACCAGACCGGATAGTTTTTACTTTGTTGCCTAGATTTAGGAACACATTGGTCAAAAATATCATAGACAATATTATAAAACGCTTCAAGTGTCATATTAACATCCGTAAAATTCGTTAGTTCATCCCAGTTCTGAAATTTAAAAAGATTGTGGCAAAACCTTTTTCTCAGTGTAGACTTTTTGGGGATATTGATTTATAGAGAGACCTTGGTGCGTGGCTTGACCGTTGTCATTGAAGGAGAAAATTCTGGTTAGGTTTTCGCGCGGTGCTGGTTTTACTGTTTTACATCCCTTACTGAGTAGTGATAATTTGTGCGAACCCTTTGGTTAATTCTCAAGAGAACTAAAGATTCTTTTTGGGGCACCGGTCGTGCAGGTAGGCAATATTTTTGTTTTGTAAAATTAATTTTAATTATTTTTATTTTCTTTTGTTGGTTTGTAACCCTAAATTTGTTTAATAGTTATGTATTTTTCATTGTTGCAGTTATCATTATCAAGTATCATTACAAGCCCTCCAAAACTATAACTACTGCGTTGTCAATAAAACCCCTGAGCAACGAGTTTTGTCGCAAGATTATACATTCGAACATAATTTGCTTTTTTGAAATTAAATTTATGGGTTGTTACTAATTTGCATTCTTTAATATCGGTCATTGGTATAACATGAAGGCTTAAACATGGATGGTGCTTATCAACTGGCAGTAAAGGCTCAACAGCACATTCAACCAATAAATCACTAAAAGACGTCAAAACCAAATCCAATATGACATTATTATGATTCCTGACTAGATTTTGTTGACTTAACCCATTAAACGCAATAAAGCCTCTTAAATTATTTACGACATCCCTACTGCTCAATTCATTCACATAGTCAGCAACATTAAAATCACCTATTATTATAAGATCAGAGTTGGTTCTGTCACCAAAATTAGGTTGTATTTTATCAAAAATGCTTCATAAATCTCACAAGAGCTATTGGGAACTATATAAACTAAAACCAAAAACAAAAACGGTTCGAATCAAGTTTAATTTTTATGCACATAGCCTCCTGTTCACTGTCAAAAAACTGGCACTCCACTACATTAAGAGAATCTTTAACTGCTATAAACACGCCATATTATCCAAGCAAAATTCTGAAGTCGAAATATTATTATTTAACCAAGTTTTAGACAATGCTATGATATCATAGTCAAAATTAAGTAAGTTCATCTTAAGATTATCTAGTTTGGCTTTTATCCCCCTGCAATAATTTTAAACAATTTTAGCTAATTAGTCTTTCAGCTTTAGAGCAATTTTATTTTGTTATGATGTTGACTTATTAACGTTTAAAAGTTATTCAAAATACTTACTTTAGGTAAAAAAACTATTATAAAATAGTGATTTACAATAAGTATTCTTGATTTTAGTAGCAACGTATTTATGTTTTTTTTTATGTACTTGACAGGATCCACAACCATTTGGGTAATAAGGATTAAATAAAGATTTTATTACCACTTACCCAAGTAACATTTTAGGGCATATTGGCAAGCTGAAGGGTCAAAATTTCCAATCACTTGTCAAAACTTCTACTTTTTTCCTTAAAAAATTACTTTGAAGTTAAAGGTTTGTAAGATATGTCATAAACTAGAACAAATAACCCAAGAAATCGTTATTTATGGACAAGAAATTTTGAAGAATTCTTTTAGGAAAAACTTTCTAATATTTTCCTTTTTCATAAGTCTTTAAACTCGTTTTATCTATAAAGGCAAAGTAACGACACAGTTTGTGCTAAACCTGACCTAGTATTCTACTTTGACGTTCTCGATTTTCCTGGGCATTTTAAAGACAACATAGCTTGTAAAATAGTGTTAATCTTGACCTTAAAGACTTCTTGAAAGTTAAGAACTTTTTTGGTTGGCTCTGTAAGTTAGAGTTACTTATTTTTGACCTAAATGAATTTCCTCAAGGCAGGGCCGTTTTTGGTTAAGTTACAGGTTGAAAATGATTTATTTTTATTAAATAAATAGAACCTAAAACGCATCGTTGAACTACATAGGAAAATCTGCCCTTTTATATATATTATATTATATAAGTAGTTGAAAACAAGAAACCTAAAACACAGCCTTGTCATCATTTTCAAATGACGTCACTCACAACACAAACAAACCAATTTGAGGTTAACTGTAGTGTTTTTTTTCACTAAATTCTATAATAGAGACAATGTGAAGTTTTTTCGGATTCCTGCTGCATTGAAAAAATGCAGGTGACAGTCAAAATGCCTTATCAAAACAGAGGCAGATGTGGATGAAAGCCCTTAGAAGAGGAGGATTCAGTGAATTTAAAGTAAAGCATGCTCCACACACTTCAAAACATGTAATAAATTTAAAAAATGGCCTTTGTTTATATTGTTTAAAATTGTTTTGTTTTCAGGAAGATCTGCTGATTTTCTAAATAAAGATCACCCTAGTTGGATTCCCCAACTATAATCCTCTAGCTGTGACTGCCACACAAATTGATAGAGAGTATCAAAAAAGAGGAAGCAGCTTGAACTTGATGAGGTAAGTCTGTGTAAAGTCCATATCATAATTTTTGAGATAACTTTTTAAGAGTTCTCAGCTGTTTACCATAACTTATATCATAGGCCAACAAAAAAAAAGTTGTAAAAAGTTGTCTCAAAAATAATGATGTGAACTTTACACATAGTTAACACTGCCATTCTTAATCAAAATATCATATCTACATAGGAATCCCTATGTAGTTATGGGTTTCCCATTAAGCATGACAGTACAAGGGTTTATATTTAGAGAAAGCCGAGGGGTTAAAAACCGAAAATTTGGACATGTATTTCAATATTTTGTAGATGTATTTTCATGAGAGCAACCATTAGGGGGCTCGAGGCCCTGCCCCCCTATAGCCTAAGTTTTGAGATATTTTATAAATTAAAAAGGAAAATCGTGGTATGTGACTCAGTTTTAGTCATTACACTTGGTTCATAAGAATTTTGAAGTCGATAAGTGAAAAAATACGTTTAACCGAGAAGTGCTCAGCTGCTCGTAGGTGTACAATACTTCACAGGGCACTATATAGAGTACCGTAAAACACATTACAGGACCAATAATTTATTTAAAACTTTTGCATGATGGTGTACAAAGTTGGTTCAGGTGGTCACCTCTCGGCTTCAACTAGATATTTTGCTAAATAAGTATTTTTTTTAAATTTTAGTAAAACTGCAGACTCCAGCGAGAAGCCAAAATGAAGTATATGAAATTATGGAAAATGTAGGACAAAGTGATTTAGATAAAATGTGATGTGGTAATTTTTACACTTAATTGTGTTTTTTTAATAATTATATTATTATTGACTTTTATCGAAACTACTTATGCTGATGAAATTCTCTATTTTTAGATTTTTTTTACTTATATTATATGTACAGGCAATATTTTATGCCATTAAAAACACTTTTGCATAAAAAGTTCTCTTACATTAGTCCGAGTTGCCTTCTGCTAAGGCTAATAATTATTGAAGGAGACTATACAGAGATATAATTTATAATCTTTTATTAATAGTAAGATATGCTGGTACAGTTTTAATTTAATCTAAGGAAAATTATTCTATTTTACTAAGTACAAGTACCTAAGATCTATTTTTAATATTTATCAATCAAAAAATAATACTGCAATTTTTTAGTGTCCAACACATACAAAATACATAATTGGTGTTCACAACATTTCTTTAAAATATAAAAATCGGGTTGTATTCCAATGGCTTCCCTCTTACCTTCTGGGAATGTTTTACCTGAAATTAAATATATATATATATATATATATATATATATATATATATATAGTAGGTATATACCCATTGAGAGAGGGACTGCAGAGGCAAAAAGAAATCATTCCCCATAAAAATTTCTGCTTGTTTTGTCTATGTGAAATTTAAAATATACAGGGATGTCGAAAAACAACAAAATATCAAATAGTATTAAGAATAAACTGCCCTTAGTTTTTTGGCAAAGTGGCAAACAAAAAAAAACATTTTAAAGCCTTAATTCTAAAATTTCTTATCTAGTCTTTGGACAGGATTTTAAAAGTTTTTGCCGCTTTACTCCAAACTGAAAAAAAAGGATGTTTACTCTTAATGATATTTCATGTTTTATTATTTTTTGACCCCCTTGTATAATATTTTCAAATTTTAAGTATGGCAATAGACTTTTTGTAAAAAGTAAATAAATTTTTAACACATTGAAGTTTTATTTAAAGAAATTAAATTTACCAATTTGATATTTGTGACAAAGTGCTTGGCCCTTTATTCAAAGTACTAGCTCTAAAGTCTTAGCACCATATTTACAAAGTGCTTGAAGCACTTTTAAGGCATTACTCCCCAGGTCTGTGTGAAAATTTGGCACAGAATATAAAAACCGAGGGGTGATCAGCTGCCCACAGTAGAGTCCCTGTATGTTGACATATTTGGATATATTAGAGTCGCGACAAGCCCATCAATGTCTTTTAAAATAAAAGGACAAAACATCGGAAGTCTATACTCTAACAATTGTTAGAAAGAGAACGTATACGCGCTCTTTATCTTACAACGAACGGTGGTAATTTAAGGAAAAATCGAAAGTCACTCAAAATCGTTGCGCGGATTAAGCGACCTTAAATGAACTGACAAAGCATGTCATGTTTGTTTTTATTTGTCAACACATCAGAAAACCAAGTTTTTATTTCAAAAGCATAAATTTTTTATAAGATAAATATGTACCTATTCCTGGTTTCTAATTAATTGTTGTAATACATCAGACAAGGGCGCACCCAGGGGGAGGGCACCGGGGCCCGGGCCCCCCCAAGCCTATGATTTTTGTACATATTTTCCACATATTTCATAAATAGACACAAAAAATAGCATGAAATACGACATTATGAGGCCTCGGGCCCCCCCCAAGACATATTCCTGGGTGCGTTACTGCATCAGATAAGAGATATGGATTTTCTAGTTTTCCCAGCAATCCAGAATCTCAAACAATATGGGTAGAAAAGTTGATGTGTTTATCAGCAAAAGTTGGATATAATACCAAAATTTGAGATGTAAGTGTAGCTTTTCAAAGTTAACAATAGGATTTGAAATGAAAGGAGCACTTTAGCCGGTTTGAAATTCATCAAGTTAAGTACATACGCATATGTAAAACATAAACAAAGAAAAAAAGTGTCCCGATAGCTGTTATACAGGGGGTTTTCTTTTAATTTTTAAAACAAAACTAAGTTTATAAGTCTTTTTTGAAATTTTTGAGAAAAACTTTTGATCTCTAGATAGGGAATATGAGTCTCGCCATGTTTTGATGGGCTTTTGAAAATCGTTCATTAGTTTTTTTTTATTATAGATAAATTGATCGATTTTCGAAAAACAAACCGCCTTAAAGCGGTATATATATAAAAGCCCTAGTAAGGTGCCCGTTGACTTATCTTCTTATCCAGTGGCGTACACAAGGGCGGGGGGGCTGAAAAGTTTACCCCTAAAACATGAATTTTCCCGCAAAATCAAGATTAAAATGTATCGATTTGTTTTCAACCCCCCCCCCCCTAAATCCATCTCTGCGTCTCGATGCGCGCTTAGAATTTCTGTCTGCATACGCCACTGCCTATATAATCTATGGTAACTTTAAATATAAATATCTCAAAAATGTATCAAATAATTTCGGAACCGAACCAATCGTTTTTTATTTCATTTGCTAAAAATTCTCACAAGTCTCTATATTTCGTTCTGAAAGAAAAACCCTGGATATATAAGTCGTTTTTCTAATGTTATTTAAAACATAATTTTTTTAGGCCTACTTTGCACAAGAAGAGTTTATGTGTCACTGAAGCAGCAAGTTGTTCCTTTAATATTTATTCCAAAAAAAAGAAACAGAAATTTGACGAACATATGGAAAAAATTGAACTGTAAAACAAAGAAAACGACAATTTAGTTTTAAAGTACAAGGAGTTCGAACATTTTTGGTCTTTTATCAAGAACAGGAAGAATTTCTTATTTTACCATTTTTTATCTGTTTGAAAACTATATCAGAAAATATTGACAAATTGATGTCAAGTTCTCGAAAATTCAACGATAAGTAATTTGCACTAGGGGAAACTAATATTTTCCTAGAAAAGAAAACATTTATCATCATCATATTTATTATAATAACAATGAACGAAATCATCGTTAAACAATTTATTTTTATTAAAAAAAAGTCACAGTATACCGGTCTATATTTTAAGTAATGGGTAACAGGCTGAATTTTTTTAGATAGCTTTATTTTGCCGAGACTTTCCCCCCTACGAAAATTCTTGAAAGGGATTCCTAACTAAACGCCATGTTGCCATTTAGTTTTAAACAAATTTTTTAAGCCACAGAAAAAAAATCAGCCGAGTACTAATTATTTACTATAACTTTTTGCATCTCGTAATTTTGACATGTTTGGTTTGTGAGACATGGAGCGGCCGTCAAAGCATCTAATTTGTACGACGAACGTTTTTTCATATTTAATATTATAAAATCTTTGGATACAGCTTCTGTTCAATAATTTTCGCACATGGAAAAGTTGAACGTTTTAGTAAAAGAATGCTATTTACGAAAATTCTGCCTGGTACTGATCAAAAAATAGACCAGTGTACTGTGGGCTAAAATCTTCCAAAGCCGTTGCTATGATAATCAAAAAGTCATAAACTAGGAAATAGTTAAAAATTATTGTCAATGGGATGTTATCTAATTATATGTTATTTTATAATTAAATAT
Organism: Aspidapion aeneum; assembly: GCA_963576565.1. NCBI lineage: Eukaryota > Metazoa > Arthropoda > Insecta > Coleoptera > Brentidae > Aspidapion > Aspidapion aeneum. The sequence goes on along the minus strand of OY755042.1, from coordinate 35,601,800 downwards.
ATACATAATACAAAAATGTTTGACTTTCTTCCTTAGGAAAAAGACCTAAAATAATGAAATGATAAACACACAGATACTGGATATTTTTTACTGGACCGCACCCCCGGTATACATACATATCTAATACAGGTTTTGATAATCCTGCTAATACTCAGGTGGTTTAGATTGGACTCTCTGTATTGGGAGGCCTTATTAATTTTCCGTTGCTAATTTTCAGTAGACTAATATACTCATACCACGCCAATGAAAATAACATAACCTAGACGCAAATTCAAGAATAACATTGATGGGCTTGTCGCGACTCTAATATATCCAAATATGTCAACATACAGGGACTCTAGCCCACAGTAGGTGTACAAAAATTGTCTACAGCAGGACTCCACAGGACACTATACAGGACGCTACAAATCACTACAGGACAAAGAATTTATTTAAAAGTCCTGTATGATAGTGTACAAATTCGGTTCAGCTGATCACTCCTTGATAAAAACAAACATTTTTCTTTCTGTCATCTTCAAAATCAAAGTGACATATCAAAGATTATAGATTATAATATATATTATTAAGATGGGCCACTCAAAATTATATTATTATTATATACAGTGTGTCCAACGTTTATAAGTTCGGGTAAGCAGTCCAAAGATGGCGCTACAAACATTTTCGAAAATCGCGCACGTGTGACATATTTAATTTTATTTAAAAATACTAAGTGATTCAAAAATATCTTTAATATAACTTAAAGATTTTTATTCCATAATCTTTGGATTATATTAAAAATTATTTTTAATATTTTAGGAAATCATTTTGGTGAAATGAACCCAAAATGTCTTAACTACTAGATACTTGTATTGAAAAGTCTTTAAAATATTTTAGATAATCATTTCAACGATATACATAAAAAAACAACCCAATAACTACACATTTATTTTAGCTCACACATATACTATACTATAGTAGTGTGAGCTATGGTGATCCTAATTTTTTCGAGAAAAAAAAAGTTGCTCCGATTTCAAAAATTTTTATATATCTTTGCGTTTCAGATGATTTTGAAACTTTTTTGTTGCGCCGTCTGTCTGTCTGTCTGTCTGTCTGTCTGTCTGTATGTCTGTCTGTCTGTCTGTCTGTCTGTCTGTCTGTCTGTCTGTCTGTCTGTCTGTCTGTCTGTCTGTCTGTATGTCTGTCTGTAACGACCAACGCGCATAACTCAAAAACCGCTTGGCCGATTTCAATGAAATTTGGTACCTAGGCTGGGTCTTCGGTCGAGATGGTCCCATTTAAAAATGAACAAAATCCACCGAACACAAACCAAATAAAAGGGTGGGGATAGATTTAAAAAATTAGAGTTTATGTGAAAATATGGCGTGTGTGATATCAAACGAAAGGTAATTGAGTCTGGAGTTAAACAAAATATATTTTAATTTATTTTAAACAAAGGGTGGGGGTATATTTCAAGAATTAGAGTTTAAGTGAAAATTTGGCTTGTGTGATATCAAACGAAAGGTAATTAAGTCAGGAATTCAACAAAATACATTTTAGTTTTTGTTTTTTTTAAGGGTGGGGTGGATTTCAAGTCAAAACATGGCTTGTGTGGTATAAAACAAAAGGTAATTTAGTGTGGAGTTGAATAAAATATATTGTTTTTAGTTATATTAGCTCACACGTACACTATAACTATAGTACCCAGTGTGAGCTTAGGGGCCCATATATTGGCAGAGTATTTTTAACTGTAATATATTTTATATAATAAATCAATATTAATTTAGGCACATGCTAGTCATTTAAGGAATGTTTAACAAAAGTATCTGACTGTCGGTATCTCAATCACAGTTTTTTTTTTATTTAGTTCAATAATTTCACCTTAACTTAAATATTTTATGGATATCTATATCATAACAAAAACATTTCATGTAAAAAAAAGCCAAGTACGCGAAAGTGGTATTTCGTAAAAAGAATTGAGATAAAAGTAAAGCCAAGTTATCCAATACAAATTTCAAAATGAAAGGTTCTTACTAGTTTGGAAATGTTTTTTTTTTAAACTATGCTATTCCAGCCAAACTTTTTTATGTTCAATTTAGCACTGCGCCTAAGAGTTATTTGCAGCCGTAATATCCAAGTTTAGAAAAAGATTTTCAAACTAGTAAGAACCTTTCATTTTGAAATTTGTATTGGAGAACTTTTTACGGACTACCACTTTCGCGTACTTGGTTTTTTTTTTCATGAAATGTTTTTGTTATGCTTTTATCCTTTTTTAAAGGATTTGGATAATATTTAAGTTTTAAAGTAGGTAGTAAAATATGCGGAATATTGTTCAAAACTTTAGCAATACCTTATTAAAAATTTTGAGTTTTTTTTTTTATATTTTCCTATGGTTTTATCATAGTTTCTACCAGCCTTCTAAAGCTCAGCTCTCTAGTGTTCCTGGAAGTAGGCAATGTTATTTTTACATAACTTTACATTTATAGGGGAGGAAAGAAAATTAAAATTTGGGTTTTTTAATTTTCTTTTATAGTTTTATCATAGTTCCTCTCGGCCTTCCAAAGCTCAGCTCTCTAACGTTTCTGGAAGTGGAGAATGTTACTTTTACATAACTTTACATTTATAGGGGAGAGAAGTTAATTAAACTTTGGGGTTTTTTAATTTTCTTTTATAGTTTTATCATAGTTCCTATCGGCCTTCCAAAGCTCAGCTTTCTAGCGTTTCCGGAAGTGGGCAATGTTACTTTTACATAATTTTACATTTATAGGGGAGGGAAGCAAATTAAAATTTTGGGGTTTTTAAATTTTTTCCTATAGTTTTATCATATTTCCTATCAGTCTGCCAAAGCTCAGCTCTCTAGCGCCTCTGGAAGTGAGCAATGTTACTTTTACATAAATTTACATGTATGGGGGAGGGAGTTCCCAACTAACATTTATAGTAGCGGCTACATGTTCTAAAGGCTTTGCTACTTTCTTATAGTAGAAATGTGGTGATCCCAACCAAAATTTGTTACTTTTTAGTTCTAACTACTATTTAGTATCAGGAAATAGTAGATGTTTCGTAAAAACGACCCTCTAAACTACTTCATAGGATTGTTAAGAGATAGTCGATTCTGATAGTCTTCTCTACCACAATAGGACGTTGCTAAAGTTTTACTTTCTTTTTAGTCGTTATTTCGTAGTCGCCCTGACTTTTATATCCTACTTAATTACCACTAGAAAGTTAAGCTTCATTGGAGTCCCAAACAAGTGTATCCGACAACTACATTATAACTTTAATTTTTACCACAAAAGTTTGTGTCATCATAGTAACACCTGATGTAACAATGTAGACAAAATAACTTTTTGGATCAACTTTAAAGCCGCAACTACTTTCAAGTAACCTTTTCGACTATCAGGGAATATAGTTTGGGACGCCATGTTTTAATGTAAGAAAGAAAATTTAATATTTTTGTTGTCGTTTTATGAGCTCATATTAAAGAGCCATACTATTTTATAAACAAATTAGTTGAAGCTTACCAAAAATGCTCTTCTTAAGCACCATTTGTTGGAGTTAACTGTCGAGTATGAAAACATAACCTCCAAAATCACAACACAAAAATTCCATCAGCTACCAGAAAACGGCTCAATTTTACGGGCGCACCGGTTTTTTGCAATATATATAATGCATGTTATACAAAAAACTTTGCGTCGCACTCAAATTTTGATCCTCTGCTCGTAAATTCTCACACTTTTGGATAACATAGTTCATATTATAACCATAACCAAACAAAAAAACTAAGCGAGTCTGTTTACTGTTGTGTCCACCATATTGTGTAACAATTCTACCAAAAAGAAACGATTATATTATTTGCAACTACATCGCAACTTTTATGCCATTACGGAAAAAAAACAGCCTCTACGACGTAGTAGATACCTGGCAACGACGTAGTAGTGTAGTTGTTACTACGGTGACTTTAAACACTTGGCCAAGTAGTTATAACCAGAAATTGGTTCCCCACTTAGGGAATTATAACGTCGCTGTATGGTATACTGAGACGTAGCGGGAGTACGTTGCGGTTACTTTTAAGAAATTCTTTCTAGTTGGGGTTTCGTCGTTACAACTTTAATTGTTTGTTGGGTTAGATCTTTGGGGTTTTTTGATTTTTTACAATCCAAGGATTTGGTCACAATTTCTATCAGTCTGCAAAATTTCAGCTTTGTAACATGTCTGGAAGTACAGACAAATTTACATGATTTATACATAAGTGAGTGAGTGAGTGGCAATTTCGACGATTTTTTGAAATTTCGTAATTACTTTACCACTTTATGGAAGTCCATGAAACTTAGAGGGATTGTTAACTCTATAAAAATCTATGACTGTGTTTGAGTTTTGTAGCTCATTCCGAAGTAGAGTTTTAGATAGGTCAAATATGGGCTGACATGTTTCAAATGTACAGCAGTTTCCGCGCGAACTTGGTGGAGCACTACCGTGCCCCAGTTTTTGTATAAGTCGATAGGCGTTTTCATGTCCAATGGCATTCTCCGATTTTTGGCGGAGCTAAAAGTAATTAAAGTGTTTTTCATAATAAATCTTTCTATAAAACAAGCTTATATCACTGTATACATACTAAAGGCAATGCTTATATAAATATATATTTTTACTTACATGAAAATATCTTGGGAATCTATGAAAGAGTTTAATTTTGAAAGGGCAATTGAGTACGCAACACGTTGAAGCCATTTTCAAATAAAGATCTTATTTAAAATACGCAATAAATTTAAAAAAAAAACAAACATTTATGAATGACAGAGAAAAATTGACAAATATAAAAAATTGATAAATTTGAAAAGTTGACGGTATAAAAAAATTATACCGGGAGGAAGCAACAGCGCGGGTATTTTTTGTGAAGAAAACTGTAAAAATTATGGAGTTAGTGTCATCTCGGGAATGCTTACCGAACTATCAGTGCGCAGGCCGTGTGACATATCACACTCATTAGTTAGAAAAGTAAATTCTATGATAAAAATTTTAATGAAAAAGAAAAATAACAAAAAAGTTATGGACAGAGTTAAACACCCCTTTCTGAAAGGCAAACACTTTAAAAAGCTCATCAATATCAAATTTTTTGGCCACAAAAAATTTTTAAAGGGCAAAATGTAGGGTACTTATAATTAAACGAACCCCCTACTCCCAGAGAAAAGATTCTGTTATTTGTAAACTCTAATTATCATTTATTTTTATTGTTGTTCTGGATAATAAAGCATTGTTTAATTCGATTTGCAATGTAATAGGTAAATAAAAACGAAACAAGAGGTAATTGGTTGCCCTCAGTAATTTTTACAAAAATTTTGTATTAATGTAGGATAATGTACAAATTTGATTCAGCTGATCACCCCCTTGTATTAAAAAGTTTAATCCCCTTTGTAAACTAACACTTTCAAGATATTTTTTTGTAAATCCACTCTGCTTATCTTTCCAGTAACAAGAGCCTCCAAGTTAGTTCTCTTAGCCCTTGCCTCTAGTAGCCTGGATTCATAATATTTGTATCCTTCCCAGGTGCGGCCAGGGACTTCAAATTTTTTACACTCAAGTCTTATGTAGATATGGATCCAGGTCATTAATAATGTTTAGTTTATCATTGTACCTGTATTTTACAAACTGCTGCTTAAAATAGGAACTTCTTCAAATGAGAAACACTAGTTTATAGTTATAATCACCAACCAATATGGGTTATATTTTTTCACTGGGAATACCCTAGCAAGAGTTTATGTACTTAATAGGTTTACTATTAAATAAAAAGTATGTGTTTTTCACCTCACAAAATGTTCTTTTAACTTGTTTTAAAAGACAAAAAGTAAACAATTAAGACAACGATTTGTAATCGGCTTAAAAAACACTGTATTAATACGAGACTTGGGACCATGCAGGTAGGGTCACTATATGCCCAAAATGATAAACGATAATTACTGTTAACTATAATTAACACCTGGTAATTTGTTTAAAAATCTCAAAATAATTAGATAATTCGTACTGTTTCAAATTCATTCTAATATTTGTGCCACAGCAAAGATATGATATATCTCCACAGTCCGTAAAGAAACCGGTTGTCTGGGAACTCGGTCTCCTGGCGGTCCGGCCATGACGTCAGGGCTACGTCACAGTTTGCCTAGAAATCAGCAATCAAACGCTGATTATAGCGTAATTTCCTCTTTTGCGAGGAAATTTTACACATTTTGAGTCTTGTAAGTGTTTAAATACATTTTCCGTGTCTGCTATAAATGTATTAAAGACTAAATAAAAGAAATTTTATCCGCCTGTTCTTATTTTGTGCTTAATTCAGGACAACATCCAATTGTTTAAATTGTCTAAAGCTGGATTTAGAGGTCCGTTAAAGTAAGTTATAATAAGGAGCTGCTTACTTTTTACTTTAACTAAACCGATCAGTTCCTTGCAGCTTATGTCATACGGAACCATGAATCCAGCATACAACTTATTTTTAATAAAACTTATATCATATCTGTCAACAACAAAATTAACTAATACCTTACCTAGGAAAGTAAAAGAAACTGGTGATTGTTTAAATATAATTTAAATTTTAACAAACACAAATTTTCCTGTGTTGGTTGTTTTCTACCAAGACGATGTGAGTCATACAAGGTTACGAGAGAAGCTGGGACATAGACTTGAGGGGTATGGGTTTTCTCTCTATACTGCATCTGATATCTGCAATCAACACATAATTTTTAAGATAAATTTTTGATAGTTATCATCACAACCAGTATACGCCAGGACAAAAATTATGAAATGAACTTTACATACACATAGAAAATTACTAATAGTTTAAAAAATACTCAATGTTGTTGGCTATTTTTAAGGCACCTGCTAAAACAAAGTCTTAAATGATGTGCCTATTACGCAGCATACCTACCTTTTCTTGAAAAAAACTAAATATAAAAAAATATATTTTTAAAATTTCGTAAAAATCAAGGTAAAAATAATATTGTTGTCTTTGTATTTTAAATATTTGAATTTGTTATTATTAAAAAAATCGAACATCGAGTTTTCCAATTTTTTCAAAAAACATAAATCCAATTTCAATAAACACCCTGCATTTTATAATTATTTCTGATAGGTCTTTCGATTCTTGTATTTTGATTTATTTTGATAAAGTTAAAAATAACGAATATATTCGACATTCAAAATTACGCTTATACCCTGTTTCCACCAATGCATGCCCATCCCGATTCAAAAAACGTATCAGGTGACGCTGCATTTAAAACCGGTGCAAATCCATGGGCCATCACGTGATGCGTTTTTTTGTCGGGGGGGGGGGGGTGCATGCATTGGTGGAAACAGGGTATTAGACTGTCTACCAAATAAAATTACAATACGTAATTTTGAATTTCAAATATCTTTATTATCTTAAACTGTAGGCAAAAAAAAATCAAAAGATTAGATTAGAAAAAAAAATTCAATAATTTTTTTTTGTTTTTCGAGAAAACTTAAATACTTGTGCTGTGATGCTCTATTTTTTAAAAATTTAAGTACCTTTAAGAGCATCAAATATTCTACTAGTTTGCCAATTTAAGCTTTTTTCTATCTTTAATAATAAAAAAATTAGCAATGGTGGACACTTAACTTAAAACACCCTGTATTATGTGTAAGCAGGAGGGAAGGAATATTAGCCTTGCGTAACAGTCAATGTATTTTTATTATGATTTTTCTTGAAAATGCGTTAAGAAGGGGGATTAAAAATCTTGTATCTTTGCGTTATGTAATTTATGAATGTGCTATTACTGCCATTGAGTTTTAGTCATTTCAAATTCCTTTCCTTTAATTTTTTTGATAAAATTTCTCAAATTCTTTTTTATTATTTTAGTTACTTCCTACTCACCAAAAAAATCAATAGTATGTGGCTAGTTTGTCTTAGTGTTCGGCAAAAAAAGTTTGATTTAATTAAACAAGAGAGTCGATATAACTTAGGAAAAGTGTTTATAATCGTGTCCTGAACCTGATATTTAAAAAACTATTGAAATTTTTATCATAAATTTTTTAAATTATTAGTTTTTTTAATAAATTTTTGTATTTTTCCGGCTTCTAAATAGATGTATTTTTATTTCTCTCATAATATAACGTATATGTCTGAAGCAGGTAAACTGCCGCGTCATAGGCTGCCAAGTTCTTATTGAGTGGTAGTTACTAGACAACCGGTTTCATTACAGAGCGTGCCTGAATGTCCGGACGATGACGATCCACGCACGCGCATTGCAGAAACCAAATGAACTTGAATCGATAGAAAATTTTCAACTCTCGAAGACTCACCCGATCTCACTCTCTCTCTCTCTCTCTCTGTACAGCTAAGACAGAAAAATACTGCGGTGATTGTCGTCGTTTAGAATTATTTGGTTAAAAAAAGGAATATTTGTCGTTCTTGTCAAAATTAGAAGAAATTTGGGTTACAAAATTGGACATTGCGCATTTGAGGACGAAATTAAAGGTAAAATCAACTCTAAGACGATCTTCGGGGGAAAAATGTTTATTGTGTTTTTGTTAATTTTACTTAAAGAATCCCAATAATCTTCAGTAAAACGATGTAACTGAATTGCTTTTATGACCAAACATCAAAATTTGGTCATAAATTTAAAAAACTACAGTTTCTGTATTTTTAAAAACATAAAAACACAATTTTAACAATGTTAAAATGACATGTTTTGAAGGGCGCGTGAGTTTTTTGGAGGTAAAAGTCATGGATTCTACGCAAATATTTCGGCCGCATGTTTTTTTTCATCTCAATATGTATAAAAGTTATATTTAAAACCCTCATATAATTACAATAGTTGATAAAAAACATCACCATTTTTTTTCACAACTGGTTAAACACCTATCAACCATTATTATTGTGTTCCTCTTTGTTTATTTTTATTTAAAAATATTTTCATTTCTTTTTATTCTGACAGATGTAGGAGGCGCCACAATACAGGGACACCAGAAGGTATTTTTACTTCTTTTGACCATATAGGCTAAACTGAAGTTGAAAACTTGTCTAAACAAAGACTTATTGTGTGAACCTTGGTCAAAGTCTCATCTAGGTTGCTAGGTGCTAAATACCTATTTTCTCCTTCCAAATTACCTTTGTTTTTGTCCCCACTTTGGGAAAATGTCGGGAAATTTCCCTCTTTTTTAACCTTCTAATTTGCTGTGGGGAAAAATTACTCTCTTATTTTAAGTAAACAAAAATGTTACTGGGGTACTTACTCTAATCAGATCAAAAAATCTGCATCACCGGGTTGTTTTAAACCATTTGTTTTTTGGAAACCCGATGACCCATCTACAGTTACATAACTGTAAAAGTATAAAGACCTTGGTTCATAACAATGATGACGCGAAATTTGTTGATAAAGATGCAGCCCACGCAAAAAAGTAAACATTTTCTCACAATATGAAGGTCATAGTCACTACCGGATCCAGTATGTTGGAAGGACCAAAAACATATTTTTGTGGTTTTCAATAAAACTGAGCTTTGAAGTTTGCCCGTGTAATTAAAATGCGCCGCAGGCCAAAATTTTTGCAAAAAAATAATTTTTGTGTAAAAATTTAAATTATGTAAAAAATTGCAGTTTATGTATTAGTAATTATTTGTGTTGGAACTAAATATTATAAGCTCTATGTCAAGAAAAAAGGCGGGCGGGCTTCTCTGCCCCCTAGTTTCGCCGCTCGTCATGCCGATTTTAACACATTATTTACTAGAACTAAAATAATTTTTACTATAACTAAAATTAATGTATGTATACTGTTGGTACATAAAGGTAAATAATGCAATTTTTTTAGGGCCAAAAACATATTTTTGTGGTTTTCAATAAAACTGAGCTCTGAAGTTTGCCCGTGTAATTAAAATGCGCCGCAGGTCAAAATTTTTGCAAAAAAAGTAATTTTTGTGTAAAAATTTAAGTTTTGTAAAAAATTGCAGTTTATGTATTAGTAATTATTTGTGTTGGAACTAAATATTATAAGCTCTATGTCAAGAAAAAAGGCGGGCGGGCTTCTCTGCCCCCTAGTTTCGCCGCTCGTCATGCCGATTTTAACACATTATTTACTAGAACTAAAATAATTTTTACTAGAACTAAAATTAATGTATGTATACTGTTGGTATATAAAGGTAAATAATGCAATTTTTTTAAATATTTAATGTAGTAATTTGATTCAATTTAAAGACATGATACGAGCTTATCGAAGTAAAATTATAAATTATATCATAAACTAATTAAAAGACGCCTGATCCAAAAATGGCCCCTGTTACCGAAATCTCATACCAGATGGCTATACGCGACGGTGTAAATATTAATTGCTAATTGTCTCGCCTGAATGAGTCGGCGGTGTTGCCATACCAAAGACAATTATACCTATCTACTTTACAATTCTCCTACTTTCCCCAGATTGATTTTTCAATAGGTGGACAGTTAGTGAGTTCGCGTAGACAATCAGGGCGCTTGGCAATTCTTCCGCTCTTTTGAATGTGGTGCATTAAAGGGAGAGAGCCTCTCGGGAGCCCCGGTGTGTTTGGTCGAACTCGATCATTATGAATAAGGTATTTAGAATTTGGTTGGCATACCGCGTAATTTAATCAAATATTATTCCTTTACTAGCTACTGCCTATTTAATATGCTTAGGCGTTTACGTTTTCGACTTATACATATATAAATGTATATATACAGTATGTCCTCCTAAGTTGGAATCATATGGAAAACTTTTTTATTAATAATTTTAGAAAAAAAGTTATTTTTCATAAAAAGTTCTGCATTATCTAAACCCTATAATACAGTCATCAAATATCAAATTTTTTTAGTGGTATACGAGGTTTGTCAAAAAATATGAGTTTTGCTCAAGATTAAAGTACCTTTAAATTTGACAATATCGAAAAATGTTACTAAAAAAAGTTGATCAGAATTAGAAATTACGTTTAAAACTTCAGATTATTTTATTTTTTACTACTCTTTCTATTTTAAATGAACATGTATCTCTTGTGATTAGTTTTAGTTTTTCGATGTTTTCTAATAATTTTGAAATTAAAACGCGTAATAAGTGCATATTCATTTTTTTTTTTCAAATTTAAAGGTACTTTACTCTTGAGTAAAACTCATATTTTTTGACAAACCTCGTATACCACTGAAAAAATTTGATATTTGATGACTGTATTCTAGGTTTTAGATAATGCAGGATTTTTTTTTGAAGAATACCTTTTTTTCCTAAAATTAATAATAAAAAAGTTTTTCATATGATTCCAACTTAGGGGGACATACTGTATATATTTCGCTTCCTTTGCGTTTTAATACACCCTGTATGTATATCAATATCGATCTTTTTGGGGGGTTTAGGTATTTCTAGGGGATATAGAAAAAAGTAAAAACCTCATTTTAATAGCCCTTTATAAGCTAAGTAGTCTACTTTTTTATTAAAAAAAAAACAATTGATTGTAAATTGCTTTTTTATTTAAAAAAATATAAATAATCCAACTGTCAAATTAAATTTTATCTGTCACTTTTGGCTTTTAGTTTTTGAGATTGTATCCATATAGTTAGAATTTTTTTCATGGAATTTGCATGATTAATTTTAATAATAAAAAATATTTAAACCCAAAAACAAATAAATACAAAAATGTAAAAAACTACAAATAAATCAAGGGGTCAGTCCATAAAGAAATACATTTTATCTAATCTCCATCGACGTAGCTAGCCCAAGAATTCAGAATATAAAAAAAATCATTGTAATATAATATATCCACAATGAACTAATTTTTTGGGGCAAGGTGGGGATATTTAATCCTATTAACTACTTCCCCCTTATTTAGGCCCTTAAGCTAGCCTAGTGTTTAAGCGAGGCTGTGGCCCATGTTTTATGTGATACACATATTAGGTATATTGTTTCTGTATTTTTTATTAGTAGAGAGTAGGACATTGCTGTAGCTAGGAGGCACGGGGGACTTTCCCCCCTCTACTATAAAAATATCTATGAAAAAATAGATCTACGCCACGGCCCCCCTGAAAACTGAGGCTAGCTACGATGCTGATAGAGGCCTGATCTTGCGAGAGGCAATTCAGTCCAGCCACACATACTTAATAAATAATAGCAATTATTAATATGTGTTAAGGTCCCACAAACAAAATTTTATGCAGTTTATGTAAATTTTTTACATAACTAGAGATTACTTGCGCGCCGCAGGCAAAACAATTTGCATTTTTGATCCATGAATTCAGGCTAAGGACCTCATTTTAAACGAATACTACTAAAATAGGTATAATTTCAGTAATAATAAAGAAAGTTTTTTGCGCTGGGGGCAAAAAAAACTGGGGGCATTTTTGTGGAAAAATTCTCACTTTTTACGAATCTTGGGAGGGGATAATTACCTCCATTATCCCCTTTCCTTGCATACGCGAATGGGCAGATGAAATTCAATTTATAAGTTGGATTGGCGGATTCAAAATCGAAGATTTTCTTCTTTACATTTTATAAATTTTAAAAATATGTATAATTTTAGTTTTTAACAATCAATATTTAGTACTTTTTACTTGTTTTTTCTTTTAAGTTTGAGTTTTGGTTCAAAAATTATTTGCTTGCCCAGTATGCAACCGCGGCCCTTTAAAACAAAGCAAAGAACTTGCAATCCCTTCTGGCGAGCCCGGCACTCTTTAAAGTGCGGTAAAACAAACTAAAGTAAAAGAGGGCCCGGCCAACTGGCTGGCGCGGCACACTTTGAAAACCGATTTTGCTGGTCAAAAGACCGCGGCAACTTATTGTTATATTTTTTGAATTTCATACCATACCCCCTCCCTCCTTTTAATAAAAGCAAAGGATTTTAAACGAAGACAGGGCATTTGATTCGTGCACTTTTTTATACTTATTTACCTAATCTGTGCGTGCACTTTGCAGTAATAGTTAGGCCTAAGCTATGGAGAGTACAAACAAGCGAAAAAACGTTGGTGGAAGAAAGTGCTCATATTTTAATTGTGGAAACTCACAAAAAAGTGGTAACTTTAAGTCATTTAAGTTTCCCTCAAATGAAGAAATTTGTGAAAAGTGGGTGATTAACTCCGGTAAGTACCTACATATAAATTTTATTTACCTGCTTTATATTTGGTAAGAATAAGGATTGTTAAGGGACCATTTTTAAATTACGTAACGTTTAAGTGGGGGGGGGGGGTGTCGGGAGTTTAGACTTGCGTTACACTTAATGTTTTGTTCAGGTGTTTATTCTTGAAAATGCGTTACGATGGAGGCAGGATCTTGAATTTTGCCGTTTAGTAATGTAAGAATGTGCCTTATCATGTATTTTTGGTCAGATTTTGAGGTGGGCCAAATTTGAAGCAAATCAACTTTGACAATTCATGTCTATAGGTACCATGTACCATAAATTAGTTTATGCATGTACCATGTTGGGTTTAGGTTAAAAAAAGTTGTATATAAAGGCCTGCTAAAGTTGGACTTGAGATAGCTTACTTGTAAGGGGGAGCGGGACTAACACAATTTGGTTTTTTCTAAATTACTTTTAAATTTGCATATTTTTCTTTAAAATTAATATCAAGATTTGTAGTTGTATATTTTAGCCATGGATTAATATATTAATATTAGTTAAAATATTATCAATAACGACTGGATTTTTTTTTGTTAAAGCATATTAGTGTTACAACTGATTCCGGGATCGGGGCAAGTTGTAACAGCACCTGGCATTGTAAAAAATAAAAACGGCTTTTTTACCTTTTATTTTATTTTTCCACATAACCTAAGAAGTTTTTTACTAGGCGCCATTTCAAAGAGATCTATTTTTACCCAACTGAACAATAAAACAGCAGTCCCGCCCAATAAAATAATGTTGCAAATACGACAGATGTATTTCGTCTCCGCATTAAAACGGAAAGAGGTAATTCACCGGCTGCAGAGTGCATTGTTGCCAATATACTACATAATATTTATGCCCATGTCGTGCAGCGCTCCGTCCCGTTGTCAGAGGTTCGCGTCCGGTTAAGGGAGGTTTCAGAATTTTTTAACCAGAAAAAATTGTCCGCGTCCGGTTATCAGAGTGTCCGGTTATAGGAGGGAATTTTGCATGTAAAAACATAGGCAAAAGCTTGGTTCCAACAAATTTGTCCGCCTAAAGGAAGTGTCCGCTTAATAGAGGTGGCCGCAAGGAGAGGTTTCAATGTATATAAACGCATTTTAATAAAACGAATATAATTTTTAACAAAGCAACAAAAAACTGTCAAGATTTCATCATGTTTTGCCATAAACCAAAAACAAACAAACAAGTGGTAATTTTATGTTTATGTGGCCAAAATATGTATTTTCAGTCTTAAAGCACAAACACTGCACTGACTCCCCCGCTGTCTAGGGCCAACTAACTTAACTTGAAAATGCAATTAACTAGTTTAGAATTTAGTTTTCTCACGTGTTCCGTTTTGGAAAAAATAGCGGTCCCTAGTAACACAGGTACGTTTTAAAAACGTTTTTAAAACGTCCATTTCGGACCTAGGGGATGTTTTAAAAACGTACGCCTAGGTCCCTCTGGGTCTAATAGAGGTTCTTGGAACGTTTTGTGGGTCTTTTTTACGTTTTTAAAACGTACCCACAGACCGTTTTTAAAAAGATTTTCGGACATCCTTTAAAAAATTTTTCGAAAGAAACATAGTGATTTTTTTTACAAAAATAACCAAAAATATTTTTAACGGGCATAATTTTTTACAAAACATGGACACCCGGTTAGTTGTTGCTCATATACAATGCTTCTTTAATTTGATAATTCCACAGAGTTTTTTCTGGGGTTTTATTCTTATTGCTAATAATTTTTGGTCGGACCTCCGGAAAGGGGTCTACTCACATCAAAAAATTTTTGTTCAGATGGAATGACTCCATCCGAGGTACCATTCGAAAAGTTATAAAACAAGAATCACAGCGGAATATTTTCTTACATGTAGCATAAACTAAATTAGTTTATGCATGTAGTGTGAAATAAAATGTGAAAAAATTAAATCTTAAGAAATACATTTCATGTAAAAATGCCAACTACGCGAAAGTGGTAATCTCTAACCGTTATCAAGTGTAAACTGGTTGAGTTTACACTTGATAACGGTTAGAGATACTTACCAACCGAAACGTCGTGTTTTAAAATAAATAAAGACAATGGAAGTCCGAAATTTTATTTCTACACAATTATTGTCTACGAGTTTCAAAATATGGATAGGTTACGGATACAGTGTGGCCAAATAATCTTTGGAATAGGTATAAATTTGTCAATTCTTTGAAGAATTAATATTTTTATGAGCTATTAAATTTACACAAAAGATATTGAAATAGATTTTTGTACATGTCTAAAGGCCACTTAAATATATAAAATAGTAATACAGTGAATATCGCTTATAACGATATCGGATATTACGACATATCGGTTATAGCGGCGACATATTAAGGTCCCGACCGAGTTCTAATATATAACTCATTTTGTGACTTTTTTTTTCTATTACAAAGCTTGGTTTTAACGACCGAAATTAAGCGGTCCGTTCAATGTCGTTATAACCGATATTTACTGTAGTAGCACTACATATTAAAGAGTTTTTAAAATTTGTTAAAGAAAAAAAGAGATTTTTGGTAATAATTTTGAGTATTTCTATTTATTTTTAAATAATTTTGCCATTTAATTATTACCCCTTTTGTCATGCATAATTTCAAAAAATATCGATTTTGTTGTAATTTTTCAGGAAGTTATAATAAATTAATTTTTCAGGAAGTTATAATAAAATATAAAATGTGTGTGTGTGTGTGTGTGTGTGTGTGTAATATGGCCTTGATCGAGCCAACTGGCCAGCATTTCTCATTGTTTATTACAAGGGAGTAAAAAATATAAAATAAAAGCTGTTAAGTTTGGCACCCTTTTTCTAAAAAACAAAGAGGTTTGCTGCAAAATATAATAAGAAAAAAATCCTTAGTTTGATCTTTTCTAGCGCCTATTAGTTTGCTATTATTACACCCTGATATAAGGGCATCGAAGAAATAACTGTTATTTCTTCGATAATAAGGGCAAAAGAAAAAAAATATGCCATCTATGTATATTTTATATTTATTGTGTCATACCGGGTGGGCAAAAAACCGGACAAAATGTTTATTGTTATAGCTTTCCAACTATAGATTTTACCAAAGCAAGCAGTAGTTTGCAGGGAATTGATCGGACAATTGTGTAAAAGTATATTTTTGTCCACCATCTTAAAATCCCAGATGGCAGACAGAATCAAACTTCACCTTGAAAGAGGCTCGTTTATTCTTCTGTTACGGAAATTTTAGATATATATTTTTGTTTGTCGAAAAGCTCTATCTTTGCTACGCACAACGAGATATGAATCGTTTAAATCGGTTTAGGCCCCTAAAAATTAATTTTTGCTTTAACTATATTCTTTTACATACAGGTTAACGATTGATTGCTTTTAAAAGATCACAAACAAAATTTGCCGTCATTGTAAAATCCAAAATGGCGGACATAAAAACTTTACTTTTTAAAAAGGTTCGTTTATTTTTATATTCCGAAAATGTTTTGAATTTTTTTAGAAGTATAGAAAAATTTTACAGAATATACGATTGCCTTGCCATTTCTATGTGCATTTATTTCCTCATAAATTCATTACTAGTAAACCGACAATTAAATAAAAAGCATCATGGCAAAGATCAAGTTCATTAAAGATCCGTATTTAAATTTTCAGCCATCTCTAAATATAATATGGCTTACCAATTCGAATTTGACCCTCCATAAAGTAGTTTTTTCTTATGTTGAGAGAAATTTTTCGACCTTTTTTTGAATTTATTTAAAAGATCCTAGGTCCACCACGCACAAGTTAATCATAAAAAAATAAATCTTCGCAACATACAAAGAAGCGATCCTTCATAGAAGGACAAATTTGACTTTTGTTCAATTTTAATAGTTTTGATCAAAGAGCAATCGGGTATCACCATAATTCTTTTTTTTTCATTGAAATCGATTCAGTGAGTTTATAAGGAAATTATTGCAGACAGAAATTGAAATAACAGTTGCTATAACAATTCTAATTTAAAGAACCACTGAACCGATTCTAGAGATTTTATAGAATCCATTCAGTATTAATGGAAGAATGGATACAGAATTAAGGAATAATATTTCGGGAAACACTAAACCGTTTTAAAATTAATGTTTCGAGATCCACTAAACGGATTTTAATGATTCGTAACTAGTTGCATGAGGGTGGCGAAAACAGAGCGTTTTTAAGAGTTCCAAAAATCCGGAATACAAGAATTAAAAAGCCTCTTTGAAACGGGCAAGATTGATTCTCTCAGCCATCTTAGAATTTATAATATCAAATCTTTCTGCTTGAAAGCCTAATCAATTGGTTAGTATAGTTATAACAAAAACATTTTGACCGGGTTTTTTTGGTCCACCCGGCAGATATGAGTACCGGGTTAAATTACAGTTTTTTTTTATTAGTTATACAGACACACCCTATAATACTCCAAAAACTTTTTCAAGACTAATTTTTAACTAGTTTTGGGTTAAATCGGGCAGGGTACACAAAACAGAGGCGCGCGGGCCTTTTGAAAAATTTGGATACGCAGTAAAAAATCACTAAAAGATGTTAAGTAGAACCGTTGTTTGATGGAGATCCATCAAACAACGGTAGAACCAACAACTTCGTAACTTTCATTTCCGATAAATTTAGAAAATACTTTTTAGGGCTGATATAATAGGGTGGAGTTTACTTATTGTGTGCTAATTGGCTAGTCTAGGAAGGTATCTTATCCGTCATGGATCCATTTATTATTACTTAATAAATAAAATAAATTTATACTAAAAACACCTTGGATATTTATTAAAGATTCTATTATTTGATTCACCTCGTGGTTTTTTAGGACCGACGGGATTTTAAAAAGTTTGCATTTAATAAGGTAAATTACACCAAAATAAAAAAATTTGTAAATAAAAAAGTTGTAGGCCACCTTCATAAAGTCAGACTTTTCATAATCCCCTCGTATGTCTTCATATTTACATAAGTTTTTATATATTTCGACTACATCGAATTTGGCACACCCGGTAGTCCCTTTGCTACTCCGACACTGTTAATTTCTAGACAAAAAGAACACACAAAAAGAAAGGCGGGCGAACGGTTATTTGAGCAAAGAGAACTAAATAGAATGTAAGAGAAAAAAAAGCGCAAAGGTATCAAATTAAACTTTTGTTTGTTAATTATTTTTATAAGAGGTATTTCATATGCAATATATTTTTCCTACGACCACACATGAAAATCATGGGTTTCACACCATTTTCATCCTCAGAAAACGTTAGGTTTCACCCATGGGCAGAAATTTTTTGAAAAATACTTTTTGCACATGTGTTGCAAAGTATCTTTCCACACATGTGCGGAAAAGCAGTTTCATTTGATTTGTGCAAAATTGAAGAACCGTTTTTACAAAAATGAGTATAGCTCATCAGTGTTCGTAGGAAAGATAGCGTACACAACTCGATAGAAAGTAACTTTCTTACACTCGCCTGTTGTTTCACTCGGCTGGCGCCTCATTCTCAACATTCACGCTCGTGTGAAATTTGTCACTCTCTTCTCTTGTTCATATGTAATAGACTATTTCGTTTTTAACCTTACCATATGAATAATAAGGTTACTCGTTCCAGACCTTACTAACTAGAAACCACAAAAAGGGTCCACTTATTACAAAAAAAGAATGAAACTGCGCCTCCTTTCAAGGGTCAGTCCCAATCCTTTTTCGTTGTTTAGGGATAAAAACATAAAAGATAAAAGTGTCACTGTTTATCCCTGGGATGAACAGGGATAGATCAGGGATAAATTATTTATTATATTATACACCCCACGCTTTTACCTTAGTCTGTTAAAAGTCACGTTAGTGTACTTAAAATTTTTTAGTTTTTTATACAGCTGATGATTTCAGTTGAACCGTTTAACTTAAAAGTGTTTTACGTATTTTTGAATTTAATATTTGGCTAAATAAAAAGTTTAAAAAATTCAGACAAATAAATGTAAAAATAACTAAATGCGAAATTTTTAAGTAGTTATACTACTACAATGAAAAAAAACTAAATAATATATAAAACTAAAAAAAGTTATGAAATATTCTTGAAGATTAGTTTCTAGTTAGTTAGGTATCTATTTCTTTATTTAATTTTGGATAATTTTGAAGTAACCAAGTGCTTATTTGTTTTTTAAAAGATTTTTTTTGACCTTTTGTTCAGTTCAGCAGGTTAAAGAGTTCTTTTCCAATGTATGTTTTTCTGTACATTTCTCGAGTTTTTTGAACATTTTCCGTGTTTTTCTGACCATTTCCCCAGTTTTCCAGGATTTCCGAAAATTTTCCCAGTTTTTCCGGGCATTTCGCGAGGTTTTTCAAACATTTCTAAAGTTTTTTGAAAATTGTCCGAGGTTTTCTAAACATTTTCCGAGTTTTTCGAAAATTTCTCGAGTTTTTTCTAACATTTCTCGAGTTTTTTGAAAATTTTCCAAGTTTTTCCGAGTTTTTCCTGACATTTCCGAAAATTTCTTGAGTTTTCCCAAAAAAATTCTGAGTTGTCCGAAAAATTTTAAAGTGTAAGGACTGTACATTTGCCTCTGGCCTTAACTCTTGGAAGGCAGAAAATATATCTACTTTCTTACCTACATATCTATGCCCTACACTGGGCAAGACGCGTCCACCCCTACAGAAGGTTGCATGTATACTGAAAGGAGTGACTGAAAGATTTTTCCAAATGATTTTGAATTAAATAAAATATCGGCAACACTGCACTATGGAGTAATCACAGGGGCAAAAACGCTTCCTCTCTCTTTTTTTCCTATGTAAATTATTGCATAAGAAAAAAAAGACAGAGCGAGCATTCGAGTTCATGTGGTTACCTGCTATTACCAAACGAATAGCGACATCAGCGCCCTCACCGGTCGTCACCGGCTGATTTCAAAGGTCCTCAGTGCGTGAATTAAAGAGTATGCTATTGGCCTAATGAAAGCTGAGCGTCTATTATATTATTAGTTTATGATTATATCCAACAGGACAAGGGTTCCTGTCAATTTTGAGAGCAATAAAAAAACAAAAAGACAAACACCACTTACGAGACGTAGTGCTACCAGACTCCATCATAATTTTGGTCGTAAAAAACTTTATTGGTATAGGGCTGTGGTCTCAAATTGTAATTTAATATCATGAAGCTCAAGTTTTATAGCCAGATACGATGTACAGTGCCGTCTAGTGCTTCAAAAAATTGAGAGTGAAATAGAAGAAAGTACAGGTCTAGAGGTTCATAGGTTTAGGACTAAGCATATTTCTAGTCCTCTTCAGAGCTAATCCTTAGTCTTGACGCTTGATAAAACACAAAATATGAGGAACCGCACATAACGTTTCCAATCAAATGTTATTGCATTAACAGAATAATTTTTCCTAATTTCTAGTAATTTTTTTTTATTTTCTTTTTTAATTAAAAACATTGTATATTGTTAATTTGTCAAGTGCTTTACTATAAATAAAATAATAAATAATCATGATTTTTAGTTAAGCACTTGACAAATTAACAATATACATTATTTTTAATTAAAAAAGAAAATAAATAAAATGTATTAGAAATTAGGAAAAATTATTCTGTTAATGCAATGACATTTGATTGGAAACGTTATGTGTGGTTTCTCTTGTGTTGTGTTTTATCAAGCGTTAAGACTAACGATTAGCTCTGAAGAAAACTAAAAATATAGTCGAAACGTCAGCAAAATTTAATTGTCTTTTGAGTACGCTCAGCCTAAACCTACGCACCTCTAGACCTGGATCCAACCGTAAGGCTAATAACTAACTCTCAACAAAGGAAAGTACATACATTTTCTCAATAATATTACAGTTGCTGCTTTTATGGTTAAAATAATAATACAGTCCTGCTTCTATCTAAACTTATAACGTCAAATGCAATAAGGTACACGTTGCCTCACAAAAATATAGTTTGTTGAGGTACCCATGTTGGCGCGGCGCCGGCGCGGCGCTGGCCCCTGTTATTCTCTATGCAGAAATTAATTTAACTTGACAGAGCGAGACGTACGCTTTAAAAAGTCTACGAATTTGATAATGTTTTTGTATTTCATAATGAATTTTGATTTCTCTATGATGGTAAAAACAAAGCGATTGGCTTCCACTGGCTTCCAGGATATAATGAGAAAGATGGCGTGTACAGTATACAAATAAAAGCATTTTTGACTATTAAGAGCTGAGAAATTATATTTGTATTAGAGTAAGGATGTTATTGTTTATGAAACCCGGAGTAAAGAACTTTTTAAAGATTTTTTGAGGCGCAAATAAATATAGCAGGTATACAAATTTAATTTCTTTATCGAGGATTCGCTTGATTGCTTGAGATGGCTCCGGTACAAAACAACGCTGTGCAAAATAGAGTTACACACAGTGGCGTGGGACAAAATGGCCCTATTAAATTTAAACACCCTTTATATCGTTTTTATTTGGCTTTTGAATGTCCTACCTTTATATCTCACATTAAGAAACCTGTAGAATAATTTTTGTCAATTGTAGTTACTTTCACGTTTAAGAATATTTTATTTTTGTCATTTGATAACGAGTCGTGAATCTACGGGGGGGAGCAAAGGGCAAATCCCCCCTCCCCCGCGAATCCCGAAATATATTTAGTTTTAACACAAAGAAGTCACCTTCGGGTCAGGCTCTAGGACAATTTGCCGTCGGGAAAACTCGCCGCCGACCCGATTGGCCGCCGGGCTAACTTGCAGCTGATCCGAGTAGCCGCCAGGACAACTTGCAGCCACCGTAGTTTTTGTTTGCAATTTTGTTTATTAAACGGTTTATTTTTTGCTTTTGTTTAAAATATTGCATTCACAGAAAGCTTTTCAACTACTTTCCTATGAGCTACAGATTTTAGATTTGACAGGTTTATAAAGTTCCGGTGACAATGCAATTTAATATATTTTAACACAAAAAATTCAAAATGGGAAATTTATATTGGCGGAGTTCTTATTTAATAACCGATTTGTATCAAATTTGAAACAATACGGAGTTAAGGCTACGGAATACATTTTTTGATTTAAACCTAAAAAAAATCAAAATGCCGCTTCCAAAATGGTGGAATTTTCAATTTAGAAACCGGTATATATCAAATTTAGAACCTGGGGAGTTTATTTAAATATTTATTTATTACATTAAATGTAAAAATACAATGTAATTGCAGTTTAACTAGGCTAATTATGATTTCTGTATTAAAATTAGATTAAAAGTCAAAAAAGCGAATCCAAAATTCAGACTTTTTCATTTAAAAATCGATATTTAATAAATTTTGGGTCTTAAAGTGGGTATTGACTTGCAACAAAACACTACAAACACTCCAAACATTTTCGCCGAAAATGTTCGCTCAGTGAGTACGTGTCTATGCAATGCTTATGTGATTTTGCAATCTGGGAACACAGCGCGCATCAAACACTACAAACAGGACAAACATTTTCGGCGAAAATGCGCGGAGTGTGTGTGAGTGAATACGTGTACTTCAAAAGCATAGACCGCGCTGCAACAAATTTTGCAAGTCAATACGTCACGGCGAACGCGCAAAACATTTTCCGAGGCTTGTCGGTAAATCGGAATACCACAAAGAGATTTATTCCTTCTTGTTTGTTCAGTGGGTGCGGTGGTTTTTTTTTTACTTGGCAATTAAAAAATGGAATGGACCATCCATCTCCCGCACAACGCTCAAAAAGTATTGAACCTTCATATCCTTAATTTCAATACGCATCTGATTATTCAGCTGACAAAACATATGTAAACTACGACATTGAGGAAATTTTTTTAAATTAATTTATGCGGTTCGGTTCATTTAGTTTAGTTATTAAGTAAAAAAAACTTTACCTTTAGTTAATATGTTTGAATAATAATAAATAAATATTAAACTTATTTATAAAAAAAAATAAATAAAAAAAACACCAAACTGCTAGTTCTACTTGTGCCTACTATAGTCGCAGTTGAGTATAAAATTGATAGGTATCACAAACTGTAATAGATATACTTATAATGTACGATATGCTTCAATTTTTAGTTTTGATGCCCAAAGCGCACTTACAAAATTATACAGTTTTGTATTTTCATGAATTAGGTTATTGGGTAATTTTGTACCCAACTACGACTAGTAGTTACAAGTAGATTTAGCAGTTGGGTGTTTTCTGTTAATTTATTTTTTACATCCATTTTTTAATTCTTATTCAGCCTTATAGAAAGAATGCATTTATCATTCATTTAGCGTTACTCGGAGATAGGTGCGTTTCTACAAACATTGAGTCAAGGTGGGGGAGGGAGAGGGAGAGGGAAGAAGTAAAATGCTGTTGAAAAATTCTTAAACCGTGTGCAGAAAGAAGTTTTGAAATCGCTTCATATTTGGGAAATTTATGCGAATATGGTTTTTGAAGAGGGTGAGGGGGAATGACAGGCGGCGAGATGGCTAGGACATGACATATTTTAAATAGAGACCCTGTATGTATGACATATTTAAAATATGTCATACATAGATTGTCTCTAGCTAGGACCAGGGAGGACTACAAAGTAATTACAGCAAATTTTGTATGCCTTAACGCCTACATCATGTGACAAAATACCTCGTATATATGTTGATTAATAGTACTGTTTACAAACAACCAAAAGTTTTTTTTAATTTTAGGGATTTGTGTCATATTGTTTTTGTAAGTCTAAAGTTGTAGCTATTGACAGAACAAAAAAGAAAACAATTGAATCAGCTTAATATTTTTTAGTAGCACATTTATAAAAAGTGGGCACTACCCGGTCTACCCTACCTTTGATTCTGTGTGCCATCTTGGAATTTGATAGCGGACAAAAAATATTTTTGGTCAAAACCCAGACCAATTCGTTCAAAAGTGATAATAAAAATCATTTCATGCCTTTTTTTTGGGCCACCCGGTATATTTACCTTTATTTCATGTTTCAATTTTTCAATAAGGGCATTGCAGGTCTCTATAAATATAAAACCAACTCGTTGTTTTGATACTTTAAATAGGTATTGTAGACTAGTGAAAGAGTCCACTGTTGCTAAAAAACGTAGAGTAATAGCTAAGCTATCTTAAACAGGTATAGCATGTCGAAGTTGGGTATCTTTCTTGAATATTTTAGGACCCACTAGACAAATTAAGTTTTCAAAATCATCTGCAGATATTCTGGTAAAATTTTTGAAATGGAAATAGTCCATATCTCTCAGTAAACTTAAATTTTGTCTTTGTAAATACAGACGTCTGGACCATTCTTTTCGCTGCTCTTTTTTATTTTTGAATAATCAGAAGAGCGCCGGCCGCTACTACCGGGTCGTCTTCGTCCATCACGGTTGACGGTGATACTGACTTAAAATAGCGAGAATACAGGACGCAGAGCAAATGCTATATACCAATTAAAACCGTAAGTTCAGAAAAATGAGCCAATCACATTGCATCTGTACACCTGGTGCCTTGCAGATTTTCACTCCACGTGGACTACGATAACCTACTATCTATTAGGGAAGTGATGAATTGATTAATAATCACTTTTTCCTACTTGCGTGCGTAAAAGTGCACTTTTACGCACGCATTTGCGTGCGGAAAGTTGAACTTTCCGCACGCCGTTAATTTTAGGCCTAATTAGACTTATTGACCCATTTATAAACTCAATTAAATTAAAAATGAAAACAGAATTTGTTTTTTGCTGTTTTAATGTAAAAAATACCAAATATATTAAAATGTAAAACCAAGCTTTTTATGCAACTAGGAAAAATTTTGTACCTAACTCTTGCGGAAAGTGCCTTTTCCGCCCTTGGCGGCGTGCCCGAACTCCGCAAAGCGTCGTTCGGGCAACTGCCGTCGCGTGCGTAAAAGTATCACTTTCCGCACTAGTTAGGTAAATAACTATTCCTAATTTCTACTAAATTTGACTTGTGCAGCGTTAAAAATCAATCGGTGTGTGGGTAAGTTGAAATATTGTTTGCCCACAAGTTTCCAATTTTTCGACTTTTCAAAATTCAAAATGACGTCATTTAAGAAAAGTAAACTACTAATCCGATTAAAATGAGAATTTAAAAAATAGTAAATAAAGAAAAAGAATCAAAAATAATTTGCAAATAAAATACTCTCCCAATTTTTGGGCACCTAAGCTAACACAATTAATGTATGTATAATATAATTTTAACTAATTTTGGTCCACAAAAAAAAAACCTCTTTGCGATACCCGGGGACCCGACCAATGGACCAGTTTAATACCAAGTATAATGTATTAGCTCACACGTATACTATAAGTAGGGTGAGCTATGGTGTCTGTCTGTCCATCTGTCCGTCTGTCCGACTGTCCGTCTGACTGTCTGTCCGTCCGTCCGTCCGTCCGTCTGTCTGTACCTACAGTTTTATTCTAAATGACTCTAAATATTGAATAAACTTACTTAATTTAGATATATATATAATATATATATATATATATATATATATATATATATATATATATATATATATATATGTATATATATATGTATATACATATATATATATATATATATTATATGTATGTTCGTCTGTATGTCTGTAAGTCTGTATGTCTGTATGTCTGTATGTCTGTATGTCTGTATGTCTGTATGTCTGTATGTCTGTATGTCTGTATGTCTGTATGTCTGTATGTCTGTATGTCTGTATGTCTGTATGTCTGTATGTCTGTATGTCTGTATGTCTGTATGTCTGTATGTCTGTATGTCTGTATGTCTGTATGTCTGTATGTCTGTATGTCTGTATGTCTGTATGTCTGTATGTCTGTATGTCTGTATGTCTGTATGTCTGTATGTCTGTATGTCTGTATGTCTGTATGTGTGTATGTCTGTATGTCTGTATGTCTGTATGTCTGTATGTCTGTATGTCTGTATGTCTGTATGTCTGTATGTCTGTATGTCTGTATGTCTGTATGTCTGTATGTCTGTATGTCTGTATGTCTGTATGTCTGTATGTCTGTATGTCTGTATGTCTGTATGTCTGTATGTCTGTATGTCTGTATGTCTGTATGTCTGTATGTCTGTATGTCTGTATGTCTGTATGTCTGTATGTCTGTATGTCTGCATGTCTGCATGTCTGCATGTCTGTATGTCTGTATGTCTGTATGTCTGTATGTCTGTATGTCTGTATGTCTGTATGTCTGTATGTCTGTATGTCTGTATGTCTGTATGTCTGTATGTCTGTATGTCTGTATGTCTGTATGTCTGTATGTCTGTATGTCTGTATGTCTGTATGTCTGTATCCATACATGTGAGCTAAAAATTAAAAAATATCCAAGTGCGAAAAATTATTTTTTTAAATTTTACGCAATTTCAAAAATCATATCGAAAAAAGTTTATTAAAGATTAACTTTATGTAAATCATCATTTCATATTCTACAGAAGCGCACCTTTTGAGGATATGCCCACATACAAGGATCCTGGAACTTCTGTTCGATTTATATTTACCTGTAGTTTATGTGATTTCCGCGAGGGAAGTGTTGGAAATCTTGTTCTCATTTCTTTTTAGTCACGTCACGGCCTAGAAATACTTTGGTCGGACCCGAAAAGGGCCGCGGCTGTTTTGTGTCGGTAGGGTTGAAATTATACCAGGAAGATTTTATATGAATTTAGATAACTTTTGAAGGGCAGAATCAAGCAAAATTTCACGAAATCGATAGAACCCCGTATTAGGAGGTATTTCAAATGACTTTGAAAACACGACGATCTTTTGCGCGCGAATGTTTGTTGCATTCGGAGGAAAAAGATCGGAATGTTCGTAGTGTTTTGCGCGTTTGGAGTGATTTGTTGCAAGTCAGTACGCACCTTTAAAGGTTGCTGATTGAAATTTTTTAATAAAACCTAAAACGGATACGTACTACATTTGAAACTTTGTGCTGTTTAATGTACCCTGATCATTATTTTAAATTTAAACATTCGAAAATTAAACTTTAGTATATCTAGGATTACTGATTATGAGTTTTAAATTAAACGATCCAATTATGGCGGACTTTTTCTTTTATTAACCGATATGTATTAATTTTTCGTACTTTGAAGTGTTAAAGGTCACTGAATATTTTTTTAAATTAAACCTTAGGAAAATCAAATTGGAGGATTTAAAATGATTGACTTTTTTTATAAACAGATATGTATTAAATCATAATAGTCACCCTAATGTTTTAAAATTACTATATCTCGGCTCATAAATGGAAATTTCCGCCATTTTAATTTTTTTTCAAATTTAATTTAATTATCAAATTTAGCGGCCACCCCAAAGTGACAAATTTAATACATATCGGTTCATAAATGCAAAAATCCGTCATTTTAAACTCCATATTAATTATATACAAGTTTCATTCTTTTAAATTTAAACATGCATATCCAGGCGCTGGTCTACGGGAGGGGAAAAAGGGGAACTTTCCCCCCTTCAAATCTCAAACTATATTTAGTTTTTACACACAGAATACACCTCGTGGTCACTGTGCATAATAGTTTTATGCAATATTTATTATGATACTTTCCCTCCCAAATAAGGTTCCTAGATCCGCCGCTGGCATATCGGTTTATATGTAAATAAGAAAATTCGCCGGTTTGGATCCGCCATTTAAAATTTTTTTGAAATAAAAATATATTTGATTGTATTGTATGTACTCACAACGGCCGCCATGGTTTAAGTTTGCAATGTTATTTATTAAAGTGTCCTAATTAATCTTAATTTTGTTAAATCATAGCTGTTGGGAGAGCAAATTCGATATTTTGGTCAATTGATCGCAAACATTTTATAAACCGTCCAGACAGCAACATTAAAAAAAATGCCGAGAAAAGTTTCTCGAAAAAAATGCTTTTACCAAAAGTAGTTTTTCAAAAAACAAGACACTGCAACTTCGTAAATAATTCAGTGTTGTCACGCTGACCTCTTTTCAGCATTGGTTTCTTGTCATTTCTCGGAACCGAACCGAAACAAAGCCTACTTTAAAACATCTGTGGAAATATAAGGTTAAGTCTATTAAAACTTTTGATCAATAGTGTTATCGCCCGAATCTTTTTAAAGAATTTCAGTGTTGCCAACAGAAATTTTCATGTTATGGCTGACCTCCTTTCGGCTTTGATTTCTCGGTCATTTTCTTTCACGGGCTTTCTTTTTGATGCCAAACATTTTTGGTTTGGTTCTTTATTTTTTCAAAGGGGGGTTACCCTACTAGAAGTATTTTATTCAAAAATGTATGAAAAATCATGATTGACGAGTTTTTGTTTTTATTTCAAAAACCAAAAATCAAATTGTTTTTTAAGGGTGCGAATGCGGTACCAAAGGTGACGTCATCCCTTCACAACAGGAGGCCAGGGTAGCTGTGGCAAGGTTCAAGAGCCTAAACCAAGAACAACCTGGACAGGCTAATGGTAACTTTGCAGGTCTGGCTAAGGTATTTCGGAACAACCGAGTTCTTAGCATGCCAACGGACTTCATGTTACCCAAATACAGCTTCGATATACACTTCCCGACACATAAAATGCATACAGCAGAAGTTAGGCACACCTCTATATTTTAAAAAATTTGCTTGCTTATTGTTACCGAGTTTTGGTTAACACTTTTAGACAACATAAACAAATGCTGTTAAGGGCACTTAAAGTATTTTTACCAATCTTTACTGAATTTAGCTTTAAGGTTGCTGTTACGAATAATAAAATAAAAAGATTATTTTTTTAAAATAAACATTTTATTGTAAAAAGAAACAAATTTTAGCAGAACTTTAATATCTTGTCATGGCACCATTTCCCTCTATAATTTTTTGAAAACACCTTGGCATCGAATCTGAAAGGTTTTGAAACATATTTGGATTTTGTCCAATAACTTCTTTGTAGGCTAGTCACTATAAGTTCCATTAAATGGTTAACATTCCGCGGAAGCACATTTAGCTTTGTCAACTTTTTCGCAATGAGCCCCCATACATTTTCGATGGGATTTGCCTCGGGTGTCTTTGCTGGCCATGGGAGAAGTTCAATATTATGCTCCCGGAACCATTGCTGTGAAATCCTGGCAATGTGTATCGGGCAATAATTGTCTTGGTGATACACAAAACCCTCGGGATATAACGCTGACACCTCCGGAAGCATAATATTTTGCAGCAGATCTACATAAACATCTGCTATAAACCTTGAATGAACCGTATCTTATCTCAGCCTCGACTTCTTTATTCGCCTTTGTGAGGTTCTAACCGTACTAGGAAAATCAACTGTTCATTTTGCTTCTTTGGCCGTGGAAAATGGGTTTTCTTCAAGAAAATTAACGAATTGCTCATCTTGTTGAGGCATGCTTACTTTAGTCAAGCCAGTGCCTTCCTTGCGTTGAACAGTTCTCTCTTCTTCATATTTTTTTTTATTCGCACTATAGTACTCTTGTTTCATCCATAATAGGCGGCGACCTGACTAATAGACCATCCACCATCTAATTTAGCTAAAATTTGGATTTTATCAAATTCTAAGATCTGTGGTGGCATTTTTAAGTTAGATAAGGCTGTGACAACAAAACATGGCAATGACTAGACTTTGATATTTAGCGACAGAAAAGGTTGCTAATTTGTAAAGAAATTAGACATTAAAAAACGAATGAATGAAGTGCTTTATTGTCTAAAAACACAATGATCAGTTCTTATTGACAAAGCTTACTGATTTAAAAAACTAATATATTATAACTAACTTAAAAATTTTGTTAACACTGCAGCATATTTCAAAGTAATAAATCAATATATATATATATATATATATATATATATATATATATATATATATATATATATATACATATATGAGAACGGTAAAGCTAAACCTACTAGAATTTTCAACAATTACACAACACAATATTTTAAAATACTTAAATTTATATATATATATATATATATACCAAAAATAAACTTAAAATTATGTATGTAGGCATATATTTTTTGTAGAGCATATAAAAAAGGAACACATGAACCTGTATAATTGTATAAAATATAAAAAATTATTTAAGGTCGTTCAAAAAACTCGTCAATTCTATAGTATGCCTTCTGTACCAGGGTATTTTTTAATGTTTTTCTAAAATGTCCCAAATCATGTACACCCCTAAGCATGGGGTCAATATGATTATACATTTTAATGCCATTGTAGATGAGTGAATTACGGACAAGTGCTGAATGAGGAATCGGGAGTGGAATTTCATGAGACTGACGTGTGGCATATGATTGCTGATGGGCTGGAAGAAAATCCCTTTTTTTGTGAATTAGGCAGGCAGTCTCTAAAATGAATAAGGAAGGAAGAGTCAGAATTCCATTTTCAATGAAAAGGGTCCTAATGTGAGCTCTAGGATGCGAGTTAGATAGATTTCTAACTGCTCTTTTCTGAAGAATGAAAACAGACTAGAAGATAACATTGGAACAAGCTCCCCAGAAAGGTATAGCATATCTCAGATGTGACTCTACGAGAGAAAAGTAAATATTGCGTGCGACTCCTTTTCCTAGGTTTACGCGAACTGAAAAGCATCCAGGGAAGTGTACCTTTTAAGGTTCTTATACCAACCAGGGTGAAATGGCGGGAGCGACCTGTTCAACTGCTGAAGTTATGGTACGTACGGTATACAGACGGATCTAAAACAAAAAATTGGCGGGTTTCGTGTGTGACGACACCACAGACAGAAATATCTGTGGGACTCGGAAACTTAGCGATCAAATTCCAAGTAGAATTAAATGCATTAGAAGTATGTGTTAGAGAGATTACCCGCATGGGCCTCTCAAACAAAAGCATCAAAATCAACTCAGATAACTTATCAGCTCTAAAAGCATTAAGCTCATACAAAATTCAATGCAGACCAGTCTGGAATTGCCTTCAAATCCTAAGACAGGCCAGCAGAACCAAAAAGATCAGTCTTGTCTGGGTGCCAAGCGACACGGGAGTTGAGGGAAATGAAAAAGCAGACGTACTAGCCAGGGCGGAAGTAGAATCCGCGCTGGTTGGACCGGCGCTTTTCTTCGGCTTACCTAAGGCCACAGTTGCGAAAGAAGGCTCAAAACTGGCGGGCAACTCCTGGAAAACAATACTCCAAAGCCTTTCTAAACAAGCCAGACAAACTCATAACAAACCAACTCCTGGAATTAAACAGGAATAGCCTAAGAATATTCACAGGGCTATACACAGGCCAACTCAACAATCACATGAACAGACTGGGAGTAAGTAACACACCAGGCTGTAGGTTCTGTGGCGTTGAGGAGGAAACGTCAATTCATTTAATCTGCTACTGCATAGCACGACAGAGAACTAGGTTTTTTAGGAAATATCACCAAACAAATTGATCTGCTTCCTAAAGGAGATAGGTATTGGTGATATTTAAGTTAGGATGAGCCGCAATAGATGAGTTGAGTCGCAGTGGAGGGGCCACATTCGCACCACTCATAATCAAGACTAACCTAACCTAACCGTCACAACAAAAAACTGAATGTAAGTGGAGTCCTTTCCGGGGATTCCGGCAAAATTTTTTTGTGTCAGTGATGTAAGTTAACGTGTTTTTCTTTTTTTTTTAAATAAACACACAATATTAACCTTCTAGAGGTAGCGTTCTATTTCAAATCGGATCTCTTTATTTTATCCTTGTGTTTTTTTGTAGGTTATAGGGCAAACGGGTACGGGTAGGCCTCGTCAGATGTCTATCAGGGGAAATGAATCGACCCCTACCCTTCGTAGATTCCAGGTACTCTCTGACCCGCAGAGTTAGAACCTGTATAGGGTCCCTTTCCCAGGGTTACGGGAGAAGACCACATCGATATGAAAGGCGGAGAGAATGGACCTCGGTACGGTGATCATAACGTAGGTGGCAACCCTTTCTTTTAGGGATAGTATAAAAGACTACAGCTTTTGCCTTACAGCATGGCGTTGGCTCGTCAAAGGCTAGAGGAGAAAAACCTTGATTAAAAATCCTGGCCCTCCAAGTAGGGGGTTGAGGCATTAGACTGGTTCTCTAATACTTGTAAAACAAAGCAGTTACCAAAAAGCCTGAACAAAGCCTCGGAGCAATGGATGGAAACTCTCGAAGACGAAAAAAGCAAAGACAAAGGACCATGAATATAGCTACATGGCACGTACAGGGAATGAATCAAGAGTTGGACATTATTGCAACCGAAGTGCAGAATTGTAAGATCGATATTATTGCACTCACAGAGACAAAAAAGAAAGAAACAGGTACAAATAGTGTCGGTAATTTTGTCCATATATTCACTGGAGTCCCAAAAGAAAGAAGAGCAGCCAGAGGGGTATCCTTGTTAATAAAGAAAAATCTAAAGAATAAAATTACAGACTACGATTGCATTAGTGAAAACAAACTTCGAGTGAACATGAAGATGCTTGGACATAATATAAGCATAATAGCAGTCTACGCACCATCAGATGACGAAAGAGTAGCTACAAAACAAATGTTCTTTGATCAACTTGATGAGACTATCACAAAAATCGGTAATACCAGAGACATAATTATGCTTGGCGATTTTAATAGCCGAACTGGTAGGCAAACCCAGAAACGTGATAGGACCATTTGGAGAGGAAGTAACAAATGATAATGGCTAAAGACTGATGCAATTGTGTGAAACCCACAACCTCAAAATAAATAATGGTTTTTTTAAACATAAGGATATTCGTCGATATACCTGGATTCAGCCACCAAGAAATCTTAAATCAATCATTGATTATGCTATAGGTGGACAACACTCACAATTAAAGTGGTATGATATGCGAGCAGTTCGTGGTGTTACCTGTAGATCTGACCACCATCTGGTAAAAGCAAAAATATTATTCCCTTTAAGAAAAACAAATAAGGACGAAAGTATTAGAGAAAATGAAAACCTAGAATGCATCGAAGACAATCAAAAATACAACTTTAGAAGTCTAGAAATCGAAAGTACTCAAAGATTGTATCAGAACCGATTAGATGAAAAATTAATAAACACAAATCACTCATTTGAAGAGATATATGCAAACATAATAAAAAGCTTGAAGGAAGCAAGCAACGAAGCTGTTGGATACCAAAATAATAGAAATAACAGGAAGATGTGGTGGACGATCAAAATGCAGGAAATGGTCAAAGATAAAAAACGCACATACTTGAAATGGCTCAGTACTAAAGAGCAAAGAGACCTAGAAATCTACAGGCAAACCAGAAGAAAGCTAAGAAATTTGATACTCACAGAAAAAATGAAATGTTCGAGCGCAAGTGCCACGACATAAATACACACATAGGAGGTAGGCAGACTTCCGAAATATGGAAATTCATTTCTACAGTAAAAAACCCAACAAATGAAAAAGTAAACATCCAGATAATCAAACCAGAATAATAGACAGAACACTACAAGGGACTGCTGCAAGAGACGAGACCCGAATATCTGGCAGCCTCTCCGAGGAGAGACATAGAAGTATATGGAGAAGAAGTAATCATCGGAAAAGAAATGATAAAGAATAATATTAAAAAGCTTAAATCCGGAAAAGCTAGCGGACCTGGGGGAATATATGCTGAAATACTCAAATATGGATCAGAGAAACTACTCGAAATTTCGCATATATTATTAATCAATGCCTAAACGGACATCCAGTACCTAATGATTGGAAAATTGCATTCATATCCTCAATATATAAAAATGGAAACAAGCTGGATTGCAACAATTACAGAGGAATTTCAGTAACCAGTACTCTAAGTAGATTGTACGGTATAGGATTCTTAGAGATCTAATAGAGAATGATTTTCATGAACAAGAAGAAGAAGAGCAAAGTGGGTTTCGCGCAGGCAGATCTGGTAGTGATAATGTTTTTTGTCTTAAACAAGTAATTGTGAAAAGGAGCGCCAGAAATATAGAGACTCATGTTACCTTTGTGGACCTACAAAAAGCATATGATACCGTTCCAGGAGAAAAATTATGGGCAGTGTTAGAGCAAACTAATATCAATCATACATACATAAAAGCGATAAAAGAACTATACAAAGTGTCAAAATCTAAAATTAAAATTGGAAATCGACTTTCAAAAGAATTCCTGGTAACAAAAGGCTTAAGACAGGGATGTTGTATCTATCCAACTCTTTTTAAAATACATATCGCAGTAGCTCTAAAAAACTGGAAACGTAAAGTGCATGGCATAGGAATACAACTTAACGACCAATTTACCATATATACACTACAGTTTGCTGACGACCAAGTAATTGTGGCTAATGAATAAGAAAGTTAACAGAAGAGTACTAAAAGTGGGGATTCACAGTGAACGTGGACAAGACAGAGTACTTATGTATTGGAAACGAATCCAGTGAGTTAGTACTAGAAAATGGACAAACAATATCTCCATGCAATGAGTATGTATACTTTGGTATCATATTTGATAAGACAGGAACAGACTGTAAAGAATTGGAAAAAAGAATAGTAAAAGCAAAAAAAGTTATTGGATGTCTTAACAGTATTTTGTGGAGCAGAGAGATAAAAAAGAATGTAAAATTTAACATATATGAAACAATGGTCAAAAGCACGCTGTTGTATGGAATAGAGACTTGTCGCGTAACAGAAAAATACAAAACAAAAATGGAAAGTGTCGAAATGGATGCAATAAGAAGATCAATGAGAATATCTAGAATAGATCACATAAGAAATGAGATCATAAAAGAAAGAATGAGAATCGAGGGAAGCATAACATATGACATCACTAAAAGGCAACTGATATGGTACGGCCATGTACAACGGATGAACGACGAAAGATTACCAAAGCAGGTCCTAGAATGGCAACCAATAGGGCGCAGAAAAAGAGGGCGTCCTAAACTAGAATGGCAACAGTCAATCCAAAGATCAATGAGTCAAAAAATTCTGACAGAGGATGATTGTCAGGATCGAAGGAGGTGGAGAATAGGCGTCGGACAACGTTGAAAAACGTTCTAAACCCACATAGTAGTAGTAGTATAGGGCAAATGATAAAAATAGAGCTATTTTCTTAGGCTAGACAAAGGTAATTATTAAAATGACCCGATTTATGACATTTACCTAACATACCACTCACAGCCGCCACTGGCTTCGTTCAATAACCTGCAATAATTCGAGTAGTAAAATTGTTTTGTATTTATTTTGTCACATCGTGGATTAGCTCGAAAATTTAATATAGAATTGCAAGTTAAAACCGATATAATACAAATGGGACCCGACCCTTGGCCTAATAAATCATTGCTTTGTTATTCAATTACAATAGTGTAAACGGCTACCACTGGTTACATGACACATATTGAAGGTGTAAAAAGCAATATTAGGAGATTGGGCTTGGTTCCAGTCTCCATAAGTAGGATCTACGACAACTCGTCGTCGCCGATTCGCTGCAGCCGATTTGTTGCCGATTAACTCACCGCCGACTCAACTCGCCATGGATACAACTCGTTGCCAGGTCAATTTGCCGCCGCGCCGCCATGGCTTTAGTTTGCAATTTGATGTATGTAGGGGTCATACCTTAAACTACCTTCTTTTTATCTGTAACTCTCTATATTCCTTTTGGGAGATCGAAATCAGCGGCGAGTTGGATCGGCGGCAAGTTGGGTCAGCGGCGAGTATTATTAAAATAGGTACTGCAGCTCGATAAGTAACCAGAAACGAACATCAAAATCGTCAAATCATTAATTATTTATTCTTTCGTGAGTAGGTTATCTCGGGAAATCTCGGAAAATCTTAGGAACATTTGGGAAATGTTCGACAAAACTCGAAAAATGTTCGAAAAACTTGCAAAATGTTCGGAAACACGGGAAAAGTTAAAAAACTCGGGGACTGTTCGGAAAAAACTCGGGAAATTTGCGGAGAAACTGGGGAAATGTGCGAAGAAAACACGGAAAATTTTCGAAAACACTCCGGAATTAATCGGATTGTGGAAATTGAGAAAAAATCGCTTAAAAAAGTCTGAATATGTTCTGGAAAATTTAGGTTCAAGTGTCTTAAGAAACTCGGGAAATGCTTTCGAAAATTCGAGATGTTTTCAAAAACTCGGGAAAAGTTAAAGAAAAGTCTTGAAAAGTTCAACAAAACTCTGAAAATGTTCAGAAATAGTCTGGAAATGTTTCAGAAAAGTATGGATAACTCTCTAAATATTCTAGACAATTTTAAAAATGTTCAGAAAATCTCTGGAAATAGGAAGTCTGCAAAATTTCAGGAAAAGTCTAAAACACTCGGAATTTTTTTGTAAAAGTCTAAAAATGTTTAAGATAATTCTGGAAATGTTCAACAAGTCTGGAAATATTTAGGGAAAGTATAAAAACTCTGAAAATGTTTTAAAAAACTCTGAAAATGTTTTAAAAAACTCTGAAAATGTTAAGAAAATATCTGGAGATATTCAGGAAAAGTCTTGAAATTTCAAGAAAAATCTGGAAAACTCGGAAAATATTAAGAAGAACTCTGGAAATGTAATTAAAATGTTCAGGAAAACTCTAGAAATTTAAGAAATTAGAGGAAATATTTGTAAATGAAAGAAAAAGTCTGGAAATGTCCTAAAAAAGCCTGAAAAAGTATAAATAAGTCTAAAAATGTTTAGACGAGGTCTGAAAATGTCTTTAAAAGGTCAAAAAATGTTTATAAACTTGTTTAGGAAATGTTCTGAAAAACTCTGGAAATATTCAGGAAAAGTCTAAGAATCTTTTGGAAAACTCTGAAATGTTCAGGAAAAGTCAGAGTCCCAAAAAGTCATGAAATGAAAATCATGATGATGAGGAATGATGATGATGAAAAACTCTAAAATCGAAATGTCTAAGGAATGTCTGAAACTGTTTGGAAAACTTTGAAAATGTTTGAACTCTGGAAATAATCGGGAAAGTTATGATAATATTTGGAAAAGTCTAAGTTTGAGAGGATTCTGGAAATGAATGAAAAATGAAATTTTTAGGGAAAGTATAAAAACTCTGAAAAATGTTCTAAAACACTGTAAAAATGTTAAGAACATATCTTGAGATATTTAGGGAAAGTCTGGGAAACTCGGAAAATGTTATCAAAAACTCTGGAACTGTAAATAAAATGTTCAGGAAAAATCTAGAAATTAAAGAAATTACTGGATATGTTTGTAGATGTAAGGAAAAAATCTGAAAATGTCCTGGAAAACTCTGGAAATGTTTAGAAAAAGTATTGAGAAGTCAGGAAGTCAGGAAAAGATCTGAAAAAGTCTAAAATCGAAATTTTCAAGGAATGGCTGAAAATAATTTGGAAAACTTTGAATAAGTCTAGAAATATTAAAAAAATGCAAGAAAGTTTGTAATAATTTTGAGCGAGGGTAGTGTCGGAGTAGATTCACATACACAAAGTGGGGTTTACACATTTTTATTAAAAATAAAATTGGTTAGAGGGCCCCACGAAGTCCGTGTTCTTGACGCTCGGTGAGTCGAATGCATGTTTTCATTTCACCTGATGGGTTAAAGCAAGCGAGAAATAACTCACTTACGGGCACGGGATTTAAGAATAAAGAACTGGAAATGCTAGGAGTCTAAACATGAAAATTATTCAGCCAGCCTCGAAATCGAGCTAGTAATGTTTCTCCTAGGCGAGATAGTGCTAAAGAAAGGGACTTTTTGATTATCTTAAATAAATTTAAATGAACAAAAAGTAAAAAAGTTTAAGCCAGCAAAATGTAAGTTATGTTGGTTTGATAGATAATTAATGTCAAAACCGCGGCTCGGATGATTTCTTTGTTGCCACGAAAAATGTTGACAAAACAAAAGATGTTGGAACTTTTTGCGCAGAGTGTTTGATTGATCGGGGACAGACGACACTGTAAAAATGCGTAAAACGGCTCGGTCAAGAACAAAAGGATACCACAAAAGAATTTTAAAACTCGTGTTTTTTTTTCGATTGTATTCAGATCATTTTGGGGATATATAAACGACAAGTAATAGGAATTCTTGTATTCTGTCGCATTTTCAGAAAACTGGTCATATTTTTACAAAAACGCTAAGCAAATTCGATACTTTATGCTCACAGTTTCAGTGGCGCACCCAGGAATATGTCTTAAGGGGGGGGGGCCCAAAGCCTCATGATGTCGAATTTTAAGCTATTTTTTGTGTTTTTTTCTGAAATATGTCGAAAATATGTAAAAAAATCTAAGGCTTGGGGTGCGCCCATGCAGTTTATTATTTTGTAGATACAAGTCGTCCCAATAAAAATGAAAAGTTAGCAGAAAAATTTTTATTTCTATTATTAGTTTTGGTTTACACTTAATTATTTGGTATACGTAACGCAAAAACCACCTTTATTTAAACATTGTAAGATTGTCATGTAAACGTATTAAACCTATATTTTCCATTCTGGCACAAGCAATAAGAAATCAGCGCCATCTGCTAATCGAAAAATACAAACCTCGCAAAATGGCAAAGCGAAAACATCACCGTGACGATATTTTTTTTATTAACAAACCCTTTTATGCATTCTTCGTGTACATTGCCATTAACCAATTTGTTTAAATTTACGCATTGTTAAAAAATGTTTGGTTTGAGAAATATTAGAAAAATAAATACCTATACTAAATATTCAAAGGAGACCTGACCCTTATACCCCTAAACGCCAGACACCAAAACTCTGACTGGATTTTTTATTGTAAGCTAAATTCCTTATAGCCCATCGCACCGACTTTTTTTTTCGTTACTTAGCCTTATGTGTTCCTTACTGCGTCATATTATGATTATATTAAGAAACACTATAAGTAACGAAAAAAGAGTCGGTGAGATGTACCTTTAATATCCTAAAACCGCATTGTGATCAATAAATCCCCATATACATATTACGTACGGTCTAGGACAACTGGGCGCCGCCAACTCGGCGCCGCCAACTGGGCGCCGGGCTAACTGGGCGCCGGGCCAACTCGGCGCCGCCAACTGGGCGCCGGCCAACTCGGCGCCGGACTAATTTTTTTTTTTTTGATAAATGTGTAGATGGAAAATAAAATATATTATTTATATAAAAACATCTTTAAAAAATCCTTTACGTAAATTTTTACAAGCTTTTATTTTCTGTCTATCTATCGAATCTTGTGAAGCGTTTTTGACACACTTCCCATTATCCGATTTGGATGATATTTGGTACACACGTAGTGGTCCCATGACAATACAACATTAAGAACAAAAAAATCCTCCCACCCCTACCCCCACCCCTTCTATAGAAAAATGTGTTTTTGACACACTTCCCGTTATCCGATTTGGATAAAATTTGGTATCCACATAGTGGTCCGATGATAATACAACAATAAGAAAAAAATATCCTCCCACCCCTACCCCCACCCCCTTCCATAGAAAAATGTATTTTTGACACACATCCCGTTATCCGATTTGGATGAAATTTGGTATACATATAGTAATCCGATGACAATACAATATTAAGAAAAAAATATCCTCCCACCTCTACCCCCACCTCCTTTCATAGAAAAATGAGTTTTTGACACACTTCCCATTATCCGATTTGGATGAAATTTGGTATTCACATAGTGGTCCGATGACAATACAACATTTAAAATAAAAATATCCTCCCACCCCTACCCCCACCCCCTTCCATAGAAAATGCGTTTTTGACACCCTTCCCATTATCCGATTTGAATAAAATTTGGTATAGGTACATATAGTGGTCTGATGACAATACAACATTGAAAAAAAAAATCCTACCACTCCTATACCCCACCCTCATCTATAGAAAAATGCGTTTTTGACACACTTCCCATTATCCGATTTGGATGAAATTTGGTACACACGTAGTGGTCCCATGACAATACAACAATAAGAAAAAAATATCCTCTTACCCCTACCCCCACTCCTTCAATAGAAAAATGTGTTTTTGACACACTTCCCGTTATCCGATTTGGATAAAATTTGGTATACACATAGTGGTCCGATGATAATACAACAATAAGAAAAAATATCCTTTCACCCCTACCCCCACGCCCTTCCATAGAAAAATTTGTTTTTGACACACATCCCGTTATCCGATTTGGATGAAATATGGTATACATATAGTGATCCGATGACAATACAATATTGAGGAAAAAATATCCTCCCACCTCTACCCCCACCCCCTTTCATAGAAAAATGAGTTTTTGACACACTTCACATTATCCGATTTGGATGAAATTTGGTATTCACATAGTAACATTAAAAAAAAATATATCCTCCCACCCCTACCCCCACCCCCTTCCATAGAATTTTTTTTACTAATTTATTTCCGCAATTTTGGATCCGCCATTTTGATTTTTTTAAGTTTGAGTAATAAATTTTGTTAAATGACCTCAAGCAATGTAATATTTCAAGTTTGAGATAAATCGGTTAGTAAATAAGAAAATCCGCCATTTTGGATGGAAAAATGCAGAGGTAAATAAATAAAGAAGAGTTTATTCTAGATTATAATGAAATCGCTGATCGTGAATTGTTTGGAAACTCATTTTTTTATCCGGGGAATGAGAGGGTGGGGGTAGAGGTAGAAATAAATTTTTTGTTTGGGCTGTATTGCCATCGGACCTTTATGCATATACCAAATTTTATAAAAGTCATTTGAAGTGAAGTATGTCAAAAACGCATTTTTTATGGAAGGGGGTGGGGGTAGGGGTGGGAGGACATTTTTTCATTATTGTTGTATTGTTATCGGACCACTATATGTATACCAAATTTCATCTAAATCGGATAATGGGAAGTGTGTCAAAAACGTATTTTTCTATAGATGAGGGTGGGGGTAGGAGTAGTAGGATTTTTTTTCAATGTTGTATTGTCATCGGACCACTATATGTATACCAAATTTCATTCAAATCGGATCATGGAAAGTGTGTCAAAAAACCATTTTTCTATAAAAGGGGGTGGGGGTAGAGGTGGGAGAATAGTTTTTTCTTAATATTGTATTGTCATCGGATCACTATATGTATACCAAATTTCATCCAAATCGGATAATGG
This sequence comes from Aspidapion aeneum, assembly GCA_963576565.1. Classification (NCBI taxonomy): domain Eukaryota; kingdom Metazoa; phylum Arthropoda; class Insecta; order Coleoptera; family Brentidae; genus Aspidapion; species Aspidapion aeneum. Next base: position 35,560,863 of record OY755042.1, on the reverse strand, counting down.
GAAGTGTGTCAAAAACGCATTTTTCTATAGATGAGGGTGGGGGTAGGAGTGGTAGGATTTTTTTTCAATGTTGTATTGTCATCGGACCACTATATGTATACCAAATTTCATCCAAATCGGATAATGGGAAGGGTGTCAAAAACGCATTTTCTATGGAAGGGGGTGGGGGTAGGGGTGGGAGGATATATTTTTTTAATGTTGTATTGTCATCGGACCACTATGTGAATACCAAATTTCATCCAAATCGGAAAATGGGAAGTGTGTCAAAAACTCATTTTTCTATGAAAGGGGGTGGGGGTAGAGGTGGGAGGATATTTTTTTCTTAATATTGTTTTGTCATCGGATCACTATATGTACACCAAATTTCATCCAAATCGGATAACGGGATGTGTTTCAAAAACAAATTTTTCTATGGAAGGTGGTGGGGGTAGGGGCGGGAGTATAAATTTTTTTTAAATGTCGTATTGTCATCGGACCACTATGTGAATACCCAATTTCATCGAAATCGGATAATGGGAAGGGTGTCAAAAACGCATTTTCTATGGAAGGGGGTGGGGGTAGGGGTGGGAGGATATATTTTTTTAAATGTTGTATTGTCATCGGACCACTATGTGAATACCAAATTTCATCGAAATCGGATAATGGGAAGGGTGTCAAAAACGCATTTTCTATGGAAGGGGGTGGGGGTAGGGGTGGGAGGATATATTTTTTTAAATGTCGTATTGTCATCGGACCACTATGTGAATACCCAATTTCATCGAAATCGGATAATGGGAAGGGTGTCAAAAACGCATTTTCTATGGAAGGGGGTGGGGGTAGGGGTGGGAGGATATATTTTTTTAAATGTTGTATTGTCATCGGACCACTATGTGAATACCAAATTTCATCCAAATCGGATAATGGGAAGTGTGTCAAAAACTCATTTTTCTATGAAAGGGGTGGGGGTAGAGGTGGGAGGATATTTTTTTCTTATTATTGTATTGTCATCAGATCACTATATGTATTACAAATTTTATCCAAATCGGATAACGGGAAGTGTGTCAAAAACACATTTTTCTATAGAAGGGGTTTGGAGGATATTTTTTTCTTAATGTTGTATTGTCATGGGACCACTACGTGTGTACCAAATTTAGTTATAGTTATATAGTTAGTTAGTTAGACAGAACATCTGAAGCTAAAAAAAGCTGGTAAAAAATTGCGTTAAGGATTTTTTAAAGATGTTTTTATACAAATAATATATTTTATTTTTCATCTACATATTTTATCAAAAAAAAAAATTTTTAGTCCGGCGCCGAGTTGGCCGGCGCCCAGTTGGCGGCGCCGAGTTGGCCGGCGCCCAGTTGGCCCGGAGCCCAGTTGGCAGCGCCGAGTTGGCGGCGCCCAGTTGGCGGCGCTGAGTTGGCGGCGCCCAGTTGTCCCATTCCGTATTACGTATATGAGTGCCCCGCCACGTTTTCGCACAGTGCTGTACCACTTTTATTGAAACACTTCAGCCCATATTTGACCAACCAATAACTCTACTTGGGAATCAGCTACGAAACTCAAACTTTGCACAGTCGTAGATCTCGATAGGACTAAAAATTCTTCCAAGTTCCATCACATTACGGAATTTTGAAAAACATCGAATTTCCCACAGATTTACTTACTTATGTATAGATCATCAAAATTCTACTATACTTCCAGAAACGCTGCAAATCGGAAATTTGGCAGACTGATAGAAATTATGACAAGACACTTGGAAAAAATTAAAAAACCCCAAAAGTTTAATTTACTTTCCACACGTATACATGTAAATTTATGTAAAACAATTGCTTCAATGTAAAACTAACATTTCCACTTCCAGAAACGCTAAAGTGCTGAGATTTGGCAGACTAAAAGAAATTATAACAAAAGTATTAAAAAAATAAATAAAGAACAAAATTTTATATTCATTTCCCTCTCCTATACATGTAAAATTATGTAGAACGTAGCAATGGTAAAACTATTATTGCCCAGTTCCAAAAATGCTAAAAAGCTGGGAATTGGCAGACTGACAGAAATTATGGACAGGTTCTTAAAAATAAACCCCCTTCACCTACTCTGTTTCTCGAAAAAGCATGTACTTATTAGCTAATCAGGTATTGACGCAATTATTTTATTTATAAATTACATGAGATACTTAAAACATTTAGGAATATTCATTATTATATTATTATAATTATTTCTCGAAAAAGCATGTGTTTATGTGCAAATCAGATATTGACGCAATTATGTACATATATGTATAGATATAACAAAAAAATAAACAATAGTATCACAGTCTAGTGAGTGCAAAATATTCCCCTACCCACCTCTTACAACTATAGGAAGGGCCCCTTTCTCTCTATCCAAAAAGCAAAAAAAAAATAACCGTCTTTCTTCCAGTTTTCATTATATTTTATCGAATTCGTTCATATAAAAATTGATGTAGGTAATCATACAAAAAACATCACTTCCTGTCCAGTAACAAATTAAACATAAAAAATATCGCAAACCCAGCAGGGCTATCCCTGGTAGGTTTGCGAATTTTGTAATAGCATACAAAATTACCAATTACTAATACACAAATTAAGTTTCAATAAACATTTCCAAATTAGTAAGAACCTTTCATTTTGAAATATCTATTGAAAAGCTTGGCTGCACTTAGATCTCAATTCTTTTTACATGAAATATTTTTGTTATAATACTATTTTTCCTAAAATTCTCGTAAAAAAGTCAATTCAGCTTTGTTTGACAATTTGAAATAATTTTAGGTAAAATAATGTACTTCTGTACAACATACAAAATCAATGTAATAAAATTTATATCTCAATTTTATTTTTTTAAATAAATGTTATAAAATTTTAGATTTTTTTTTCTGTTTAAATAAAATTTCGTTTTTTTGTGGAAGTTCCTTTTTTTTGCTGTTTTTTTGCATCTAATAAATTTTAAAAAGCTGGGCAGAAGAGCTCTTGTAAAAGTATCGAATTTTATGTTTATCTCTAGTTTCGTTTTTATAATGAGTAAAAAAAAGGAAGAAAAAACTCTAAAATTAACACAATTTGTAAGAATATTTATCAGGCGGGAAAAATCCCAATTTCTGGCTTTTAACGAAGGCGTTAATAAATGCTTTTATCCACACGTGCCACACTCTAAAGACTTTTTACTAAAATACGCACTGACATATTTTTCTTACCCGAAAAAATCTTTAGACCCTATAATCCGTTAGTTATATTTTAAACATTTCTAATGAAATACTTAGTGATCTCGCATTCAATTTCCTTTTTGTACATAAAATAATCAATCAAGGTAATACAATTAGGTACTGTTTTGGAACGCTTATTTGACACTTGGTTGTGGTCGTGGTAAGCACCATTGGCGGCTCGTGAGGTAGTGCCACGGTGCCAGGGTACTACCATATTTTTCTGCAAAAACACGTTTCTTTTTTATTTTTAAAACATCTTTATAGGTTTGTATTTTATTTTAGATATTTCTTTTTAGTTTATTAATTATATGGAATATGGTAACACAGTGCAGTTCTAAGGATCACACTATGACTCGACGCGATGCGATGAATGAGCCACTAAAACCCACCCTTCTGTTGACTCCTTCGAATAGAGATAGATTTTATCTGCAGCCTATATGAGCGACAGAGATAGGGCCAATGCTGAACATTAGCCAAAAAAACTTGTTTGATTCTTCACGGGTACTAAAATTTACGGTTGTATTATTATTTGACTTAAGAATTCCGCTGATTGACGCTTGCGACTGAAGGTGGGTAAAAACGCTTACCAGCGTTACTCTGGCCTGAAAGACAAAAGTGCTGGCGTAGGTCACGGATGCTATCTTTTTCTTTGCAATCGATCTTTCCATCGATCGATATATATATATATATATATATATATATATATATATATATATATATAGCAGGTTAAACTCGCCTGCTTTTGTTCAAGTTTCTTTCGTATCTCGCTAGATGGCACTTCTTGCGAGGGGTTTCTCACTATAGACGTCGAATGAGAGACAAAACGGTCTAATTAACTTCGCAAGGGTGTCACAATGACCAAGCAGTGTTCTGAGGAGTCCCATAAGGACAAAACAGTTAACTGTCAACACTTATTAGGTGTCCATTAGTTCTTGGATCCCAGTGGGGTTAAGTTTTCGAGCTACTCACCGAAAAATATGAGAGAAACAAAAACTTCTTTTTACCCGATTAGCCCCGAAAACTTGTTTGATCCATAAGCAACCGGAATTTTTCCATCAACAAAAACTGCTCTACATATTTTGCTTGCATTGCCATATAGTACCGTAGAAAGATCTTTTAGTACTCTACACAGAGTCAAAATTTGGTTAAGATCTACAATCACTGAGGATAGATTAGACGGTTTGTGCATGCTGAGTGTACACCAGAAATTAGTAGAGTAGAGCGAGGGGTGGCTCGTTATTGCCTTTTGGTGCACAGACAGGCTAGGGGGGGGGGGAATACCTTGGAAATTTGGGAAAATACTGGGAAATATACCAGGAATTATCGTGGGTATTTCCTTTTGGTGTACAAAAATTGACGATCGAGCCACCCCTCGGAGTGGAGTAACTAGAAAGGGTTTTAAGTAATTTTTTTTTATACTGGGACTTTCCATCCAATCAGGATCAATCGCCCAGTTTCTCAACGTTAGGGCAAAGTTAATGCATTTTAAAAACTCACAAACAACCAAGTACCTAGCTCGGAATCGAACCTGGACCGCCGGTGTGGGAAGCAACTATTGCTACCACTACACTACGATGACGTAGTGTTGACTGGGTTTTAAGTAAATTTACTCAAGATCCCAGACGGTTCGTTTCACTGTAATAGGTTAAAATAATAATATTGTTCGCTTTTTCGTTTTAATTTTTTTTGTTTATTTCAATAAAAACATAATTTTTTGACGTTTTTCATTTGACCCACCCTAGGTTTCATGCTGCGTACGCCTTGGTACAAGAGTTAAAAGGAAAAAACAACATAACGTTATAGGTATTGGCAGAAAGTTTTCATGATATTTGGCATGGCGTGTCATCATATATGAATTCTTAACGTTTAAAGTTTATACAGGATGAGACGCCATTTTTTCCCTTTCAACTATTTTACCTACCATGTTCTAGGTACATTGACCTCATGGGCTGCTGCTGATTGGTTGTTCCTTTAGAGAATTATAATGCTCTAAGGTTGATTAAACGCTTTTACAGGTTAACAGATATGTTAATGTTATTTAAACTGTACACGTGTATTTTAAGATAAAAAGCATGTGGCTTTTATTTATTCCTTTTAGTAATTCTTCTTCAAAAAAATTGAGGGTCTCTAAATTAATATCCCAAAAGATAAGAAATTAAGGTGTATTAATTACTACTGTAAAAAAATACTGGTGGTCCCTTATGCATTATGACAAAGTTATTAAAATTTAAAACTTTGTCAAAGAATATATCTCTCGATCAGAAAAATAACTGGCGAAGTCGGAAGAGGAGTACGCAGCACTTTGGATTAGGGGGGGGGCGGTGCATAGCACAGCCAAAATTACAAAATTCAAAAACCAGAAAAAAGTGTGCTTGCGGTTTATAAAAATAAATACTCGTAAGTATACCGGGTAGACTAAAAAAAACCGACAAAAATATTTTTTGTTATATCTTTAGAACTACACCGCCCATTTCAATGAAACAAACTGTATTTTTTTTTCGGTGATCTTAGAATTCGAGACAGTGGAAAAAATCAATCGATATATTAGTTAATGACCCTTTAAAGAGGCTCGTTTATTCTTATTTTTTAATTGATACAAAAGCTATATATATTTAAACTGCCAAATAAATATGTTGTTCCTCAGGGATCTGTCTTGGGTCACGTTTTCTTTGTGGTTTTTGTTAATGATCTCAAACATGCCGCACCTCCATCTGAGTTGCTCCAATGCTGTGATGACTCTGATCCTTTTCCTTAATAAAAGGTTTTGGCCAATAAGTTAAATAAAGTAAATAAAAGTAAAACTGACCAGGTGACTTTTACTCCTAAAAAGGAATTCTGATCCAAAACAAGCAAATAAATTTCTGGGTGTAATCTGCATTCAAAACTGACCTGGGTGGTCATGTAAATAGACTGCTCAACAGACTCTTGAAAAACACCTACCTCTTAAGATCTCATTTTAGTATCGTAAGCCAAAAAACTCCTAATCTGCTATTATGAGCAAATAAGTTCCCTTTTATCGGGCAGTCAAATTGGAAATATTCAATTTTTGGGTGATTTTCATATAACTTGGCATGCTGTTTAAGGACTCCCTACGAAGTTAGGAAAAAACAGTGATTTGCTCGCCATCGCATTATAGGTAGCGTCGCGACGCCCTAAATGTGAAGATTGATAGTAACCTACTTTTTGTCAAATATCTCAAAAACGGTAATTTGTAGGACAATTTAGTTTTCAGTTTTATGCAGCCAGTAGATGTGTCTATTTACCGCTCTATAACAATCTTAACAAATATTTTGAGTTTTTTTATTAAAAATTTTAGAAGTGAAATTTTCATCAAAATTTAAATTTGAAATTTTTAAAATTTTTGGATTATTTGCTTCCCTCGAACACAGTTTAGTGGTGATTTTGATCTCGTATAATAATTATTGTATTTTTTGAGTTAGCCTGTCACAATGTGCTTAAATTTATATATTATCTTTACACGGAACCGCGCAAAAAATACCAAAATTAGCAATATCGCGTTTTGTAAAAAAAATAAAAAAAATGCTCTTAAGATTAAATAAAAAAAAATCCTACTACTCATTTTTTTATTCTTATTTCTTATCTAAATATTATTAAAACTTAACAAAATTATTTAAAAAAATATTGCGGTAAATGTAAAATAGACCGGGTGTCTAATAAAAAAATTCAAACTTAAGTAATGCAATGTAAAAAAAACATTGGATTTAGGGCTCAATTTGACATCTCTTCATTTCTGTGCCTCGGATTTCTATATTTTCTGAGTGATTTTTATCCTCCAAAGGAATTAGTTATATTAAGAAACAGTCTTTCAAAAACTGTATAATTTTATAAAAATCGTGCCGGGGTTTTTATGCCAAACTACTTAAAAATAGCACTTTTTAAGGGGTTCGAGTTATAGAGGTTCGAGTTAGAGAGGTTCGACTGTACATCTAATCCGGCTACTCTACATGTACAATTTAGCGCTCTGATTTGGCGCCCCTATGATTGGGCGCCCCCGAGCAGAAGCCCGGTTTGCCCGTGCCTACTACGGGCCCTGCCCATAGACGTACTAAAGGGGTCTATAGTTGCAAAAAATACAAATACCAAATAAATTACTGGCTGTTTTCTGCGGCTTTTGGGGTTTGCAAGTACCTACAAATGTTTTCTATTTAGCTCTAGATCAGCGTGTGCCTATATTTATTGTACTATATTAGTTCTAGGGTAAAAATATTATGAGACAATTTTAGGAATGCTTTACATAGGCAGTAATTTTAAGGCTTTATTTGTAAAATGTTGGCATACTTCCCATAATACCTGTAATAGTGAATTTGAAATTATGTATCGCGGAGGCGTCATCATGTTTCCTCCCAATTTGTTGATCACCTGAGTTACTACTGATATACTTATCGACCTTAAGGAAATCCTACTCTATGCAATACCACCTCTAGGGTATTATTTCAAGTATCTCATAGTTATATGGCTCCAAGTAATTAGAAATCTGATGGCTTGGAATAAATGTGTCAAAAACAATGCAACACATTGTGTCATTATCTTTTTGGTGCGTTCGCAACAAAACTTATTTAGGTTTCTTTGTAAGATGCATTTTTTTATAAAATTACCGGTATTTCAAAATCATCGCTAGCGGAGTTTATTATTTCATAAATATCTAAGTTAATAAGTATTTCTTTTCTTTTCTATTTCGGTAATTATAAATTTTGGTGTTTTCTAACTAAAGAATGTTAATGTATTTATAATTATTAGGTTCAGGTCCGTGGCTGGAGTATTGGCCGCCTATTTTGATGCCTCTCCTGATCATAGAATTCTTTAAAATGTTTATATATATATATATATATATATATATATATATATATATATATATTAGGTTTGTAGGTTTCTTGGGAATGTGGTTCATTAATCAACTAGCAACTTTTAATTTACATTTATTAACGTTTTGGTCTAAAGACCTCCTTCAGAACTAAAAAGAAAGCGAAAACATCGTTTTAGGCCAGTGGCGCACCCAGGAATGTGTCTTGGGGGGGGGGGGGCCCGACAGCTACAAAGCGCACCCTCACAAAACTTGCGACCAAAAAAAAAAAAAGGTCATCATGTCCTTTCGCAACTACGCCACTGCTTGGGGTTGGGGGGGGGGGCCCGAAGCCTCCTGATGTCACATTTTAAGGTATTTTTCATGTTTTATCATCAAATATGTAGAAAATATATTCAAAAATCTAATGCTTGGGGGGGGCCCGGGCCCCGCCCCCCCCTGGGTGCGCCCATGTTTTAGGCTTTTTGTTTTTTATGCCATTATTTTTAAAAGAAAGAGTAAAATAATTAAAACAACGAAAAGTACTCACCATTCATACATTCACAATTTCACCTTACATTAATGAAAACAACATACAAAAAACACAAGTTCAAAAAGACACATCACATTATTTTACGAAGCATTTTTAAAATCAATATTATTAAAACGAACTATATGACTATTACTTAGGTTACTAATAAAATATTTATACGACTGTCTTGTAAAAGGGGGTTTTGCGCACGGAAAACACGATCTAAAAATGGCATTTTGCGCACGCTATGTGCAAAACGTTTTGCACACGCTTATGTCATTTTTGCGCACGCCTATGTCATTTCTGCATACGGGTCTCCCGTCATTGTAATTTTTGTTGTTGTCACCCATCAATATAAGTTGGCTTAGTTCCGTAGCAACCGTCACTGCTCGTATGTTTTGTTGATTAAATACGGCAAAAAATTGTTAAATTTCATTTAAATTAAAGTTTGATTTTTCTTTCTTTATTAGCAGTCGTACAAAAAATATTGTAAAAAACTCGTTTGAAAACCTCTTTGCACACTCCCTTGACTTGTAGACCTCGCCTTCGGCTCGGTCTACCAAACTGTCTCGATCGTGTGCAAAGAGTCGTTTTCAAACCTTGTTGTTTAAATAACTATTAATTTAAAATTCTGTTTAACAGCGCGATATGTGTGTGTATGTATGGGTGGTGTCTCGTGGGAGGTATAATGATAAGTTTTTTTGTGTTATTTCTTAAAATTTTATTTTGTCATTTTTGTTATGGATCGTTTTAGCATATATGTTTTGGCGAGTTTGAGTTTGGTTGGAGAGGGTGTTATTGGTTTTTTGTTAATAAGTTAAAATATATTGGATTTAATTGTTTTATGTCAGTCCGTGAGTTGATACGCTTATTACTTTTTTGTATTTCAATCATTTCCAAGAACTCTCGTTTTTTTGTGGTGGCATTCAGTTTTCAATATTTTTGTATTTTCAAAATCAAATGTATGGTTTAAAGACGTACTGTGGTTGGTGAGAGCTGTTTTATTTTTTTTATCATATTTGTGTCCATTTATTCGGTTTCTAAGATGTTGAGAAGTTTGTCCGATATATATGTTGTTGCAGTTTTTACAGGGTATTTGATATACAACGTGACTTTTTTTATCCTTTAGTATTGAAGACTTTATTTGACTGAAATTTTTTTTAGATAAGTTGTACCCTTTATAGGCTGTTGTTACATTATAGGGTTTAAAAATATTGCTTATCTGTTCTGATAGCTTTGGTATGTATGGGATTGATAGATATTTATTATTTTTTGCAGTTGTTGTTTTGTTTTTATGTTGAAGTTTATTGTAAAATAAATAGATTCTGTTCTTAAAAGTTTTATCTATTAAGGGTTCAGGGTAGTTGTTTAATAAGAGTGCTTTTTTTGCTTTTTTTATAGAAGATTCTCGAAACTCTGGATCGGATAGCTGTATCGCTCTGTTTGCAAGACCAATTATAACTGATTTTTTTTGGGAAAAAGGGTGTTGTGATTTGTAATTTAAATATCTGGACGACCATGTTTCTTTTGTGTACCACTCAGTTTATATTGTGTTGTTTTGTCTGTGTAAGGTCATGTGTAAAAAGTTGATATTTTGGTCTTTTTCTGTGTTTATTGTAAATTGAAGTTTTTTGTGTATAAAAAAATGACGACCAAATTCAAAAATTTGCATTATTTTACTACAATAAAACAAATTTTATTAAAACTAATAAATTTCATCAGGACTTCCGCGCCTTCCCCCCCCCCCCCAATATTGGTCGGCGCCCCCTGATTTGGGAACCACTGCTCTAAAGATACCCAACCAAGAAACACAAGGCTGCCGGATCAAAATCGGCCCTTAGTCGCGTGTCTGAGCGCTCAAAAACGCCACTTTTGCAAGTAAAAAAATCGCGATTAAAATACTTAATAACTCAAACAAAAATATAAACCTTTTGTATTTAGATACCGAATTTCGATATCTCTAGAAAAAAGAATGGATAAATGAATGTTATTTATTTGACTTTTTTAGATTTCCCAAAGATGTATCTCGTCGTGAAGCATGGTTGAAGTTCGTAAGCAGGGGAAGCTGGCAGCCTACAAAATATAGTGTGCTTTATTCCAAGCATTTCTGTGAAGAAAGTTTTTGACAGAACATCCCAGTGACTTTATACATTCAAATCAAATCAAATCAAATCAAAATTAGCTTTCTTAGTCAGAATAGAATAATATACATTGACAAAGCCTTGCTTATCTAAAGTACAAATATCCAACTAAAAGCTTTAAAACTATGGAGATACATTAATCCCTATCAAAATCACAATATTAGAAAAACTAAATAAAGTTTTTAATAGCACTTTTACAGGCCTAGGAGAGTTTGATGTCATACATCAAGAACAAATTATTTCCACTGTGCTGCACACTGCTTTAATATGTAGAGCAACCGAAGAGAATACTAATAATTCCACCAACTGTCCAGTTGACAGACCCAAAATTGTCTTAGTCAAAAAGCAAGGTTATAGTGTCAAAATATTTTTTAATTTCTAAACGGTTTAAGCTATAGTAATGAAATTTGGCAGGCACATTGGCCTTCGCGCTCTAGCTTTTTGACTGTCAAAAAATGTTTTATATTTTGCCCCTAGGGCTATTTTTTGGCTATCAAAAATAATTATATATGGGTAAAATGTGTTTTAAGATTATGCCTTATATCTTCTAAACTATTGCACCTTCACAACTATGTCTTATCAAATTGGTAGGCCACACAATTACCCACAGGTTTGCCATATAAAAAAAATCGAGGCGCCCTAGGTAGAGGCAATTTTTTTTTAATTTAAATTAAAAAAAGGTTAGTTGACTTATACTCTGCTCTATGTCAGTTTTGCGCCTAACGGTAATTTTGTACACTTTATACTTTCCCCCGGATCCTAGGGGCTCTAAGGAGTCAATATCTTATCTTATCGAAAAATTAGAAAATCACTCATTCAAGATATTTTATTGGGTCCGGCACATATCACAAAATATAAACATTTTCATATTCTACATAAATTTTAAAGTTCAAGCAATTTTATCAAATTAAATTTAAAAAAAACTAATTTTTGTGGCAATTTATATCGGACTTCGGGTATTGATCCATTACCTGTGATAAAAAATTATCTTAATGACCCCTAGGGGATGTCGGGGGTACAATATATTTTTAGATTATCCCATTTATTTTTCACGCTACTGCACCTGCACAACTAGGTCTCACTAAATTAGAGGATTACATACTATGTGCGGTGGGTCAAAATAAGATATTAGCCCCTTACGGCCCCTAGGAACCGGGGGCAATGTAAAATTAGGAAGCAGTCAATCGCAACCGTTTGGTGCAAATTCGCTGACAGCGCAGAGTATAAGTCAATTAAGCCTTTTTGATTGTAAATTACAAAAATTTTTCGTGGCCTCGAAACAGCTTCGAAATTTTTTATACATAGCCGACCTGTGGGTAATTGTATGCATAGTTCTGCAGGTGTAATAGTTTAGAAGATATAAGGCATAATCTAAAAACACATTTTACCCATATATAATTATTTTTTATAGCCAAAAAATAAATACCTGAATTTTGATGTACGTGCCAAATCGTTCAGAATTTATTAAAAAATTGACACCTACCCTTACTTTTTGATTAAGATAATTTTGGGTCTGTTAACAGGTCAGGCAGTGTTGGTGGGATCAATAGTAATCAACTTAAACAAGGTTTGTAAAATCTTCATCAAAAAACGTTATGGCCCCGGACTATCGATTTTATAATGATTTACAATGATAGAAGTCGCTGTTACTTTTCAAAACCAAATATTACCGCGGCAAAATAAAATTTTATACGGCACATTTTGATTAGGAAAGTGACTATTAGTGAGTTAATATTATTGGTATTTTTATAAACATAATTTTTTATTAAAAGTAAAAAATTTATCTTATCATAAATTCATAATTTTCATCCCTAAATCAATAAACATCAATTTTTCACAAACCTAAACCTAAACCTAACCTAAGTATTACCCTTGTCGATATCCCTTGCAGAGAAGAAGCTGTCATCTTGTATTTAAAAGAAATATAAACAAATGTATTGAGTGCAGCCCTGTTGACTCTAAGCCACGCCTACGGGTCCCACTTTCTGTCCCATTATACAAATGCTTGGAGCGGCTCTCCTTTATTCTACCTGGATGGTCGCGTAGTAATGCACGTCCAGGGGAAGCACGAGTTGACACACAAAACTATAATTTCAATTAATCGAGTTGTGGCACTCAGGGGACAATACTATAATATAGCCTTTTAAAACGTTTTTTACAAATTCGATCGACTATTATATAAAGCAGTGGGTAGATACTGGCCGAAAATCGAATTAATTCTTATTGACCTGTTAGTAATTTGATCTATAATTATTTACTGTTTCTCAATAAATCTATGGCTTATTTGGCAATTCCTTTAAAAATAAGGGTTTGACAACCAAATTAGGTGGTGGTGACTTGCCCGGAGAGGTAGATTTTTTAGATATTTCATTTGTTTTGACAGTTTAGTTTCCATTTTTTAAAGAAAAATATTACGACGATTCTGTTCAATAAACTCCTAAAAAAATATAGTTTTAAAAACTTGAATAATTCACTAAGTAAATAAGTGGTAACATGCAATTTTTTTATATTCAACTCTTACTCAATTATTCAAAAAAATGTATTATTTTTAATTGGCGTATGGGAAGGTAGGAGAAAGAGTTGGGGGCTCAAGCTCCTTCACTAATCTGGAAATAGATTATGGTAAAAACAAACTTTCCTACTTTTTAATATGTTATCAAATAAAAGTAAAAAAAAAATGTCCAATTGTATAAGGTGGCTAAGGGGTATAAGGCCCACCCTTTAATAAGACCCACCCGTCTTTTCTATCAAAGAAATAAAGTAAGCAATCCCAGCCTGAAAAGACATTAAAATAAAGGACACTGATTGTATGCGCAAGACATACACCCGTTCGATAGCTTTAGGCACTGGTTAAACTTTTACGCATTAAGGATAAAAATGGAAACTAACGCGAGAACCATACAAAATGTCGATTGACACATACCTTGGTTTTTTCTCGGCGGTACAAATTCCATTCACTGGGCACCCAGGCTTCTACCAGAATTCTTGAGTTGATCGAAATCACTGTGAGGAGTTGAGGTAACGGATTGGAATGATTTTAGAATTGATTGGCACTAATTGTAATTGATTGAATTGTAGTTTTGGAAAAACCGAGTAAACACGCCGGTTTCAATATGGAGGCTACGATGATCTCTCTCTCATCGTGCCGGTGGGTTGCGCACTATCTATCCGCGCACTTTGCGGTGTCACGTGACAACCTGTATGGCTCAGTGCAACGGAATAATTAATATTTAGGAAAATTAACTAATTATTATTTGTCTTGCACGTACATTTTCCCGGCCGCCCTAAAATACTATTTTAGAACCAGGAAAAATAATATGTATTATAACTAGGGAATAACAATTATTATTTCCAAAAAAAAATTAAAAAATTGCGACAAATGTTATTCTATTTTTTGCCGCGATAAAACAAAAAAAATATATTTCCCGAAAAGGAATAAAATAAAAAAAAAGAAAAGAATAATTCTATGACGACACTGACATAGAATGAACATTGCTTGAGTGTTCAGTTAAAAGGCAAAGGGCACAATTTAACAATTGGACGTTTAAATAGCCCTTGTTGAGTCCTAATCGTGACAACTCTAACATGTCCATCTGAACCAGGATGCAATTCTACAATCCTGCCTAAAGACCACTGCAAGGGTGGTTTGTTTTCATTTTTTTATGACTACTAAAGTATTTAACTCGACTTTAGTAGGTTTTTCTGTCCACTTGGACCTCTGCTGTAGAGTATGTAGGTACTCCCCATCGGGACCAAAAATCAGTGTTCAATCGCTGAACAAGTTGCCACCGAGAAAGAGTGTTTAGTTTTAATTGTGATAAGTCTGGGTCTGGGACAGAGTTTAAAGGTTCCATGGTAAGGAAATGTCCGGGAGTGAGTGGACAAAAATCATTGGGATCGGATGATTGCGCAGAGATTGGGCGACTATTTAGCAATGCCTCGATCTGCACAAGCAAAGTATTTAGTTCTTCGTATGTAAGCTTCTGATTTCCGATCACTCGGTAAAGATGTGTTTTTACTGATTTAACACCAGCCTCTGATAAGTCATTGAAATGAGGACTAGCACTAGGAAAAAAATGCCATTTGATCTGAAGATGTTCAGAGGAAGCTTCGAAGAGCTTTTTAAGCTCAGAGTTTGCTCCTTGAAAATTGGAGCCTCTGTCGCTGTATAAAAAATTACAACGACCCCTTCTAGCTACAAACCTTCTGAATGTGGCTATAAAGCATTCAGAAGTAAGGTCTGACGCAACTTCTGTGTGGATAGCGCGCGTACTTGCGCACACGAAAATGCAGATATAGGCTTTTAATTCATTGGTACCCCGGTACCAACGACCTGGTGAAATTTTTATAGGACCAGCATAGTCCAAAGTTGCATGAGAAAAGCACTTTAGTTGTGAAATTCTAAAATAAGGTAAGTCACCTTGATAAGGGATGTAAGCCTTTGGTCTAAGGCGATAACATCTTATGCATCGAGATAAAACTGACTGAATAGCTCTGCGGGATGCTAAGATCCAGAATTGTTGTCTTAGTAAGTACTGAACTGTATTTAGCCCTGGATGGCTATTTAGCTTATGAATATGTTCAATGATAAGGTCAGACAACCTGCCTGATCTGGGAAGCAATAGAGGATGTTTTGCATCAAAAGGTATAGAATTCGTATGCCTAAGACGACCACCTACCCTTATCAGTCCGGTAGTGTCCAAAAAGGGTGCAATTTTTCGAAAAGCCTTGGGTAAAATTTCGTTGTTTTTTAGTTGTTTTAGGAGGTCAGAGAAATGTAATTCTTGGCTTCTTCGAACCAAGAGTGTTAAAGCATACTGAATTTCAAAAATAGAAATAGGACCTGTAAGTGGTTCCTTTTTGTTTTTAAAATTATAAAATATTCGTCGAATCTGACAAATTAATTTTTGAATGTGAAAAAGGGATGAATATTTATTTACAAGGAAGTCTAGAATATGATAATCGATGTTTGTAGTAAGTGTTATTTTTTCAGGCTTTTCTTCATTTAAAATTTGCTGAAAATCGGTTTCTGAGTTTTGGAGTAATGCGGGATTTTTTAAGTCCCATGTAGTACATGGTTGACTAAGCCAGGAAGGCCCTGTAAACCACAAGGGGTGGTTTATAAAATTAGAAGGAGTTGTGCCTGAACTGGCGACATCCGCAGGGTTTTCTTGTGATTTTACATGATACCAGTTTACATTAGAGAGTTTTTCTTGTACTTGGCTAACTCTGTTAGCAACAAAAGAGCGCCATCTATGAGGTGAGCTACAAAGCCAAAAGAGGACGACTTGAGAATCTGTATAAGCGTAAGTTTTATCTATTGAAATTAAAGGGGAATAAGTTTTTATAACAAAACTAAAAAGTTCAGTAAGAAGAACAGTACCTAAAAGTTCTAGTCTCGGGAGACTAATAGTTTTTAAGGGACTGACCCTTGATTTGCCCATAATTAAGGAAGTTTTTATGCTTTGATCTGATAGCTCGATACGTAAATAAACGCAAGCTGCGTAGCCTAATTCTGATGCGTCCGAAAAAGCATGCAGTTGACAAGATATTATATCTTTAGAAAACATGTGCCTAGGAAATTTAATATCTGATAAGCACTTAAGTTCATTTTGAAATTGTGTCCAGTGCTGAAGAATAGATTTGTCCACGGGATCGTCCCATCCTATCTTGGAAATCCATAATTTTTGCATAAGACATTTTGCAAAAAATGAAATGGGAGAAAGCATCCCTAAAGGATCAAAAATAGAAGCAATAGCGCTTAGAATATTTCTTTTTGTGCATCGTTTTTCCGATGGCTGACAAGAGAAAAACATATTGTCTGATTTTGGGTCCCACTGGAGTCCAAGAACCTTTATGGATATAGGATTTTCCTTGTCAAAAGAAAAGGGAATTTGGCATTCGTCTGGTGATAGAGAGGATAGTAGTTTTGGGTGATTACTAGCCCATTTTTTAAGCTCAAAACAGCCTGATTTTAGAAGAGCGATTAAATCTCGCTGTAGAGCTAGAGCCGACTCTATAGAGTTTGCGCCTGCGCAGATATCATCGACAAAAATGTCTTCTAGGAGCACTCTAGAAGCTTCTGGGTAGTTTTTTTCTTGGATTTTGGCTAACTCTTGAATAGTTCTGATGGCCAAAAAAGGACTAGATGTGATACCAAACGTGACAGTATTAAGTCTGTATTCTTGAATAGGATCGCTTGAAGTGAAACGCCACAATAGACGTTGATAATCACGATCTTCCGGAGCTAATTTTATTTGTAAAAACATTTGTGTAATATCCGAGAGCATGATTATTTCATGAAATCGGAATTTTAACAGAATTGAGTTGATGTCAGTTTGTAATTTGGGCCCTGGGAGAAGGGTAGAATTAAGGGATATACCCTTTGAACCCGCTGTTGCCGAGCCATTAAAAACTACTCGAACGCGTGAACTTGATTTATCGGGGCGTACAACGCAGTGGTGGGGTAAATAATTTATGAATTGATTTTTTGATTCTGATTCTCGAATTAAACTCATATGATCGTTTTTTAAGTAGTTATTCATAAATTCGGAATACTGTGAATATAGTTCGGGATTTTTTATCAGTCTAGACTCAAGAGATAAAAAACATTTGTAAGCATGTGAGTAGGTATCTCCTAAAATAGGTCTAGAGTGACGAAATGGCAATGAAACTTGAAAACGTCCCGAACTATCTCTCGTGACAGTTTTTTGATAAAATGATTCACATTTTTCCTCATCAGGAGAGAGGAACTTCTTTGTTGGGAGAGACTCAACTTCCCAAAACTTGATCATCGTTTGATCTAATGAATTATTTTGTAAAGAAGTAAAGTGACATGAATATGAAGTTGAATTGTATGTAGGTTGATTTGATATTTCCGTATTTCCCAGGAGCACCCAGCCGAACAAGGTTTCAAGTGCTATTGGCTGCCCCGGTTCTCCAGGAATAATGTTAGGTTGAATTATTTGAGAATAAACATGTGCTCCTAAAAGCATGTCTACAGGTGCGGGAATATTGAAAGTATTATCTCCTAAATTTAAATTAGAGATATGATGCCAATTGTGAGGATTAACTTGAAAAGATGGCAAATTTGCACTTACCTTTGGCAAAACATAGACATCAAGAGAAAGCGTTGGATTATTTCGGCCAACAGGCTTAATTGTGCAATTTGTTATGCCATTGGTGGTTGAAGTAGATTGATTGATGCCTCGTATGGGAACTATGAATTTTTTCCTAGATAATCCTAGGCGATTAAGACAATTTTCAGAAATAAAATTGGCCTCTGACGCATTGTCGAGGACAACCCGTATAGTTTGATAGTATCCACGACTATCTAGGATGTCTACTTTTGTTGTAGAAAGTAAAATAGTACTTTGAGGTTTTTGAGTAGTGAGTGAGGTGCACCCACAATTAATGTAATCAGTGCCCTCATTGGGTGTTTCATTTTGTGTTTGATTGGGGTTTTGGGAAGATTGAATTGAATTTTGATTTAAGTTTGGGGTTGGTTGTACATTTGTAAAATACGCGTTTTGTGAATTCGATTGAGTAGTTTGCGAGTTATTACAAATACTCGTATGGTGACGCTGGCCACAGATACGGCAAGAAAAAGTAGATTGACATAAATTTAAGGGATGCGATCTTAAACAATTGATACACGCATTATTTTGCCTAACGTAGGCATTACGCTCCTGTATAGTTTTTGATAAAAATACCTGGCACTGTGAAAGATTGTGAAATTGTTTATTTGTACATAAACGACATTTGTATTTATTTTGAAACAGATTCGAATTAAATTGTAAATTCGAATTATTTAATTGTTGTTGTCTATTTGAATTTGAGTTGAATTGATTTGTATTTGAATTTGAGTTGAATTGACTTGTATTTGAATTTGAGTTGTTTTGAGTTTCTGGAGTGAAACTAAAACTAGATTGATTTGGTTGTTGATTTGAATTAAAGAATTTAGAATGATTTGGTTGGAATTGCGAATTATTGCTAAATGAAGTTATTTTTGAGTTTTGAGGATTTTGAGTTGTATTTGCCACGTAAACTTGTGGTTGATATGGTTTTGAGTAACTGTTGTAATTATTATTTGAATTGAATTGTCGTTTAGGTGGTTTTGGATTTGAATTTTGTAAATTGTCTGATTGCATAGTTGAATAAGAAATATTTTGCATGATTTGAACTGATTCTAAGGCCCTACAATGATTTTTGAGGAACTCTGTAAGGTTTTCGTAGGTAGGAAGCTCCATTTTACTATATTCTATCTCAAAAGAAGTTCGCATTGAGGTAGTTAAACGCGAAAGAAGCATGTTGAAAAGTATGAAATCCCAATGTTGAGTTGGAAAACCTAATAACTCTAAAGCAGAGATATTTTCATTAAAACTATCGAGTAAAGTTCTAAGATCCTTGGAAGAGCAATTATTTTTTAAGGGAACCGTACTATTTACGGTGTTCCAGTAGCTTGTTGCCAAAAGTCTTTTGTTTTGGTATCGATCTACTAGTGTTTGAAAAGCAATATTGTAATTATTATCATTAATAGGCAAGTGTTTTATTAAACTGAGTGGTTCACCTCTTAAATATGAAATTAAATGTCTAAATTTCCTTACTGGAGGCATATTAGTGTTGTGCACTAATGAGCAAAACATATCATAAAAAGTGACCCACTTTAATAAAGTGCCATCGTAACAAGGGACATCTAATTTTAATAGATCCTTGTATTCATGACTGTTTGTTTGATTTTGAAGAGATACAAAATTGCCTTGTAAAATATTTTGTTCTGGAAAAAGTTGATTGAAAATACTTTTAGTTTGAAAATAAAAATTGTCTGTATCTTCTCGCACCTTGTCTTGCACTTTATATTCGTTATCGTTCTCCACTAGGCTAATAACGTCATTGTGCAGTTTTTTAAACTCATCATAAAATTCTTCCAAGTTCTCATACCTTGTTTTGAAAATAGATTTTACATTTGAATCAGTCTGGGCCTTTATGGCTGCAGTGTATGTTTCGGTAATCCTCGTAACATAAACTGTACGTTTTTGCACTGCCTTATCCAGGCCGGTTTTAGTCATTTTAATTGATTAATTAGTAATAAATATTATCACTGAACACTAAAACGTTTTTCAGAATTTCTTATTATTTTATTTTATTTTGTACCTTCGTTCGTAGGTAAACAAAAAACAGTTGTTTTTGTCGACCGCGACCTTTAAATTTCAACTGCAGAAATCGATAAAATTTTTAAACATGTGTTAGGAAAGGCGTGTCGCTTCGTCATTGATAAAGCCTGCCCCTTTTGGGTTGGTTCTTAATGGCGTCTTAAAATTTTTAGATTTTTGGTTTAAGAAAAATGAATTTTGATTTTTGTTGTATTTTTTTTGAATATTTGGATAGGAGGACCATAAAAATGTATGCGCAAGACATACACCCGTTCGATAGCTTTAGGCACTGGTTAAACTTTTACGCATTAAGGATAAAAATGGAAACTAACGCGAGAACCATACAAAATGTCGATTGACACCTACCTTCGTTTTTTCTCGGCGGTACAAATTCCATTCACTGGGCGCCCAGGCTTCTACCAGAATTCTTGAGTTGATCGAAATCACTGTGAGGAGTTGAGGTAACGGATTGGAATGATTTTAGAATTGATTGGCACTAATTGTAATTGATTGAATTGTAGTTTTGGAAAAACCGAGTAAACACGCCGGTTTCAATATGGAGGCTACGATGATCTCTCTCTCATCGTGCCGGTGGGTTGCGCACTGTCTATCCGCGCACTTTGCGGTGTCACGTGACAACCTGTATGGCTCAGTGCAACGGAATAATTAATATTTAGGAAAATTAACTAATTATTATTTGTCTTGCACGTACACTGATCATAAAGACAAGCTTTACGATGAGTGACCTTAGTTAAAATACCTTTTAGTGACGTGTGTTATCCCGCGAAAAACCTCTACGTTAGGTCTGCATGTAATATCATTGCAATTACCATGTGCTTTTTGGTAAACCAACTATAATATAAACATCAGGTATGTAGACTGTCAGGAGTGACAGGGTTTGACAATATAGAACTTTTTTTATTACTATGTCGGTTGCTCTACATATTTTTGCATTCAAACTTTCTGCAGTCATTTCCTAATTTTTGCCTTCGTAGCCCGCGTAGACCAGGCAAAAATTTAATTTGGAAATCCTAAAGTTTTTCTGGTCTAGCGCAGCACTGGCTAGAGAAAGTATTATTTTCGGAGAAAAATTTTCTTGAGTAACTGCCGAAAATGCGTTACTTGGGTTTATGTTGACCTATCTTATGTGTGTGTGTATGCCTGTCCGTAACACGATAGCTCCTAAACCGCTAAACCGATTTTCATGAGATTTCACACAAAAAAAGTGTTCGAGACTGTAACGAGCCAATTAGATTTTGGTCAAAATCCATTTTCTCAATAATTTGTCTAGTAACCAAAAAATTCGTAGGAGCTTTCGTTTCGAGATATTTGCAAACAAAGCTGATATGTATAGCGTGTAGTGGAGTGCTAATGAGCTAGAAAGGTATCAGATCCGCCATAAATCCATTTATTTTTAGCAGTAGTAGTATACAATACAGTAGTTGTTTGATAATAAAGCCTAATAGCTTGTCTGATCACAAGGCCCGGGCCTTACACTCATACTGTGGGCCTCATTAGTAAACGATTTTTTGCCCTTTTTTGCAAAGAAATTTAATCGAAATGCAAGCGGCCACAAGATTTACGATTTTATTATTTCTTAAATTTCGCCTGCGGCGCCATATATCTCCTTTATATACTAAATCTTACACCTCAGATCTATCAAAAACCACTAATAAAAAGTATTTTAAGGTTTGTTGCCACTTTGGCCCCTCCCCTCCGGAAATTCTGCTTTTGTCTCAACACAAATCGGTCGTAAATATAAGGTAAGGGGCACCTCATCTACTTTACACCACTGTAATATTCTATTAATTTTATAAGATTTAACTCAAAAAGCTATCAAAGTTAACTTAAGTAAATAACTTAAAATGTAGATATCGCTTATTTGAATAAAAGTTAAATATTACTTACATTTTTATAAACCCTGTTTTTACAGAAAATGTAAAAATTTATGGAAACGAGATGCGCATGCTTGGAGGGCGTGACCGTGATACAAACAATTTAAACAAAGATTATTTTGTTTTACAAAGTTGTTTTGGAACATTTTGATAGTCCATGAGCTTCCTTGCAAAGATAACAACGGAAGAATTTTGTGTCTGAAAAGCGGAAGTTTTATTTGAAAATGTAGTTTTTTGTGCATTTGAAAACTTTGTATTGTAAGATGGAGGCTTCGTCGTCTTGGAAGAAGTAAGATACTGAACAGATTCAAGAGCATTACATCTTTCATCGAGAAAATCATAAAGTTGTTTGTAAGTGGGGATAACTTTAAAACTATATTTAATTTCAAAACTTGTACGAATTTCAGCTGGAGTTTTCTCAAGAAGTAGGTGAAAAAGTATAAAACACCAGGAATCTGTAGGAAAATCTAAGGCCTTTAACGTTTCCAAAGACTCAAAAAATGTGTTTAAAAGGTTCCTTAAATCCTTAGTGGTATCAGTTTTACAAGCTACCGACATAATTAAATTTATAGCATTTGTAGCCAAATAGCGTTTATTTTGATAACGCTTTACAAGTTTGTCATAAGCTAATACGTAATTAGCATCACTTATTCTGAATCCACTAAGAAGTTTCAAGGGTTCACCTTCTAGGTAAGATAGAAGATATTTTAATTTTGAGGCATTAGAAAGCGTCGGATGTGAATGAACAATTTGATTGTACATAATTATCAAAAAACGTGGCCCAAAAATTTAAATCGCCTGAAAATCGTGGAACATTTAACGTAGGAAGTGACTTCGCCCTTGGTGATGCAGAAATAGTAGGCGGGGAAACTGCTGCGATTCTCGCTGCTTATGCTACCGCTTCTTTATCATCCAAAGGTTTGCATATCGTTACAAAATACAAAGGTGAAATTTCTTACCCGTGAATTTAAAAATCAAACAAGTTTCATGGCTAATCGGGCAAAAAGGAGTTTTTTGTTTCCCTTATATTTTTCCGTGGGTAGCTTGAAAGCTTAACCTCACGGGGGTCCAAGATCTAATGGACACCTAATAAGTGTTGACAGTTAACCGTTTCGTCCTTATGGGACTCCGCAGAACACTGCTGGTCAAGTGACAAATCTTGCGAAGTTAATCAGACGGTTTTGTCTCTAATTAAACGTAATTAGTGAGCGAACTATAGCAAGAGGCGCCATCTACCGAAATACGAGAGAAACAAAAAACCAAAAGCAGCGAAACACTGCTATACAATGTCGATCAATGAAAAGATCGAATGCAAATAAAAGAAAACAAAAGAAAACAACTATAGTCCGTGACCTACGACAGCTCTTTGTCTTTTCAGGCCGGATCAACGCATTTTGCATTTTTACCCGTCATCAAGACAGTGAACGTCAATCAACGGAATTTTTAAGCCAAACAATACTAACAAACGTGAAATTTCATACCCGTGAATTTAAAAATCAAACAAGTTTCATGGCTAATCGGGCAAAAAGGAGTTTTTTGTTTCCCTTATATTTTTCCGTGGGTAGCTTGAAAGCTTAACCTCACGGGGGTCCAAGATCTAATGGACACCTAATAAGTGTTGACAGTTAACCGTTTCGTCCTTATGGGACTCCTCAGAACACTGCTGGTCAAGTGACAAATCTTGCGAAGTTAATCAGACGGTTTTGTCTCTAATTAAACGTAATTAGTGAGCGAACTATAGCAAGAGGCGCCATCTACCGAAATACGAGAGAAACAAAAAACCAAAAGCAGCGAAACACTGCTATACAATGTCGATCAATGAAAAGATCGAATGCAAATAAAAGAAAACAAAAGAAAACAACTATAGTCCGTGACCTACGACAGCTCTTTGTCTTTTCAGGCCGGATCAACGCATTTTGCATTTTTACCCGTCATCAAGACAGTGAACGTCAATCAACGGAATTTTTAAGCCAAACAATACTAACAAACGTGAAATTTCATACCCGTGAATTTAAAAATCAAACAAGTTTCATGGCTAATCGGGCAAAAAGGAGTTTTTTGTTTCCCTTATATTTTTCCGTGGGTAGCTTGAATGCTTAACCTCACGGGGGTCCAAGATCTAATGGACACCTAATAAGTGTTGACAGTTAACCGTTTCGTCCTTATGGGACTCCTCAGAACACTGCTGGTCAAGTGACAAATCTTGCGAAGTTAATCAGACGGTTTTGTCTCTAATTAAACGTAATTAGTGAGCGAACTATAGCAAGAGGCGCCATCTACCGAAATACGAGAGAAACAAAAAACCAAAAGCAGCGAAACACTGCTATACAATGTCGATCAATGAAAAGATCGAATGCAAATAAAAGAAAACAAAAGAAAACAACTATAGTCCGTGACCTACGACAGCTCTTTGTCTTTTCAGGCCGGATCAACGCATTTTGCATTTTTACCCGTCATCAAGACAGTGAACGTCAATCAACGGAATTTTTAAGCCAAACAATACTAACAAACGTGAAATTTCATACCCGTGAATTTAAAAATCAAACAAGTTTCATGGCTAATCGGGCAAAAAGGAGTTTTTTGTTTCCCTTATATTTTTCCGTGGGTAGCTTGAAAGCTTAACCTCACGGGGGTCCAAGATCTAATGGACACCTAATAAGTGTTGACAGTTAACCGTTTCGTCCTTATGGGACTCCTCAGAACACTGCTGGTCAAGTGACAAATCTTGCGAAGTTAATCAGACGGTTTTGTCTCTAATTAAACGTAATTAGTGAGCGAACTATAGCAAGAGGCGCCATCTACCGAAATACGAGAGAAACAAAAAACCAAAAGCAGCGAAACACTGCTATACAATGTCGATCAATGAAAAGTATTTGCATTCGATCTTTTCATTGATCGACATTGTATAGCAGTGTTTCGCTGCTTTTGGTTTTTTGTTTCTCTCGTATTTCGGTAGATGGCGCCTCTTGCTATAGTTCGCTCACTAATTACGTTTAATTAGAGACAAAACCGTCTGATTAACTTCGCAAGATTTGTCACTTGACCAGCAGTGTTCTGAGGAGTCCCATAAGGACGAAACGGTTAACTGTCAACACTTATTAGGTGTCCATTAGATCTTGGACCCCCGTGAGGTTAAGCTTTCAAGCTACCCACGGAAAAATATAAGGGAAACAAAAAACTCCTTTTTGCCCGATTAGCCATGAAACTTGTTTGATTTTTAAATTCACGGGTATGAAATTTCACGTTTGTTAGTATTGTTTGGCTTAAAAATTCCGTTGATTGACGTTCACTGTCTTGATGACGGGTAAAAATGCAAAATGCGTTGATCCGGCCTGAAAAGACAAAGAGCTGTCGTAGGTCACGGACTATAGTTGTTTTCTTTTGTTTTCTTTTATTTGCATTCGATCTTTTCATTGATCGACATTGTATAGCAGTGTTTCGCTGCTTTTGGTTTTTTGTTTCTCTCGTATTTCGGTAGATGGCGCCTCTTGCTATAGTTCGCTCACTAATTACGTTTAATTAGAGACAAAACCGTCTGATTAACTTCGCAAGATTTGTCACTTGACCAGCAGTGTTCTGAGGAGTCCCATAAGGACGAAACGGTTAACTGTCAACACTTATTAGGTGTCCATTAGATCTTGGACCCCCGTGAGGTTAAGCTTTCAAGCTACCCACGGAAAAATATAAGGGAAACAAAAAACTCCTTTTTGCCCGATTAGCCATGAAACTTGTTTGATTTTTAAATTCACGGGTATGAAATTTCACGTTTGTTAGTATTGTTTGGCTTAAAAATTCCGTTGATTGACGTTCACTGTCTTGATGACGGGTAAAAATGCAAAATGCGTTGATCCGGCCTGAAAAGACAAAGAGCTGTCGTAGGTCACGGACTATAGTTGTTTTCTTTTGTTTTCTTTTATTTGCATTCGATCTTTTCATTGATCGACATTGTATAGCAGTGTTTCGCTGCTTTTGGTTTTTTGTTTCTCTCGTATTTCGGTAGATGGCGCCTCTTGCTATAGTTCGCTCACTAATTACGTTTAATTAGAGACAAAACCGTCTGATTAACTTCGCAAGATTTGTCACTTGACCAGCAGTGTTCTGAGGAGTCCCATAAGGACGAAACGGTTAACTGTCAACACTTATTAGGTGTCCATTAGATCTTGGACCCCCGTGAGGTTAAGCTTTCAAGCTACCCACGGAAAAATATAAGGGAAACAAAAAACTCCTTTTTGCCCGATTAGCCATGAAACTTGTTTGATTTTTAAATTCACGGGTATGAAATTTCACGTTTGTTAGTATTGTTTGGCTTAAAAATTCCGTTGATTGACGTTCACTGTCTTGATGACGGGTAAAAATGCAAAATGCGTTGATCCGGCCTGAAAAGACAAAGAGCTGTCGTAGGTCACGGACTATAGTTGTTTTCTTTTGTTTTCTTTTATTTGCATTCGATCTTTTCATTGATCGACATTGTATAGCAGTGTTTCGCTGCTTTTGGTTTTTTGTTTCTCTCGTATTTCGGTAGATGGCGCCTCTTGCTATAGTTCGCTCACTAATTACGTTTAATTAGAGACAAAACCGTCTGATTAACTTCGCAAGATTTGTCACTTGACCAGCAGTGTTCTGAGGAGTCCCATAAGGACGAAACGGTTAACTGTCAACACTTATTAGGTGTCCATTAGATCTTGGACCCCCGTGAGGTTAAGCTTTCAAGCTACCCACGGAAAAATATAAGGGAAACAAAAAACTCCTTTTTGCCCGATTAGCCATGAAACTTGTTTGATTGTTACAAAATACATTTTAGACTGGTAAAAATAAGATTCCGCATCTTTGCGTATTTTATCTTCTGTTTCGAAATCTGCATCTTCTGTGATATACCCAATGACGTCATTGTGAATTTCACAGAACTTATCGAACTAGGATTGAAGATCCTGATATTTAACTCTGAAAAGGCCGACGTTTTCATCACTCGGCTGGATGGCACACATAAGCGCAATTTTAAAAACTTCAGTTATGCGTCCTGCATAAACTGATCTGTTTCTTTGAAGTTGTTTTAGTTCAGACATTTTGAAAATAAAGTCTGACTAGGGAAATTAAATTAATTCTTATTATGAAAGATTGTAGTTTAAGTACGAAAAAATGCAGTTTTTTACTACGAAAAAATGTAACTTTTTACTACGAAAATATGTAGTTTGCACTACGAAAGTATGTAGTTTTTACTACGGAAAAATGTAGTTTTTACTACGAAAATATGTAGTTTTGACTACGAAAGTATGTAGTTTTTACTACGAAAATGTGTAGTTTTTACTACGAAAGAAATTTAATTTGCTTAGTTAAGCAACACTAAAGTCTAGTTTTTACTACGAAAGAAGCTTAATTTGCTTAATTAAGTACTACTGAAAATACTTAGTGACATGAAAATTAATTAAACTTTAGCCATCACCGTACAAAATGGAAATATGGTGCTCTCGGTCTATTGTCGACAACTTTGTGCACGTGGTGCGCGGTGCGATCTAAAACTCGAGCGTAAAGGTGCGCCAATAACCCGTGTAAATCGTGTTTGTTTACGCTTATTTTTTCAATTTTTTGTTAAAAATTTTATTTTTAAATGAGGATGCGATTAAGGCGACACATAAAACGAAGCGGAAAATATGTAAAACTCAAATGATAATGGCGACGTTTCTGGATTTCGATTTTGAACGGAATTCTGAATGAAAATGCGCTAATCGCTGAATGAAATCCGTCGAAGAAGGTACCAGAATCTTCACGCAGCAGGTAGGAAGAGTGGACTGTATGGAAGGAATTAACTGCGTAAAATTGATCGGAAAGGAAGGGTGAAAGTTATGCCATAGGTTCGTTTAAGGAAATCTACAACTGCTTATTGCTAGGGCGAAGAACATTACCAAGTTGATTGAAGGTAGCACTAAATAGTCATTAGCTTTAGTTTAAAACCTGGAAAATGTTGTCACTTCGTTGAAGAGTAGGGAAGAACGGAAAATATGTCCTTTTTAGAAAGCGGACATGTGGGAATCTCTCATGATCCTGCGCATTGCGTTCAATGTGCCCAAATATATTTAGACAGTTGCGGGTAAGAAGGAAATGCGCGGGAGGGAATAAAATAGGTATAAAACTTAAAATTAATGGAAAACGCTTGTGCGTGAACAATATATGGTATTAAAATTATTTTATATCCATTTATAGTAATAAAATATTCAAAGGTTTTACCACTACTTAGCTGAATACCAAATTAGGAAATCAAGTAATACTTATATGGATCGCCATAAATGGTGTTAGCGCTGAATCAAATATACACGACTATATGCGGAAGTTAATACCTATACGTATTCATCATATATGTATAAAGATAAATGACCTAAAGCGACAATCGAACCATTTATAGACTGTTGATAGATTTGCCTAGTATGGGCATTTAAGACAATTAGTAAATATAGGAGACACGGGCCAATCAGCTAAGTAGGTATTTGTCGAGGGGGGCGAGGCCTCATATTTTGTGCTATTTTATCGTTTTATTCATAAAATGTTAGGAAAATACCTAAAAAAATCTTAAGTTTGGGGGGCCCGGGCGCCCCCACTCGGTGCGCACATGCTATATATAAATGGTGTCCGGTAAGTAGCGAAACACTTATTAACACAAAAACTAGCAGTTTTTCGAAAAAATTGTTTTATGCAAAACTTTTAGGGCTTATAGTTATCTCCCTAAGTGTCATCTTGACTTCGACATTGACACATTTTAGCTCACATATATACTATACTATAGTAGTGTGAGCTATATTGATCCTAATTATTTCGAGAAAAAAAAAGTTGCTCCGATTTCAAAAATTTTTATATATCTTTGCGTTTCAGATGATTTTGAAATTTTTTGTCGCGCTGTCTGTCTGTCTGTCTGTCTGTCTGTCTGTCTGTCTGTCTGTCTGTCTGTCTGTCTGTCTGTCTGTCTGTCTGTCTGTCTGTCTGTCTGTCTGTCTGTCTGTCTGTCTGTCTGTCTGTCTGTCTGTCTGTCTGTCTGTCTGTCTGTCTGTCTGTCTGTCTGTCTGTCTGTCTGTCTGTCTGTCTGTCTGTCTGTCTGTCTGTCTGTCTGTCTGTCTGTCTGTCTGTCTGTCTGTCTGTCTGTCTGTCTGTCTGTCTGTCTGTCTGTCTGTCTGTCTGTCTGTCTGTCTGTCTGTCTGTCTGTCTGTCTGTCTGTCTGTCTGTCTGTCTGTCTGTCTGTCTGTCTGTCTGTCTGTCTGTCTGTCTGTCTGTCTGTCTGTCTGTCTGTCTGTCTGTCTGTCTGTCTGTCTGTCTGTCTGTCTGTCTGTCTGTCTGTCTGTCTGTCTGTCTGTCTGTCTGTCTGTCTGTCTGTCTGTCTGTCTGTCTGTCTGTCTGTCTGTCTGTCTGTCTGTCTGTCTGTCTGTCTGTCTGTCTGTCTGTCTGTCTGTCTGTCTGTCTGTCTGTCTGTCTGTCTGTCTGTCTGTCTGTCTGTCTGTCTGTCTGTCTGTCTGTCTGTCTGTCTGTCTGTCTGTCTGTCTGTCTGTCTGTCTGTCTGTCTGTCTGTCTGTCTGTCTGTCTGTCTGTCTGTCTGTCTGTCTGTCTGTCTGTCTGTCTGTCTGTCTGTCTGTCTGTCTGTCTGTCTGTCTGTCTGTCTGTCTGTCTGTCTGTCTGTCTGTCTGTCTGTCTGTCTGTCTGTCTGTCTGTCTGTCTGTCTGTCTGTCTGTCTGTCTGTCTGTCTGTCTGTCTGTCTGTCTGTCTGTCTGTCTGTCTGTCTGTCTGTCTGTCTGTCTGTCTGTCTGTCTGTCTGTCTGTCTGTCTGTCTGTCTGTCTGTCTGTCTGTCTGTCTGTCTGTCTGTCTGTCTGTCTGTCTGTCTGTCTGTCTGTCTGTCTGTCTGTCTGTCTGTCTGTCTGTCTGTCTGTCTGTCTGTCTGTCTGTCTGTCTGTCTGTCTGTCTGTCTGTCTGTCTGTCTGTCTGTCTGTCTGTCTGTCTGTCTGTCTGTCTGTCTGTCTGTCTGTCTGTCTGTCTGTCTGTCTGTCTGTCTGTCTGTCTGTCTGTCTGTCTGTCTGTCTGTCTGTCTGTCTGTCTGTCTGTCTGTCTGTCTGTCTGTCTGTCTGTCTGTCTGTCTGTCTGTCTGTCTGTCTGTCTGTCTGTCTGTCTGTCTGTCTGTCTGTCTGTCTGTCTGTCTGTCTGTCTGTCTGTCTGTCTGTCTGTCTGTCTGTCTGTCTGTCTGTCTGTCTGTCTGTCTGTCTGTCTGTCTGTCTGTCTGTCTGTCTGTCTGTCTGTCTGTCTGTCTGTCTGTCTGTCTGTCTGTCTGTCTGTCTGTCTGTCTGTCTGTCTGTCTGTCTGTCTGTCTGTCTGTCTGTCTGTCTGTCTGTCTGTCTGTCTGTCTGTCTGTCTGTCTGTCTGTCTGTCTGTCTGTCTGTCTGTCTGTCTGTCTGTCTGTCTGTCTGTCTGTCTGTCTGTCTGTCTGTCTGTCTGTCTGTCTGTCTGTCTGTCTGTCTGTCTGTCTGTCTGTCTGTCTGTCTGTCTGTCTGTCTGTCTGTCTGTCTGTCTGTCTGTCTGTCTGTCTGTCTGTCTGTCTGTCTGTCTGTCTGTCTGTCTGTCTGTCTGTCTGTCTGTCTGTCTGTCTGTCTGTCTGTCTGTCTGTCTGTCTGTCTGTCTGTCTGTCTGTCTGTCTGTCTGTCTGTCTGTCTGTCTGTCTGTCTGTCTGTCTGTCTGTCTGTCTGTCTGTCTGTCTGTCTGTCTGTCTGTCTGTCTGTCTGTCTGTCTGTCTGTCTGTCTGTCTGTCTGTCTGTCTGTCTGTCTGTCTGTCTGTCTGTCTGTCTGTCTGTCTGTCTGTCTGTCTGTCTGTCTGTCTGTCTGTCTGTCTGTCTGTCTGTCTGTCTGTCTGTCTGTCTGTCTGTCTGTCTGTCTGTCTGTCTGTCTGTCTGTCTGTCTGTCTGTCTGTCTGTCTGTCTGTCTGTCTGTCTGTCTGTCTGTCTGTCTGTCTGTCTGTCTGTCTGTCTGTCTGTCTGTCTGTCTGTCTGTCTGTCTGTCTGTCTGTCTGTCTGTCTGTCTGTCTGTCTGTCTGTCTGTCTGTCTGTCTGTCTGTCTGTCTGTCTGTCTGTCTGTCTGTCTGTCTGTCTGTCTGTCTGTCTGTCTGTCTGTCTGTCTGTCTGTCTGTCTGTCTGTCTGTCTGTCTGTCTGTCTGTCTGTCTGTCTGTCTGTCTGTCTGTCTGTCTGTCTGTCTGTCTGTCTGTCTGTCTGTCTGTCTGTCTGTCTGTCTGTCTGTCTGTCTGTCTGTCTGTCTGTCTGTCTGTCTGTCTGTCTGTCTGTCTGTCTGTCTGTCTGTCTGTCTGTCTGTCTGTCTGTCTGTCTGTCTGTCTGTCTGTCTGTCTGTCTGTCTGTCTGTCTGTCTGTCTGTCTGTCTGTCTGTCTGTCTGTCTGTCTGTCTGTCTGTCTGTCTGTCTGTCTGTCTGTCTGTCTGTCTGTCTGTCTGTCTGTCTGTCTGTCTGTCTGTCTGTCTGTCTGTCTGTCTGTCTGTCTGTCTGTCTGTCTGTCTGTCTGTCTGTCTGTCTGTCTGTCTGTCTGTCTGTCTGTCTGTCTGTCTGTCTGTCTGTCTGTCTGTCTGTCTGTCTGTCTGTCTGTCTGTCTGTCTGTCTGTCTGTCTGTCTGTCTGTCTGTCTGTCTGTCTGTCTGTCTGTCTGTCTGTCTGTCTGTCTGTCTGTCTGTCTGTCTGTCTGTCTGTCTGTCTGTCTGTCTGTCTGTCTGTCTGTCTGTCTGTCTGTCTGTCTGTCTGTCTGTCTGTCTGTCTGTCTGTCTGTCTGTCTGTCTGTCTGTCTGTCTGTCTGTCTGTCTGTCTGTCTGTCTGTCTGTCTGTCTGTCTGTCTGTCTGTCTGTCTGTCTGTCTGTCTGTCTGTCTGTCTGTCTGTCTGTCTGTCATAACTCAAAAACCGCTTGCCCGATTTCAATGAAATTTGGTACCTAGGCTGGGTCTTGGGTCGAGATGGTCCCATTTAAAAATGAATTAAATCCACCGAACACAAGCCAAATACTAGGGTGGGGGTAGACTTCAAAAATTAGAGTTTATGTGAAAATATGGCGTGTGTGGTATCAAACGAAAGGTAATCGAGTCTGGAGTTAAACAAAATAGATTTTTGTTTAAAAAAAGGGTGGGGGCAGATTAAAAAAAATAGAGTTTAAGTAAAAATATGGCGTGTGTGATATCAAACGAAAGGTAATTGAGTTCGGAGTTAAACAAAAAACATTTTAATTTTTGTTTTTTTAAGGGTGGAGGTAGATTTGAAAAATTTGAGTTTAAGTCAAAACATGGCTTGTGTGGTATCAAACGAAAGGTAATTTAGTCTGGAGTTGAATAAAATATATTTCAGTTTTTAGTTATATTAGCTCACACGTACACTATAACTATAGTACCTAGTGTGAGCTTAGGGGCCCATATATTGGCAGAGTATTTCGTAGGTTATTTTGGGGTCAAACAACTTTTTGTAAAGGGAAACAGTAATTTATTTTTCTTGACATCAAACTTAGCTGTCTACAAATGTATGCAATGTCTTCGCTGGTTTAATTAAAAAATATACAGTGTGTCTCCGGATGGAGTTGACAAGGGGGAAAAATCCTTTATTTTAGATTTTACGAATAAAATCCCTCTTGATAAAAAATTCTGGTTGTTGATAAATTAAGATTACAATAATAAAATCTTTGATTAGATGTACAGGGTGTTATCATATTAAGAAACATGTAATTAATAAGAGGAGAAAAATCTTTATTTTTATTTTCACGAAAAACATTACTTTTTATAAAAGATTCTGCTTGTGAAAAAACTTAGATAACGATACTAATAATTTTGATTAGAAATACAGAATGTATTTATTCAGTAAAGCAAAATGGTATGTAAACAAAATTGTTTGTATTACAAAATAAAATGAAAGTACAAAATCTTTACTGAATAAATACGGTCCTCTTTCTCTTGAATTATTTTCCTAATTCGATAACACCCTGTACCTTTGATAAAAGATATTAATATCGTTATCTCAGTTTTTTGACAAGCAGAATTTTTTATAAAGGGTAATGTTTTTCGTGTTTCTTAATTTGATAACATCCTGTACATCTAATCAAAGATTTTATTATGGCAATCTTAATTTTTTAACAAGCAGAATTTTTTATGAAGAGTGAGTTTTTTTTGTAAAATCAAAAATAAAAGATTTTTTCATTTTTTGTTAACTCCATCCGGGGACACACTGTAGAAAAAATTATTTAAAAAAACTGGTTATTATTTTAAAAAGTAGATTGACCTTAAACGATACGTCAATGTCAAATTCAAGGTAACACGTACGTACGCCATGCTCGATATGCAGAGATGAATCCTGGCGGGGCCGGGGGCTTGAGCGCAGATCGATAGATTTTATATTGATTTTTGGGGAAAATTCTTGTTTTAGAGGTCAATATTCAGTGCCTTAAAGCTTTAAACATTTTTGAGATATTAAGGTCCGCTACTTACCAGACACCTTGTAGATGTTAATAAAGGCTTTTTGATTTGATTTGATTAAATTTTTTAATTATTATAATAAGTAAAGCTATAATTATTTTTTAACCAGGTACGACTTGACCTTATTCCCCATTAAACATTCTCTAATGGATAGCCTTTTCGCCATTTAAAGGGAAAACCAGTTATCTATGAATTTGCGATCAAATTACATTGTTCTCCAAAATTACAGGTAAAATTTTTAAAGGAACAACCCAATAAATTGCCAAAATACTTAATAGGTAAAAAAACATAGTTTTTTAAAGATTTTAGGCATTTTTTAATATTTTGCAACAGTTCTTCAACAGCGGTGTTAGCCTCTCCCCTCTCGTAATCGCATTATCGTTTGAACCAATGTGAGATTAGACCTCTAAAATAACGTAGGTTGCAGTCGTATACCCTATGAGGTAGAAATATGAGCTCGAGCTCCCATCCTAAAAAGACGCTATATCAATAGTATCAAAATAAATGTCGCGGGCGTCAGAAAAATTGTCATCTAGAAATGCCGTCAAAAGTTTTGACTAAAATTTACATAAAAGCGTCAGTTTAAACCTCTGGAAATATTATCCGGCAACGCAGTTTCAATTTAACATGCGTTCGAGAATTGAGAAAGTTATATTTATAGATTGGTTAGTTCTTCGAGTTTTGCAATTTACAGTAATATAAATCGAAGTAAACGCAAATATAATATTTATTAAATGTCTCTAGCATCACTCATTCCTTTTTCTTGAATTTTTTTGTGTTTTATAAACTAAAAATTAAATTATTGTATCTCAATTAAATGGTACTCGACAATTTGTGTAATTCAGGAACATACTCCATTTTGATGACAATTATGTGACGTTTAAACTAGTCAGTTTTAAAAAAAAATTAAATCATGAGTTTTTTTAATAAAAATCGTGTAAGACAGCTCGGAAAACCTTTAAAAATGTTTGAGAAATACGTAAGCAAGTCCACACTATGAATCTAACACAAAAAATATGCCTGGTAAGTGTTTGTAACTTCAAAAATTGCATTTGAAAAGACGTTTTAAAATACTGACGCTTCCATCAATATTTCTGTCGATTGGCAAAGAATCGAGCCCTATGGGCCCGATTCTTTGCAAAACGCCAGTAAAACTGACGCGTCAATTATGCGGCAACGCCGCTTCGCCGCCAGTCACCACCAGCCATAACATTTAAAGCCTTATGCCTCACGCGTCGTTTAGCCTGTCACGTGTTTTCTGCCGGCTAAAGGCGTATACTCCTGCTTTTTTCTCTTATTTAATCTTTAATCTAAAATAATTTTCATCAGGGAAATTTACATCAAAGAAATAAGTTATATAAAAAGCGTTGTGGTGCGACTATGCGAAGCTAAAAGTGATTTCACAACTACAAAACTTTTTCTTGGATTTGTGGATGTGGATCAGAATATGGGGAACATAAACTATATATATATATATATATATATATATATATATATATATATATATATATATATTTTAGTTTACTGCGGCGGCTGTGATAAGTAAAAATGTATCAAAAATTCGATTTTTGTTGTCCCACGACAACTTGAAAACTACTAATCCATTTTCACAATTAATACGTCTCTTGGTTAAATGTGGATCGTTTATAATAATTCCAAGATAGTACATATGACTACGCCTGTTTATAGTTAAAGTTTAAACTTATTTTATATACCGGGTGGGCCAAAAAAAGCAAATTTTTTTTTATTATAACTTTTGAACCATACCATCGATTTTAATGGGACAAACTGCACTTGGCAGGGAATTAAGCAGAGTTTTGGTTAAATATATTGTTTGCCACGGACAACAAGGTACAAATCAGCAAAATCGGTTCTGTGGTCTAAAAAACATATTTATGTCTCAACCATTGTTTTGAATATTATACGATTGCCTTGCCAATCATGTCTGCATTTATTTCCTTATAAATTCATTACTACTAAACTGATTTTAATGAAATAAAAACCATCCTAGTGAGAATTGATTGCATTTTTAAGATCATGATCAAAATTTATCGCCATCTTAAAATTTAAGATGGTGGACAGAATCATACTTGATTCTTCAAAATGATGTTTTTTACAGGTTTTTTTGAAAAAAACATACAATACGACTAAGATATAAGAGACAACTTAAAATCCTACTTAAAACTAAATTGCCCGAATGTTTCAACCCCTTATATCTCGAAAACGACAAAATACATTTTCAAGATATCTTTATAAGTTTTCTTAAAGCTTTTAAAAACCCAGTTAAAAGGCTTAATAAAACTTAATGATTTCAACAAAATATGTTATACCTACTATGAAAAAAAACTCATATGACAAGTTGCCCTGCGGTAAAAAGCACTTAATCAGAATATTTTCGCACCTCTCTCTCCCTCTCTCTCTCTCTCTTTCTCTCTTGCAAATTCAAATAGTAAAAATATGAATTAGTTCGTAAGCTCCCAGTAGCGAGCATATAATGTAGGCAGAAAGACGTTGCCTATCCTTATAGAAATCCAAAAATGTGTTTTTTTTTCATTTTGTGACATTTTAGTTACCCTACCCATATATCCAACAAAAATATGCATAAGAAGCAATTTTTAAACAATTTTTATTACTGCATTACAGCGCATTTCTCATCTAATATTTTCCTAATAGGCGCTCCATATGATTCTCGTGAAGGCTGCATATGATTTAGTTTCTATTATCGCTAATGGGATTTTAAAGGCCGCGCCTTTCCGATTCTCTAAGATTGAGAAAGACAGAAGAAAGAGATATCGTGTAGTTTGTTCGCCTGTCGTGATGGTCGTGTCACGTGACACGAATATTCCTGTGTCCCATGCATACTTAAATCAACTTCTGCCTACCAGAGAAAGGTGCTTTTTCAGAAAGCAGTAAATATTTTGTAGAATATTTAGAATAAATAAAGTAACTTACTGCTTTGTTAGGTTGAATTTAGGCAAAAAATATAAAATAATTTAGGATTAATTGGTACCAAAAAAGTCCATTTTTGTTTTTTGCATGTGTATGCAATAAGCGTGTAAGCAGCAAAACAATACCAATTTTTGCCTACCCTGCTTTGGTTATCATAGCATGCCACTGTAAACACCACATATAGTATCGCCCAAAAGAAGAGCAACTACAAAACTGTATAATATATAGATTTATATTATATTTATTTATTTATTTGTTTAAACTGCACACTACAGCCCTATGCTAAATGGTACTCTGAAAGTTTATTCTAAGAGTTTGACAATAATATAATATTTAAAAAAAGCATCAGGGTTGGTGCCCTAGTGCCTGTTGTCTCATCCTTGCGTAGGCCTCACTTTCTGTCACGAGCTGCCATGATGTTGTGCATTTAAAAACTTTACAAATACATTTAGTGCTTTTTTGTCGCATGTAAAGCTAGAAAAAGCGTTTTTCTGTATGATTTTTGGTAAAAATGGCAAAACCTAACAGCTAAAAAGTCCTAAAAAATGGATACCAATTACAAATATAAGAGTGATTGACATATTTCACTTGTCATGATCACTAGGAGAGTGTTATAACTCTCTCAATATAAATATATTATTTTTAAGATTTTGTAAGCAGATAGATAGGATACAAGGAAGAATATGATAAAGTTTGAAAAGGTACCTACATACATTTTCTAAGCAAGTAAATTAAACAGAAAACCTCTGGGCAAAGTAATATTACCTGCCCTGGGGCAAAGCAATCAGGTTAAGTGACCACTTTGCCCTACAAAGCATTCTAAAAAAAAGTTTTTAAATTTAAACCTAATGCCCTTTATCTTCTTTAATAGTTCCTTGTTCGCGAGTATCTTTGTCACTAGCTATGTTAACCAAAAAGAAATAATAAAGTAATAAATAAGTAAATAAAAATCGTCGTTACATATCTAAGCACCAAAAATTTGAAAAAATGCGATATCTTTTTACTAAGCCGATCAAAATTACCTTAAAGAGGTTATAGTTAAGGAGCACTTAAAATGAAAACTTTTGGGGTCGCACAACTTGCACAATAAACACTTTGTCCTGACGGCCACTATGCCCCACTCTCCCCTATATTGATTTTTTTAAACGCAGCCTATATGTTGCCTAATGAACGAAATTATATATTAATTGTCAAATTTAGGTGGGTATAGCTTTAGTGGCGCACCTAGGAAAATATCTAAAAAGTTCTTAGGCCCGGGCGGGGTGATCGTTTCACTAACCTATAACCCCCCCTGGGTGCGCACATGATAGTTTTTATCTCAGCGGGAACTTTACATATATTATACACCAAGCCATATAAATAAGGTAAAAACCAAACTCGCATAACCTTCTTTTTTATTTGCGCGATCGGATAAAAAGTAGCAATTCTAAACCCCCCCGTCCCGCCCTCGTAATACATTTGAAAGAAAAATCACCTTAGAAAAACCCGGAAACATAATTTTTAGTTAAATCATTTTAGAACAGCCCCTTATAAACTTATTAAGGCTTTCGTTAAGAGGGTGATGATCGGTGCTATTCTATTTGACGTTGTCAGTTTGACAGTTTTGTCACGGTAGGCTGTGATCTTGTCAGTATTACTAGACCGGGAGCTCGCAATCATATTTATTAAAATAATGTAGAGGGTCGCTGTTAATTATATCGAAGTATCGATTATTTCTTAAATTATGCACAAAATAGAAAAAAGTTTAGTACGAAAGTTTTAGGGTTGTAAAATGTCTACTAAGTAGTCATGTTATTTTTACAGGGTTGGCCATAAAGTTGTGACACAACATATTTTTTTTTTATGGAACATCCTGTATATTATTAAATATTTTAATTATTTGTTTAATTCTAAGCAAAATTCATCAAAACATAATGTACTTAAGTTTAACCTTTTCTGAGTTATCGAGTTTTAAAGTAGTGTCTTCACATAGGAAATTTGTGGTCTTATTATCAGCTGTATAACAACAATGAATAATAATGAATCAATTTCTTATGCAACTGCATTCATTTTAAAACCTAATAATTTGAAAACTATTTAATTTAGGTATACTATGTATTGACAAACTTTGTTTAG
Organism: Aspidapion aeneum; assembly: GCA_963576565.1. NCBI lineage: Eukaryota > Metazoa > Arthropoda > Insecta > Coleoptera > Brentidae > Aspidapion > Aspidapion aeneum. The sequence goes on along the minus strand of OY755042.1, from coordinate 35,522,605 downwards.
ATTTAAAGGGATAATTAAAATTAAAAATTAATAAATCAAATCAAATTTTATTTTCAAAATTACAAATTTCAGTATAACTAATTGGTGGAATCAGGCGACACAATGGAACTAAAATCTGTGTGTGAGCTCCTACTACCACCAGAATACTGGTATTTTTTTTAGACAATAAAATTAACTTTAAAAAAATTATTTAAAAAAATTATTTATTAAAAAATATCTACTAAGAAGTAATAATTTTATTTTTACGGGGTTGGGCATATACAGTCCTAACACAACAACTTCTATTTTTTAAAAGGAACATCCGTCCTGAACCCAGTTATTGACAGTCAAAAACATATACTAAAAGCAGTGGCGCACCCAGAAATGTGTCTTGGGGGGGCCCGACAGCTACAAAGCGCGCCCTCAAAAAACTTGCGACAAAAAAAAAAAAAAAAAAAAAAAAAACAAGGTCATCATGTCTTTTCGCAACTACGCCACTGCTTGGTCTTGGGGGGGGCGAAGCCTCCTAATGTCACATTTTAAGGTATTTTTCATGTTTTATCATCAAATATGTAGAAAATATATTAAAAAATCTAAGGCTTGGGGGGCCCGGGCCCCGGGGCCCCCCCTGGGTGCGCCCATGCTAAAAGTAATGTTAAAAAAGATTAGAAAATTTTATAGTGACACTTTATTTGGTGAGGCTAGAGTAATGTATCTAAACTAAATATATGTTAACAAACGATATATTCAAGTTCTATCTTAAGACAGGCTGAAAATCTTCAAGCAAGCATACCAAATGTTAGGTTAACATTATATCAGAGAACTTTACCATACACTGGCTCCTAAAATATATAACTCACTACCAGCAGATTTAAAAGACAAGTCATACATTAAAATTAATTGTCAGCTACATACATGGATTTTGGATCCTAACATCACCTAAAGCCAATAATAATTAATAAGCTATATAACATATCAATTTATTAATAGTAGTAAGGGTAAATTTATTTTCAGTGCAATCGGAAGCCTACAATCACGGTGGATAGAATAGACCGGTGTTCGGATGTTATAAATATATGTCGCATTTTCACGACACTGGTTGTCCAGCTGATTTTTGTAAACAAAAGTTAGATATGATATGATTCTTTTTGGTTAACATAGCTAGTGACGAAGATTCTCGCGAACAAGGAACTATTAGAGAAGATAAAGGGCATTAGGTTTAAATTTAAAAACTTTTTTTTAGAATGCTTTGTAGGGCAAAGTGGTCACTTAACCTGATTGCTTTGCCCCAGGGCAGGTAATATTACTTTGCCTAGAGGTTTTCTGTTTAATTTACTTGCTTAGGAAATGTATGTAGGTACCTTTTCAAACTTTATCATATTCTTCCTTATATCCTATCTATCTGCCTACAAAATCTTAAAAATAATATATTTATATTGAGAGAGTTATAACACTCTCCTAGTGATCATGACAAGTGAAATATGTCAATCACTCAAATGTATATTTGTAATTGGTATCCATTTTTTAGGACTTTTTAGGTGTTAGGTTTTGCCATTTTTACCAAAAATCATACAGAAAAACGCTTTTTTTAGCTTTACATGCGACAAAAAGGCACTATATGTATTTGTAAAGTTTTTAAATGCACGACATCATGGCAGCTCGTGACAGAAAGTGAGGCCTACGCAAGGATGAGACAACAGGCACTAGGGCCTGATGTCTTTTTTTTTTAATATTATATTATTGTCAAACTCTTAGGGTAAACTTTCAGAGTACCATTTAGCATAGGGCTTTAGTGTGCAGTTTAAACAAATAAATAAATAAGTATAATAAAAATCTGTATATTATACAGTTTTGTAGTTGCTCTTCTTTTATGTGGTGTTTACAGTGGCGTGCTGTGCTAACCAAAGCAGGGTAGGCAAAAATTGGTATTGTTTTACTACTTACATGCTCATTGCATACACATGCAAAAAACCAAAATGGACTTTTTTGGTACCAATTAATCTTAAATTATTTTATATTTTTTGCCTAAATTCAACCTAACAAAGCAGTAATTTACTTTATTTATTCTAAATATTCAATTATAGTATTTTTATTTTTATTTGAATTATTTTATTTATTTCTTTTTTGCCTGGATTTCTCCACTGTCTAAAAGCTACCCGAGAGGCACAGGAGACTCTAAGCTCCTTTATTTCTTAGAGTGGCGCCCGAGGTTCTTCATTTCAAGTTTTCTGTAGGATACCGCTAAGGAAAATTTGAAATGAACCCTGTGACGTCAAACTATAGGGGTAATTGTGCTATTTAAAGAGACCTTTGAAATTAAAACTCAAGCCCAAGTGGCAGTGACCATTCGCAACTCTCGATAGTACGAAACTCTCTTATAAAATAAATAGTTTCCAAGTTAGTAGTTTTTAAAATTAATGCAGTTATATAAGAAATTCAATACTTTATTATTTATTGTTCTATTTGTATATCTATTTAGCCTTCTTCGATCCATCTTTAGACATATGCCCTCCCCAATATGTTCCACTCTTCTCTGTCTGTCGCCTGTTGTTATTAAACTACGAATTTCTGATGCGAACACATTGTCTTTAAAACTCGATAATTCAGAAACGGTTGAAATTAAATATTATCTTCTAACGAAGTTTGATTAGAATTAAAGGGATAAATGAAATGTTAAATAATATATAGGGTGTTCCATCTAAAAAAATCAATGATATTGTGCCACGACTTAATGTCCAACCCTGTAAAAATAAAATAACTACAGCTTAGTAAAAACTCTACAACTCTTGTATTAAACGTTTTTCGAGATTATGTATAGGTTAAGAAATAATCGACTGTTTTCATACTTAACAGCGACCCTGTAAATTATTTTAATAAAAAAGCGTTCGAGCTCCCGTCCTAATAATAGTGACGAAACCATGGCCTACCGTTGAAAGGTAAGTTGACAAAACTGTCAGCCTGACAATGTCAAATAAAATGATAACCGATCACCACCCTCTTAACTAATGCCACAAGGGGCTGTTCATAAATTATGTAAGGGGGCCGTAATAATTAAGTTTTAGGGTTTTTCCAAGGGGAGTTTTCATAAAAATCGATTACAAGCTACTTTTTCTCGACCGCGCAGAGAAAAAAAAGAGAGTTGTGAGTTCGGTTTTTATCTGTGTATGATGTATGCTTGTATGTGCATAGAGATAATGTTACCCGTATCTAAAAAACATAGGCGCACTCAGAGGATATTAGGTTAATGACATGACCCTCAAGCCTAAAAAAATTAATACTTTGGTTGAATATATGTCAACTTTTTGTTTTACAACTATTAAAAAACTACGAATTCGATTTTAACGTTAGTTTGTTCGTATCGGTTCGGTATCCAGATACTCTCGTAGTTTTGTCCAAACTGTTTAATTATGGCTAGATGACGCACTAGTCCACGTCGCATTGGCATGGTATAAGAGATGTAAAGCATAAAGACGTACAATTTAATTAGTAATTATTAGAGGCTCATTACCAATGGATAGCACACTAGCTAACTTCTCGTCGGATCGTAAAATACATTATCGGCCAAAAAAACTCTCTAAAATTGTATATTTATCTGATCTTGTACCAACTATCAAAGAACAAGAAAGAAACTTCATCCCAGTTCTTAGTTCACGTGTTTGGATGATGTCCTTAAAGTGGTTTTTTGTCATGTTAAAAAAAGCTTTTAAAAAAAATCTGTATAATTTAAGGCAAAAAAGGCAAGTACAATTCGAAAAAGAAGTAAAAGTTTTGTCCTAAAAATTTCCCAACATTAGCCCAAATGCTAATCTAGATGAAATTTTATTATATCTAAAAATTATTAAATTTAATAATATTGACCATTTCTCAAATTCTAATAATTTATATGTAGAACATATATTATATTTAGTCCAATTGGTGTGAAATTTTCAGGACTTACTAGACACTTTCTCTCTTTCTTAAATGGTACTTGCCAGTTTTACACAAAATTACACAGAAAAAACTTGTTTAGCTACTTTTTAAACGCGATTAAAAGGCACTACATGAATTTGTGGAGAAAATCGCCAAATGGCTTTTTGTAAGTCAGTTAACGTATTCTTACGTACATTTTGGTATAAGAATTTTAGCTATACTATAGTAGTGTGAGCTATGGTGATCCTAATTTTTTCGAGAAAAAAAGTTGCTCCGATTTCAAAAGTTTTTATATATCTTTGCGTTTCAGATGATTTTAAAACTTTTTTGTCACGCCATCTGTCTACCGTCTGTAACAAACAACGCGCATAACTCAAAAACCGCTTGCCTGATTTGAATGAAATTTGGTGGTCAACAACAAAATCCACCGAACGCAATCCCCCAGTATCTTTCAAAAATTAGAGTTTAAGTGAAAATATGGCCTGTGTGATATCAAACTAAAGGTAATTGAGTCTGGAGATAAACAAAATACATTTTAGAATTAATAAAAAGGTAGGGATAGATTTCAAAAATTAGAGTTTAAGTCAAATCATGGCTTGTGTGGTATCAAACGAAAGGTAATTGAGTCTGGAGTTTAATAAAATATATTTTAGCTTTATGCTATATTAGCCCACACGTACACTACAACTATAGTATCCAGTGTGAGCTTAGGTGTCCACATATTCGCAGAGTATTTTTTATTGTTTAACTAATACTGAAGTTATGATATAATTGCACTAAGGTAATCCATTTACCTCTATGCTTTTACAAAACCATTAAATTGATATTTCGCTGTTTCGATGTTTGAGCAACAAGGGCAGAGAGGACCTAATAACTGGTCCTAGGATGCACTAACAAACACCTGGGAAAAATGAGCAGGCTGCAGACCGACCATAGAGATTGCAGATCGACCATAAAAGCAACCAGATTTAAGCGGTTACTGGGACTGATGCGAAAAGACGTTGGACTGTTATTAGGTATTTTAACTGGACACAACCGGTTGAAGGAGTATATGACAGGTATAGAAGTATAGAACGACCCTACTTGCCCAGCCTGTGGACAAAAACAAGAGACATAAAGGCACCTCGTGGCAAAATGTGAAGCAAGGATAAGGCAACAACCGCTCGGGGCACCAACTCTGAACAAGAAAAAGCTGCTCTTTGTCCAATGGACTGACATACTGGACTTTGCACAGAATGGGTTAAGGGAAAGATCTGAGGTTTGGTAAAATCGACCTACTCTGGCCTACTAGCCAGACTTACAGGCACCCCTACTCCAGAACTACTACAACGCTTTGTGCATTTATTATAAAACTCCGCAGCGCAACTTGTACATCTCCCTTTTGAACATGTTCTGTTTACATGAGTTTTATTAACCATTATAACTAGGTTATTAAAAATTTTATAAAGGTATCTTAAAAATATCTTTTATACGACATTTTTGAGATAATAAAATAATCAGATTTTTAAGGACATCTATAAAATATCTTTAAGTAAAAACAAGATGTCATTTTCTGTTACGTCTTAAGCATGTATTTTATGTAGGTATGTATATAAAATATTTTTAAACTTTAATTATAAACGAGCATAATAGTATGTCTCCTCTGGGAATTATTATAAATGATTCACATTGACCCAACAAAACGATTTATTAATTGTGAAAATCGGATTAGTAGTTTTTAAGTTGTAGTGAGACCACAAAAAATTGTATTTTTGACACATTTTTACTTATCACGGCCGTCATACTAATTTAAAAATATATAGTTTCACATTCCGATCTGCATCCAAAAATCCGATAAATAGTTGGGAAATTATAGTCTATATTACTCGAGAAAATCATGTAAATCCAATAGAAAATTTTTTAGTTAGGGTAGAACAACCGATACGTAACCATACATACATCTATATACCAAACCAAACACATAACCTTCATTTTTATTTTCGCTTCGTTTTATCTAAACTCTTTTTTAAATGTAAATTTGCCTGATGAAACTTATTTCTTTTTTTCTTGCAGTTAGTTAAATATTTAAATAAGAGATAATAAAAGAAGAGTTATTCGCCTTTCTAGACAACATGTGACTTAAGGCGCTTTGCAAGGGCCTTTGCATGTACGGCTGGTGGTGGCTGGCGGAAAAACGGCGTTGCCAAACAACTGACGCATCAGTTTAAATGGCGTTTTGCAAAGAGTCGAGCCCATTGCGCCAGTTACAGTTGCAGTGGCCATTTGGTTATGATGCCCCTGCGAAAAAGATGCTTGAGGCCACTTATTGCTTCCATTTCTTAACGAATCAATAATTCTTGAATGATGGTTACTGTCCATTTGTAAATAGGGTTTTATGGAGCCCGCGCTAGATTGTGTCCAGTTATTTTTGTCACCGTTTGTTCCTCGATCCCCGCTTTTGCTAAATTGCTGTGGCTCTTAGTGAGTGATTTGTAATTTTCTTATTTGTTGTGCTTAAGCCAGTTTTATATGCCGCATCTTTTGTCCATTTCGACAGCTTGTTTCTTCCCACAGGTACATTTTTAAACAATCCTATGCTTTGCTGAATGTTCCATGCTGGATTAGGTGTCAAAAATAGTCTATAGGTCTTGATATTTTTTAAACGTTTGGACATGTTCAGTTCAGGGCCTTTAGTGTCCGGAACCAACCATTTGCTGTCGCACATTTTTTGGCACCTCCTTGAGCGGTTTTGCTGAACACTGGGTTGTATTCTATTCTTCCTGCAACAAGAGAAGATACACCTCATTACTATGATTTGTCAAAATGAAACTTTTTTCAGCATTTTTTATAAAAAACAAAAGGTATCAAAAAAGAATTTTAAAGTAAGAAAATCAAACATACCTGTTCTTATTCCATCATTGTCTGTCTCTGCTTTAAAATAGTGCACCCAAATTATTTGGTACTTCGCCACCTCTCCACGCCCGCTCCACTGCTGCTAGAAGGTAACACTTGTGCTGTAGCCCACTGGGTGTATTTTCATCCCACGAAGACACCATTTTGTAGTACTCATCGAGCGTTAGTGAAGAACTTGATTTTCTTTTATCTTCCTGCTTCTGAACACGAGAGGTCTTGAATTCAATATCTTTAAGCGGATCGAAAAGTAGTTAACAAAAAAGGTTTCTTGTAGCTTTTTGGCGACGATGTTCCATATTATTTTTACGCAATGCTCTTCGTATTCTTCGCCATTGACTTTTCGCATATTCCATGCCCAGTCCTTAAGAATTAAATTCAAAGCTACTTTTGTGGTATTTCTATCAATTACATACTTGCTTCTAAATGCTGCTATGTGTCTTGGCTGTGTTGCTGGGGATGCTTTTTTCTACTTCTTTACTGATTCCTTCGTCTTGAACATGCCCAAAACACTCCATCTTGCTACACAGAAACACTTTTTGAAAATTACCTCAAAATGAAAGCGTTTTTATGTTGCTAAGCCATTGTTTCTTCAAAGCCATTCACCGATAACTTGACTAAATTTCAATCATTTTTTATTTTGACAGGACCTATCAAATATTTTTTCAGATATACTTCTGACAGGAGCTGTCAAGCAATTTATCCACGTTGAAAGCCGTCTTTTTGATTGATTCAAATCGACAGGTGGGAAATAATCCCTGATAAATCACGGCAGGGAGGAATTTGGTCAGTCAGTTTTACCAGTTAAAAATTTACACCAATATGAAATTTTCATGAATAAAAAGTTAGAGGCCTTCTGTTGTGACAAGATAGTTTTTGTTCCAGAAATATTTTTAAAATACTTTTTAGTTTTTTTTAAAACTTAAGCTCCGCCAAATTGAATTAATTTTTGTAATTAAATAAAATAATAAAACCCTTGCTCTTTTTAGAAATAAAAACCATTTTAAGGCTGAGTTAATTTAACCTTAAAACTTAATTAATTTAACAGGAAATAAATGGATCCATGACGGATCTGACACCTTCCTAGCTAGCCTATTATCACACTTGAAGTGAAGCCATGATAATATATTAGCCTTGAAAACAGTTTTTTGTAAATATCTCAGAAACTAAAGCTCCTACGAAGTTTTTGGTTATAACACGAATTATTGGGCAAAATATAGTTTACTATATTCCGAAAACAGTCTATTGATACGATGCTCCGTTAAAAAGTTAGCATTTTTAAAAATTTTTAATTGACCAAAATCTAATCAGCTCGTAAGAGTGTCGAACACTATTTTACCTGAACATTTTATGAAAATCGGTTCAGCGGTTTAGGAACTATCGTGCTACGGACAGAAATAATATATACACACACACACTCACAGACAGACATCACGACGATAATGTTAGGATAGGTCAAAATACTTCCAAATAACACATTTTTGGTGTTATCTAAAAAAAATACTCTGCCAATCTGGGGGCACCTAAGCTCACACTAGGTACTATAGTTATAGTGTGAGCTAATATAATCAAAAACTGAAATATATTTTATTCAACTCCAGACTCAATTACCTTTCGTTTGATACCACACAAGCCATGTTTTGACTTAAACTCAATTTTTTTTTAATCTACCCCCCACCCTTTAAAAAAAACTAAAATGTATTTTGTTTAACTCCAGACTCAATTACCTTTCGTTTGATATCACACACGCCATATTTTCACTTAAACTCTAATTTTTGACATCTACCCCCACCCTTTTTTAAAAATAAACTAAAATTCATTTTTTTAACTCCAGACTTAATTACCTTTCGTTTGATATCACACATGCCATATTTTCACATAAACTCTAATTTTTGGAATCTACCCCCACCCTTTTATTTGGCTTGCGTTTGGTGGATTTTGTTCATTTTTAAATGGGACCATCACGGCCCAAGACTCAACTTAGGTACCAAATTTCATTAAAATCGGACAAGCGGTTTTTGAGTTATGCGGGTTGGTCGTTACAGACAGACAGACAGACAGACAGACAGACAGACAGACAGACAGACAGACAGACATACAGACAGACAGACAGACAGACAGACAGACATACAGACAGACAGACAGACAGACAGACAGACAGACAGACAGACAGACAGACAGACAGACAGACAGACAGACAGACAGACAGACAGACAGACAGACAGACAGACAGACAGACAGACAGACAGACAGACAGACAGACAGACAGACAGACAGACAGACAGACAGACAGACAGACAGACAGACAGACAGACAGACAGACAGACAGACAGACAGACAGACAGACAGACAGACAGACAGACAGACAGACAGACAGACAGACAGACAGACAGACAGACAGACAGACAGACAGACAGACAGACAGACAGACAGACAGACAGACAGACAGACAGACAGACAGACAGACAGACAGACAGACAGACAGACAGACAGACAGACAGACAGACAGACAGACAGACAGACAGACAGACAGACAGACAGACAGACAGACAGACAGACAGACAGACAGACAGACAGACAGACAGACAGACAGACAGACAGACAGACAGACAGACAGACAGACAGACAGACAGACAGACAGACAGACAGACAGACAGACAGACAGACAGACAGACAGACAGACAGACAGACAGACAGACAGACAGACAGACAGACAGACAGACAGACAGACAGACAGACAGACAGACAGACAGACAGACAGACAGACAGACAGACAGACAGACAGACAGACAGACAGACAGACAGACAGACAGACAGACAGACAGACAGACAGACAGACAGACAGACAGACAGACAGACAGACAGACAGACAGACAGACAGACAGACAGACAGACAGACAGACAGACAGACAGACAGACAGACAGACAGACAGACAGACAGACAGACAGACAGACAGACAGACAGACAGACAGACAGACAGACAGACAGACAGACAGACAGACAGACAGACAGACAGACAGACAGACAGACAGACAGACAGACAGACAGACAGACAGACAGACAGACAGACAGACAGACAGACAGACAGACAGACAGACAGACAGACAGACAGACAGACAGACAGACAGACAGACAGACAGACAGACAGACAGACAGACAGACAGACAGACAGACAGACAGACAGACAGACAGACAGACAGACAGACAGACAGACAGACAGACAGACAGACAGACAGACAGACAGACAGACAGACAGACAGACAGACAGACAGACAGACAGACAGACAGACAGACAGACAGACAGACAGACAGACAGACAGACAGACAGACAGACAGACAGACAGACAGACAGACAGACAGACAGACAGACAGACAGACAGACAGACAGACAGACAGACAGACAGACAGACAGACAGACAGACAGACAGACAGACAGACAGACAGACAGACAGACAGACAGACAGACAGACAGACAGACAGACAGACAGACAGACAGACAGACAGACAGACAGACAGACAGACAGACAGACAGACAGACAGACAGACAGACAGACAGACAGACAGACAGACAGACAGACAGACAGACAGACAGACAGACAGACAGACAGACAGACAGACAGACAGACAGACAGACAGACAGACAGACAGACAGACAGACAGACAGACAGACAGACAGACAGACAGACAGACAGACAGACAGACAGACAGACAGACAGACAGACAGACAGACAGACAGACAGACAGACAGACAGACAGACAGACAGACAGACAGACAGACAGACAGACAGACAGACAGACAGACAGACAGACAGACAGACAGACAGACAGACAGACAGACAGACAGACAGACAGACAGACAGACAGACAGACAGACAGACAGACAGACAGACAGACAGACAGACAGACAGACAGACAGACAGACAGACAGACAGACAGACAGACAGACAGACAGACAGACAGACAGACAGACAGACAGACAGACAGACAGACAGACAGACAGACAGACAGACAGACAGACAGACAGACAGACAGACAGACAGACAGACAGACAGACAGACAGACAGACAGACAGACAGACAGACAGACAGACAGACAGACAGACAGACAGACAGACAGACAGACAGACAGACAGACAGACAGACAGACAGACAGACAGACAGACAGACAGACAGACAGACAGACAGACAGACAGACAGACAGACAGACAGACAGACAGACAGACAGACAGACAGACAGACAGACAGACAGACAGACAGACAGACAGACAGACAGACAGACAGACAGACAGACAGACAGACAGACAGACAGACAGACAGACAGACAGACAGACAGACAGACAGACAGACAGACAGACAGACAGACAGACAGACAGACAGACAGACAGACAGACAGACAGACAGACAGACAGACAGACAGACAGACAGACAGACAGACAGACAGACAGACAGACAGACAGACAGACAGACAGACAGACAGACAGACAGACAGACAGACAGACAGACAGACAGACAGACAGACAGACAGACAGACAGACAGACAGACAGACAGACAGACAGACAGACAGACAGACAGACAGACAGACAGACAGACAGACAGACAGACAGACAGACAGACAGACAGACAGACAGACAGACAGACAGACAGACAGACAGACAGACAGACAGACAGACAGACAGACAGACAGACAGACAGACAGACAGACAGACAGACAGACAGACAGACAGACAGACAGACAGACAGACAGACAGACAGACAGACAGACAGACAGACAGACAGACAGACAGACAGACAGACAGACAGACAGACAGACAGACAGACAGACAGACAGACAGACAGACAGACAGACAGACAGACAGACAGACAGACAGACAGACAGACAGACAGACAGACAGACAGACAGACAGACAGACAGACAGACAGACAGACAGACAGACAGACAGACAGACAGACAGACAGACAGACAGACAGACAGACAGACAGACAGACAGACAGACAGACAGACAGACAGACAGACAGACAGACAGACAGACAGACAGACAGACAGACAGACAGACAGACAGACAGACAGACAGACAGACAGACAGACAGACAGACAGACAGACAGACAGACAGACAGACAGACAGACAGACAGACAGACAGACAGACAGACAGACAGACAGACAGACAGACAGACAGACAGACAGACAGACAGACAGACAGACAGACAGACAGACAGACAGACAGACAGACAGACAGACAGACAGACAGACAGACAGACAGACAGACAGACAGACAGACAGACAGACAGACAGACAGACAGACAGACAGACAGACAGACAGACAGACAGACAGACAGACAGACAGACAGACAGACAGACAGACAGACAGACAGACAGACAGACAGACAGACAGACAGACAGACAGACAGACAGACAGACAGACAGACAGACAGACAGACAGACAGACAGACAGACAGACAGACAGACAGACAGACAGACAGACAGACAGACAGACAGACAGACAGACAGACAGACAGACAGACAGACAGACAGACAGACAGACAGACAGACAGACAGACAGACAGACAGACAGACAGACAGACAGACAGACAGACAGACAGACAGACAGACAGACAGACAGACAGACAGACAGACAGACAGACAGACAGACAGACAGACAGACAGACAGACAGACAGACAGACAGACAGACAGACAGACAGACAGACAGACAGACAGACAGACAGACAGACAGACAGACAGACAGACAGACAGACAGACAGACAGACAGACAGACAGACAGACAGACAGACAGACAGACAGACAGACAGACAGACAGACAGACAGACAGACAGACAGACAGACAGACAGACAGACAGACAGACAGACAGACAGACAGACAGACAGACAGACAGACAGACAGACAGACAGACAGACAGACAGACAGACAGACAGACAGACAGACAGACAGACAGACAGACAGACAGACAGACAGACAGACAGACAGACAGACAGACAGACAGACAGACAGACAGACAGACAGACAGACAGACAGACAGACAGACAGACAGACAGACAGACAGACAGACAGACAGACAGACAGACAGACAGACAGACAGACAGACAGACAGACAGACAGACAGACAGACAGACAGACAGACAGACAGACAGACAGACAGACAGACAGACAGACAGACAGACAGACAGACAGACAGACAGACAGACAGACAGACAGACAGACAGACAGACAGACAGACAGACAGACAGACAGACAGACAGACAGACAGACAGACAGACAGACAGACAGACAGACAGACAGACAGACAGACAGACAGACAGACAGACAGACAGACAGACAGACAGACAGACAGACAGACAGACAGACAGACAGACAGACAGACAGACAGACAGACAGACAGACAGACAGACAGACAGACAGACAGACAGACAGACAGACAGACAGACAGACAGACAGACAGACAGACAGACAGACAGACAGACAGACAGACAGACAGACAGACAGACAGACAGACAGACAGACAGACAGACAGACAGACAGACAGACAGACAGACAGACAGACAGACAGACAGACAGACAGACAGACAGACAGACAGACAGACAGACAGACAGACAGACAGACAGACAGACAGACAGACAGACAGACAGACAGACAGACAGACAGACAGACAGACAGACAGACAGACAGACAGACAGACAGACAGACAGACAGACAGACAGACAGACAGACAGACAGACAGACAGACAGACAGACAGACAGACAGACAGACAGACAGACAGACAGACAGACAGACAGACAGACAGACAGACAGACAGACAGACAGACAGACAGACAGACAGACAGACAGACAGACAGACAGACAGACAGACAGACAGACAGACAGACAGACAGACAGACAGACAGACAGACAGACAGACAGACAGACAGACAGACAGACAGACAGACAGACAGACAGACAGACAGACAGACAGACAGACAGACAGACAGACAGACAGACAGACAGACAGACAGACAGACAGACAGACAGACAGACAGACAGACAGACAGACAGACAGACAGACAGACAGACAGACAGACAGACAGACAGACAGACAGACAGACAGACAGACAGACAGACAGACAGACAGACAGACAGACAGACAGACAGACAGACAGACAGACAGACAGACAGACAGACAGACAGACAGACAGACAGACAGACAGACAGACAGACAGACAGACAGACAGACAGACAGACAGACAGACAGACAGACAGACAGACAGACAGACAGACAGACAGACAGACAGACAGACAGACAGACAGACAGACAGACAGACAGACAGACAGACAGACAGACAGACAGACAGACAGACAGACAGACAGACAGACAGACAGACAGACAGACAGACAGACAGACAGACAGACAGACAGACAGACAGACAGACAGACAGACAGACAGACAGACAGACAGACAGACAGACAGACAGACAGACAGACAGACAGACAGACAGACAGACAGACAGACAGACAGACAGACAGACAGACAGACAGACAGACAGACAGACAGACAGACAGACAGACAGACAGACAGACAGACAGACAGACAGACAGACAGACAGACAGACAGACAGACAGACAGACAGACAGACAGACAGACAGACAGACAGACAGACAGACAGACAGACAGACAGACAGACAGACAGACAGACAGACAGACAGACAGACAGACAGACAGACAGACAGACAGACAGACAGACAGACAGACAGACAGACAGACAGACAGACAGACAGACAGACAGACAGACAGACAGACAGACAGACAGACAGACAGACAGACAGACAGACAGACAGACAGACAGACAGACAGACAGACAGACAGACAGACAGACAGACAGACAGACAGACAGACAGACAGACAGACAGACAGACAGACAGACAGACAGACAGACAGACAGACAGACAGACAGACAGACAGACAGACAGACAGACAGACAGACAGACAGACAGACAGACAGACAGACAGACAGACAGACAGACAGACAGACAGACAGACAGACAGACAGACAGACAGACAGACAGACAGACAGACAGACAGACAGACAGACAGACAGACAGACAGACAGACAGACAGACAGACAGACAGACAGACAGACAGACAGACAGACAGACAGACAGACAGACAGACAGACAGACAGACAGACAGACAGACAGACAGACAGACAGACAGACAGACAGACAGACAGACAGACAGACAGACAGACAGACAGACAGACAGACAGACAGACAGACAGACAGACAGACAGACAGACAGACAGACAGACAGACAGACAGACAGACAGACAGACAGACAGACAGACAGACAGACAGACAGACAGACAGACAGACAGACAGACAGACAGACAGACAGACAGACAGACAGACAGACAGACAGACAGACAGACAGACAGACAGACAGACAGACAGACAGACAGACAGACAGACAGACAGACAGACAGACAGACAGACAGACAGACAGACAGACAGACAGACAGACAGACAGACAGACAGACAGACAGACAGACAGACAGACAGACAGACAGACAGACAGACAGACAGACAGACAGACAGACAGACAGACAGACAGACAGACAGACAGACAGACAGACAGACAGACAGACAGACAGACAGACAGACAGACAGACAGACAGACAGACAGACAGACAGACAGACAGACAGACAGACAGACAGACAGACAGACAGACAGACAGACAGACAGACAGACAGACAGACAGACAGACAGACAGACAGACAGACAGACAGACAGACAGACAGACAGACAGACAGACAGACAGACAGACAGACAGACAGACAGACAGACAGACAGACAGACAGACAGACAGACAGACAGACAGACAGACAGACAGACAGACAGACAGACAGACAGACAGACAGACAGACAGACAGACAGACAGACAGACAGACAGACAGACAGACAGACAGACAGACAGACAGACAGACAGACAGACAGACAGACAGACAGACAGACAGACAGACAGACAGACAGACAGACAGACAGACAGACAGACAGACAGACAGACAGACAGACAGACAGACAGACAGACAGACAGACAGACAGACAGACAGACAGACAGACAGACAGACAGACAGACAGACAGACAGACAGACAGACAGACAGACAGACAGACAGACAGACAGACAGACAGACAGACAGACAGACAGACAGAGAGACAGACAGACAGACAGACAGACAGACAGACAGACAGACAGACAGACAGACAGACAGACAGACAGACAGACAGACAGACAGACAGACAGACAGACAGACAGACAGACAGACAGACAGACAGACAGACAGACAGACAGACAGAGAGACAGACAGACAGACAGACAGACAGACAGCAAAACAACAAAGTTTCAAAATCATCTAAAACGCAAAGATATATAAAAAATTTTGAAATCGGTGCAACTTTTTTTTTTCGAAAAAAAAATCGCCATAGCTCACACTACTTATAGTAGTAGTGTGAGCAATATAGTAGTAGTGTGAGCTAATTTTTTTCGTCGAAAATAATTCCTTCTCTAACCATTGCTACGCGGGCTAGGAAGGTAAAAATTCGAAATAAAACCAAATTTCAAGATTGCCTTACGATTTCTCTGAGAATAATGTAAAAAAATACAATGTGTTTTATACTCAAAGGCCTATTCCTTATAAAAAAAATTATTTATTTATTTAGTTTGAATCCAGGTACTTTTTTCATAGTCTTCAACCACTGTGCACCGGCGTTGCGCGCCTGCGCCACTAACTTTTCGTATCGATAATTTTTTCTTCATTAGCCTTTTACGCCAAAGTAGTAGTAGTTCTAGTAGAAAATATGGAGAAAGTACATTTAAAATCCAATTAAAATAGAAATTCACTTTTTGTTTTAAACCTTGATTTGATATTATTGATCTTTTCGTGTAATCATAACATGCGTGGCGTACGCAGAAATGAATCCTGGGGGGGGGGAGGTTGAGCGCGGATCGATACGCAGGGTATCCATCTCTGCAGATCGATACATTTTAATCTTGATTTTTGTGGAAAATTAATCTTTTAGGAGTCAATATTTAGTATTTCTAGAGGGGCTTAGAGGCTGAAGCCACTGAGTGGCCTACGCAGAAATGAATCCTGGGGAGGACTTGAGCACGGATCCATCTCTGCAGATCGATACATTTTAATCTTGATTTTCATGGAAAATTCATGATTTAGGGGTCATTATTCAGTGGTTCTCTGGGGCGGGGGGATTCAGTCCTTAAGCCTCCCTGCGTACGCCACGATGTTATGTACCGGGTGGGCCACAAAAAATATATTTTTTTGTCCGACATCTTAAAATCCGAGATGGCGGACAAGATTAAGTACCCTTCAAAGATGCAATTTTTTTAAATTAGTAAAAAAGCTGCATTCTTGCCACGCACCACAAGGTACGTATCAGCAAAATCGGTTTAGTACTAAATTGATTTCTTTGAGTTTATTTTTATTTTCAAAGACTGTTTTAGTTTTTTTTGTCAATTTATAGAAAAGCACTACTTTTCCTCAACATAATGGTGTACAAACTAGTAAAATCGGTTTGATGGTTCTCAAAAAATCTATTTTTGTTTCATTGTTTTACAGATTATACTATTGCATTATCAATCCTGTCTGCATTAATTTCCTTATAAATTCGTTATTACTAAACCGATTTTAGTAAAATAAAAAAAAATGATAAAAATTAATTGCTTTTTATAGATTGTAATCAAAATTTGTCGCCGTCTTAGAATTTAAGATGTCGAACAGAATCATATAATTTGCAAAAAAAAAGGTGAAAACAAAATCGGATTTTGTAAGAACCGCTTCACCGATTTTATTACTTTGTACCTTGTTAAGCGGGAGATAGGTAGTGCTTTTGTTTAAATTAAAAAAAACATCTTAAACATATTCGGAAAATAAGAATAAACTTGCCTGTTTGAAGGGTCAATGGCGGCAAACTTTAAAGAACAATCAATTCTCACCCTGATTTTTTTTATTTTACTATGATCGATTCAGTTCTAATGAGTTTATAAGGAAATTACAGCAGACGAGTTTGGCAAGACAATCGTATAATCTGTAAAACATTGGCTGAAACAAAAATAGATTTTTTGAGAGCCGCAACACCGATTTTACTAATTTGTACTTCGTTGAGAGAGGGAAAAGTAGAGCTTTTCTATAAATTAAAATAAAAACTAAAACATGTCTTGAAAATAAGAATAAACACGCAATTTTAAAGATTCAAGTATGATTCTGTCCGCCATCTTAAATTTTAAGATGGCGATAAATTTTGATCATGATCTTTAAAAAGCAATCAATTCCTACCAGGATGTTTGGTTATTTCATCAAAATGGGTTCAGTAGTAACGAATTTATAAGGAAATAAATGCAGATATGATTGGCAAGGCAATCGTATAATATTCAAAACAATGGCTGAAACAAAACTATTTATATAAATAAACCAACCACTGAACCGATTTTGCTGATTTATACCTTGTTGTGCGTGGCAGGAACGCGGTTTTTTAATTATTTTAAAAAAATAGTTAAAGCATGTTCGCAACACAAGAATAAACATCTTTCAAGGGTTCATTTTAATTTCGTCCGTCATCTTCGATTTTAAGATGTGGAACAAAAAAATATATTTCGTCAAAACTCTGATTGTACCATTCAAATCGATGGCATACTTTAAAAGGTATAATGAAAAAAAAATGTACGTTTTTTTTGGCCCACCCGGTATATTACCTATTTTCATTAAAATTTATATAAAGTTTTAATTGTAATTCATGGAGTCAAATACTTATACCTATTATTTTATGTGGTGATTTAAAAGCTGGTTTTCTAAAGGTTCGGCATGCATGTGAATTTTATATTTCACAATCCATTAACTACCAAATGCAAAGAATTGGGGATAATGAGAACTATATTATTTGCTCTATTATTGAGTCGAGGGTTGTATTGTGTCTCTAAGTTGCCTGTAATTGTCAGTAACAGATGACTCTTCATGCCTCGTCAATTTTCGTCGTTTGCCATGGGATAATGAATAAGCTTTTAATTTTACAAATGTCCAATATATTTCTCTTTAGGGCAAAAAAGGTTTGTAGTCTCTATTATACTTAAATTCTTAGATTCGAGATGTTATTTTTCCCAATTAAGCGGTAAAAAGATGCTATTGGTCCCGATTTTTTTTCAAAAATCATTGGTTTGAAAACTTTAGTGCGAAAAACGTTGGCTCAAAAGGTATTTAGTTTAAAAAACATTGTTTTAAATCAGGGGTTGCGAACCGCGGCACCAGCGCCAAAGTATGCACGCCTGACCATTCAGAGAGGCACGCCAGGTTTTTCACAAATAAACAAAAATTATAATGTAACTAAACCAAACTAGTTCGGGGCCTAAGAGGGAAATTTAGGGTCTTGTCTGCATTTTCGCGTACCGTAATGAAATTTGGCACAGATGTAGTAGACACCTAGAGATACCATTTTAGAAGTGGTGCTCCGATAGAACTCAGTGCAGGGCCCAGATACAGACAGGGGCGTACTTGAGGTGGGACAGAAAAAATTTATAAATTAAATATGAAACTCATTTCGCGTACAGTTTTTTGTTTGTATTACTTTATACCCACTAAGCACAAAATCGTAAAAAACGTTAAATAAATGTTGAAAAAAAAATGTTTTTTTTCTAACACAAATTTGTGTTAAAATTAAGCCAACTTTTGACATCAAAAAAACATGTAGAAAATCCTAACGAAAATTTCATGTAAAAGCATTACCAAAAATATATTTCTTAATAACCTTAAGAAACCAGCATTAAAAAAACATAATTTCACTAACATTCAAAATAATACCATCAATATATGGTTATTTTTATAATGTTTTTCCTAGATCTTACTTCTAACGTTGAATTTAAAATATATGAAGCTAATAAATGTTTTGTTTTTAAACATTAAAAAAATATATACTATAGAGGGCGCGATGGCAGCGCTACCTGAACATCGCCATTAGTTGCGTTTCGCTGCGAGTTAATACAAGTCGGTAGCAAAGACGCTTTTTGTAATTTTGGTTAAAATATTTGCATTTTGCAGAAACAAACATGGCAAATTTAAAGCACAATTATTAATATTGATAGTGAATACATATTTGGATCGGAATATTACTGCAGTTGTGTGGGAAAGATGGTATAGTTAAAGAACAACAAATGTGTGTGCAGTAATCTAAATGAAGCACCACAAAATCAGGTAAGAAAAAGTAAACAAAAGAATAAAATGGTTTTGTATGAAATATCGCATAACTATAGGCAATTAGACAGGGAATGCGACAATTCACCGCGGACTATTAGCCGCCGGACCTTAAGCCGCGTATTCATTCGAGGCAGAATTATATAATAATAATAAATCGTCTTTATTGATAAATAAAGGTTACATAGGCGAGGTTTAGCAAACTGCTACTTCGCAAGCCTCGCAGCGGGACCAAACGAATGCTTCGTTTGCATTCATTCTGAAGTGAATACGTGCCTTGAAATTGTTTGCCTTGTATTCACTTGAGCATGAATTGTTTGGCCTCGTAGCGAGGCACTTACTACAAAATTATTGTTTACATAGAACTTTAAATTTTACTGAGTGTTGAGTTCACGAAACCTTCAACGAACTGTTGCTGCCCTGCGTTTCCAAAATAGAAGAATTTTATTTACATTATTTAGGTTACCTTATCTTTAGAGATATTTGAAAAAAAATATATTTTTTCATTGTTAAAAAAACATTTATTTTTCAATGTTAGAAAAACATTTCTTTTTCACTGTTAAAAATCAATATTTTTTTAACGTTCGAAAAACACTTTAAAAAAACGTTATAAAGACATAAGATTATTTTTCTAACGTCAGAAAACCGGTTATTAAGCTTCTTTTTCACTATGAATATGACGTTAGAACTAACATCCAACCTAACGTTATGTTTTTAACTTATACATTATTTTGACGTTATTAAAATGTTTTTGTGTTTTTAAAAATTTTTTTAAATAAAGTTGAAAAAACAGTTTTTTTGACAGGGGGAGCAAAATGAAGGAGCATACATTGTTAAAATCTTATTTTATCTAAAGTGGTCGTGTGGGGTATCGATTTCTAGGTAATTTAGTATTCTAAACGAAACTAGATATAAATTAACTCTATACTTTAAACTTTTTACATTATATGTCAACACCTGTTCGGAGATCGACACCAAAGAATATGAAAAACAGCCAACCATACCTAACCTAATAAAATTTGATAAATGAAGTAAATGTGGAGTTTCTGGAATTCTTGAAATTTAATATACAGGGTGTTCAGAGTTAAGTCGGCACTATTACTTACTTCGTTAATATTAGAGCTACAGGTTCGGATAAATATACAAAGTTATGGTATTTTTTCCTCTGATTACGATGGTGATGAACGAAAAGAAAATCAAATGACGAGTAGGTGAGTTATGATAAAAAAACACATTTTTTAAATGGGACACCCAGTAGACAGTAAAGCCAATAGAAAGAACATTTGGCTTTTAGTTATTTTATGACTTTTTCTCTTAAAGTCAAAAATAACGAAGTTATTAACAACTTTCCTAATCATAGGGGATATGGGCTGTGGCATTTAAATGGTGAACATGTTAAAACTCTTTGGTTTTCACTATCTCCAACGTCGATCACAGGGATACGAGTGATCCCCGTCTGGAATACGTCCTGATAATCAGGAACAAGTGATCCATGCCAATCCACGACCGGACCGGTTTCGACATTTTGGGCCATCCTCAGGTGAATGTAGGCGATAGCTCCGTGTAGAGCATAAGTTTTGTGAAACCAACAGAAGCAACTACTCCGAGGGAAAATACTGATGGCTTGATGCTTTCGTTGGGAACTTGTTAAAACTATTATCAGGAAGTGTTCAAGACGGGGATCACTCGTATCCCTGTGATCGACGTTGGAGATAGGGAAAACCAAACAGTTTTTGTAGATTTTTTAGCTCTTCAAAACTGGAGAGAGGATTTAAATGTTTTCATGCGCTGCGTTTATATAAAAAATATGATTTGAAAAATTGAAATTATTGAAATTACGATGTGGGCCAGTCGGTCTTCCTTTTTTTCTTCTCTTCTTGGGATCCCTGGGGAAGAGTCAGTCAGTCGTCGCAATTAATTTTCGATAGCATAAATGTAAAATAATTAGCGCCTGGAATGGCAAAAACATCAGCAAAATTGAGCTGCACCACGCGACCGTATCCGTGTCAATATTTTATTGCAACTGATTTCGCGCAAAAAGTAGAGCGACCGAGTTTGGATTTAATTCCGAACAAGGTGGCGGCTCAAAAAAAAAAACTTAATAAAAAAAGCAATGAAAATTCAACACTCCCCGACCAAAAGGCGTTATAGCCTTTTGCAGGAAAAAAAATTCTAAAAAATTCAAGGAAAAAAAATAAACCCATTAAGTTTAATTAAAAAATTTT
Organism: Aspidapion aeneum; assembly: GCA_963576565.1. Lineage (NCBI taxonomy): Eukaryota > Metazoa > Arthropoda > Insecta > Coleoptera > Brentidae > Aspidapion > Aspidapion aeneum. The sequence continues at coordinate 35,500,358 of OY755042.1, read as the reverse complement.
AATTAAGAAAAAAAAATGTTTTCCAGAGGAAGATTAAATTTTCCAAGAAAAAAATGTTTTCTAGAGGAAGAATAAATTTCCCAATTTATAACTATATGTAAGACAAACACACTACAAACAAAAAAAATCAGTAGGAATTCACTTTTCTACAGGTAAAGGGCATAGTTTAACCAATGGACGTTCCAGCGTGCCATTGGCCGTTTTAAGCGTGGCAATGCGTGCTATGCCTTCTGCACCATATTTTAGCGATAAAATAGGACCAAGAACCCATGGACTGGGGAGCAGGTTGAGTGAGAGTGCCTATTTCAGGCTGAGTGCCTTGGTCGACCCATTTGCTTCGTTGTTGCAAAGTATGCAAATACTCGACATGCCAGCGTTTCCAAAACTCTTGGTGTAGACGTTGTAGCAGCTGCCATCGAGATAAGCGGTTATAAGAAACAAAGGTCATATCAGAAACTGGCAGAGCAGACACAGGCTCCATATTTAAAAGATGGTTTGGGGTTAATGCGTTAATGTCATTGGCATCAGAGGACATCGCAATTAAAGGACGACTATTTACGACGGCTTTAATTAATGTCAAAACGGTGAAAAACTCCTCATATGTAAGGATTTGATCACCGATTACACGTTTTAAATGGGTTTTAACCGATTTAATTCCCGACTCCCATAATCCCCCAAAGGGAGGGGCAGATGGAGGGTTAAAGTGCCATGCAATCGATTCTTGAGCTGTAGTTTCTTGCATAAGCTTAATTTGCCTATTAGCTCCAATAAAATTCGAACCTTGGTCGCTGAATAGTACGTTAACTCCACGTCTCGCTTTAAATCTTTGGAGGGCAGCTAAAAATACTTCGAACGAAAGGTCACTAGCTAATTCCAGGTGAATTGCGCCAGTACTCTAACATTTAAACAGGACTAAATAAGCTTTGCAAGTTCGAAGCCCTCCGTAGCGCGCCGCCCATAAGACGATTTGACAGAGTCCTCCAAAATCAACGCCTGAATGCGAAAAACTCTTTAATTGGGAGAGACACGTGAGAGGCAAATTTCCCATTTGAGGCCCATAATTTTTCGGATTAAGTCGCCAACAATTTAAACACTTACTTAGGACCGTTCTTATAGCTCTTTTCGGCGACATAATCCAAAATCGTTGCGCTAAAAGAAGCTCTAAAGTGCGAAGCCCTGCATGTAAATGTATTTTATGATAATACTCGATGATAAGCGTGGTCAGTCTAGATTGGCGGGGTAACAAAACTGGGTGTTTAGCATCATATGGCAATGTTGAGAATTTTAAGCGACCACCAACCCTTAAAAGGCCAGTTTCATCAACAAAAACGTGTAATTTTTTGAGGGGCTTGGAAAAACTTTGTTTGCTATTTAAATCATTTTTAAAATAGGTTTGCTGAGTATATAAAATCAAAAAATGTAAGGCATCATTTTTTTTAATCAAGATAAAATAACCTACTCGTTTAGTAGTTCGATTTCGTGTATTAAAAATAAATCGTAAAACGATGCATGAAACATCTAACAATTTCGAAAAAGACGAATAATAATTTAAAATACATTCCAAAAAATGGTCACTCTGCGTTACAAATAAATTGAGCGTACGTGCTTCCGCGGATGCCATAGTAGAATCATCAGGCACAAAAGTCGTTGTCGTAAAGTTGCGTGCGAATCTAACAAAAAGTGGGGCCTTCAAACCATTCATTTAGCGACAAAAACTCTGATGGGAAAATGCATCGACTACCCGAATCAGCGATATTTAAATTTGTGTTAATATAAAACCAAAATTCACATCCTAATTTTTCATGAATATATAAAACTCTATTACTCACGAAGTTATGCCAACGGCTCGGATGCGATTTTATCCAGCACAGGGCTATTTGTGAATCTGACCAAGCACAGATTTTTCGAAAATTCAGCTTGTAAATTTCAAGAACATAGGAAATCAATTTTGCGAGTAGCACGCATGCGCAAAGTTCAAGTCAACTTTAGTATTTGAGATAATAAATTTTAGAGTTACTAAGTCCTCACAATCAAAACTTCGCAGGTATACTACGGCGCACATGCCTCTTTCGCTGGCGTCAGAAAAACCATGTAACTCAAAATTTTGAGCCTGGTCAGGTAAAATTCTACGAGGAATTTCTATTTGAGACAAAAGATGTACCTAAGATAAAAACTTTTCCCATAATCGAATTTCCATGGAAGGCTCGCCATCCCAACCAACTTTATATTCCCATAATCTTTGAATAAGGTATTTTAAAAAAAGTTACTGGTGCAAGACAGCCGAGCGGGTCAAAAATACGGGCTAAAATTGATAACATAGACCGTTTGGTGCATGTAGATTGTTGGGAGTTCACCAAAAATTTTAAACAATCCACAGTAGGGTTCCATTGTAAGCCAATAATTTAACATCATTGAGGTCATCGGATTCAAAAGAAGGCGGATTACTACATAAAAGTGAGGGTGAAAAATGTGATAAAGTGAGGGTTCGTTACTGGACCACTTCCGTAACTCAAATCCACCCCTTTGAAACAAAGAAATAAGTTCATCGCGCAGAGACTCTGCGCATGCGTTTTCAGATGCCCCGGAGCAGATATCGTCTATATAGGTGTCATTTTTGATCGCTTCGGCGGCTAATGGAATATCTTTACCATCAGTGTTAGCTAACTCAATTAAAACAGTTTTTAAATAAAAATCTTGGGGGTCGTCCCTAGGGTCAAACCGCCAAATGATGCGCTGATAAGTCCAATGCTCAGGCGTCATTAAAATATTTCTAAACATTTGCTTTACGTCGGCGCAAAGTACATATTTATGTAACCGAAAATTTAATAAAATCGTTACAATATTTTTCTGTAATTTGGGTCCCTTTAATAAACAAGGGTTTAAACATTGATTGGCAACAGTAAAACTTCCAATAAAAACGACGCGTAAACGCGTTGTGCAACTTTCAGGGCGCAAGACGCAATGATGCGAAATCCAAAAAGAATTTGACGTAAAGGACTGGTCTTGAACTGGTTCCATATGTTCTAAATTTAAAATTTCGCGAATAAAATCCCGGTATTCTTCATACAACTCCGGAGTTTTTAAAAGACGACGTTCAAGCGCAAATAAAAAACGATTTAAAGCGACTTCCCTACAACCAGGGAAACTAGGCGAATTAATTTTAAATGGGAGCGAAACTACGAATTTTTCCGTCGAAGTGCGCGAATAAGTGTCTACAAAATTTTTTTCTGCGAGAGAGTCTTCGGGAGAAACACAAATTTTAGTAGGCACGGATTCCAACTCCCAAAATCGTTGTAAAACCACCTCTAGCGGGGGTTGTGATGCGTCAGAATTAATAGTCAAAAGCGAGATTGGCGAATTATTTGCGTTCCTAACGGCCATTCTCCCCAAAACAATATAGGGTCATTCCATTCAATTTCACCCAGCTGTGGTCGCTTGGTGAATTTATTTTTTTTTGCGAAATTAATTGATTGTTACAGTTCCCGAGTGAAGTCGAAATAAATAGTTTAATTGTTTTTCTGGTACGTGGTTAATGATACAGGGTGCTGCAAATTTAACTAACTCATTAATTTTAGATAAAATTATCAATGTTAATATATGACATTTAAACAAATCTTCTAAATAAAATTATTAATAAAACTTTAGTTTGTGATAGTATTTTTTAATTTAAATATGTAACAAGTTGCCTCCCGTCATTTTTTAAATTTCTACAGCGTGTTAAAATAGTCAGTTAAATTACAAAAACTTCTAATTTTAGAGCCCATTTTTTTTGCCAATATTGTCTTAACTTTATTTTTGGGCAATAATAATTTAAAATAGAACCTCGGAGATTAGCTAATAAGAAAAAAAAAGTTAAAATTAAAATTAATATCTATGGCAAGCCATATAGAATATAAGCAAAATTGATTTTTTTGTAAATTTTAACTTTTTTATCACCCTGTATCTAAAAAACCCATCTTTTTATTTTGCTCTAACTTTGCAAAAATGTTATGCTATACTTAGGTAACTTGGTCGCCAAAACTCAATATGGTTATATTGTTTGTTTACGAATTATCCATTTGCAAAACGATGATAGAAGATGATGAAAGATAGATAAAAGTAGTTTTTTATTACAAAAACGAAAAGTTTTTGTCTCGAGCGAAGCGAATATTACAACTTACAAGACAAAATGAAACATTTTTTATTACAAAATAGGAGTAATAAATTATTTTAAAAAGCTTAACAATTGAAATTTTAGTTTGTTTTTGATAAATCAATGTTTTCCGTAACAGTGTTAAATATGTGTTTAAAGTTTGTCTGTTTTTTCAACTTACAATAAATCTATATTTATTTTTTGAATATTGGAACGTGATCGATCCTGACACTCTATATGTTCGAATTGTAGTGTTATTGATTGGAACGAATCCATGTTTTTCTCTTGTTTGAATTACTGGTTTAGTTCTCTCGTACCTCGAGCTTTTTTTTCAACAATCTCCACTTTTGATTTTTGAACATAAATAAATGTTACACCTTTTATATGTTCCAAACAAAAGGCTAGCATCTCTGAAACAGTCAAAATCGGATTGGTTGGTCTTTGCAAGCTTGCTTTGGCCACCAGCCTTTTTACCGTTCCACCAATTCCATCGCCTGGGCCCTTGCCATGCGATGTGGCAAAAAAGTGCCATTCTGCCTCTAAATCAAAGTCTTCTTTGTGTAAACATAGGTTGCTAAAGTTTTTTCAGTTTTTGTATTGTGCACCTGATCCATCCGAAAAGTATATTATTTTTTTGAGGTCTGGAAAAAGACTTTTGATTTTCTCTATTAGTTTTTCTTGAAAGGCATACACAGTGGTCGTATTATGTGTAGACAATCAGAAAGGATGCAGAAACTTTTTGACTCTATTAATTGCGCTTCTCTGTTTAAATAATATAAGACAAACGGATGTAATGTTGCTTGACTATTTACCCAATGGTAACTCTGGATCTCGTCCTGGATAGTAAAACTGTAATTTTCTGCAAAGTCGCCGATTATAATACACTCATCAAAACAAAGATTTTCTTTTCTTAATGTGAGGTATCGAGCCTGATTTTTTGACACAAAATGATACTTTTTAAGCTGCTTTAATTTGTTCAATAACGCGTCGACGAATTCATCGGTAGGCAGCAAACATGTTACGAAGTCACAGCGATCTGTAGTGACCCACTGTTTATAACTTATGTGCTTGATGGAACTAAACTAAGAATTTTTAGTTTTTCGTTTTTGGAACAGCCCTCGGATTTAAATTTAATTTTTAGATCATCTATATGTTTATTGTAGTCCGTACACAAACAATTTTCATTAATTTTAAAGTTTACACCATCTCTTTCTAATTTAACGTCAAATGAAGTTTCTATCTTATTCACTAAACTGTTTGAAATCATTTTTACTTTATTTTCCAAGAGTGACACTCTTTTTTCATTATTTAGCTTTCTTAATTTTATAGGAGACATTTTAAGTGCTCTACATACAGTATTTATTGAATCTTCGTTCTCGTCAGATGGCACAAACTCTTCATCAAAACTTTCATCCCGTAAAAAGCTTCCATTAAAGCTTTCGGCAAAACTGCTATTTGCCATCCGAATCTAAATTCTTTATTTTAATTTTACAATTTACACACAAGGAAGAACCAGGTATTAGATTTATTAGATGTTTGTACTTCTCACTGAAAACCAATGTCACTTCTCTTAATCCGTTTTTTAAATTTTTTTTATGATTTTTAAACGGGTTGCAACATACTTTTCCAAAAAAGAAGTTGTATTTGTATAAAAATTTATGAGTATGATATGAACAGATATCCAAGATATTTTGAAAGCATCTAAGTTGTAGTAACTTTTGCTGCTGTGTATCAAACTCAGTTATTTTTTTGATTTTAACATCGGTTTCTGATAATTGTCCGTAAGTTTCGTTTAACTTAATACCAACTGAACACTGCATTTTTATATAAGAAAAATAGAAAGTTTAAATTAATTAGTGAATTACAAAAAGCTACATCGAGACTAATCTGACATTTTAAAGAACAAAAAACAAATGTGTTGACAGCTCTTTACTTTTTATCCATGGCACACTAGATACATCTACTAATTTAAGATTAAAAACATACGTCTAAATTCGGAATTTTTTAGATATGCAAGCCATCCAAGTAGTTTATTTTTCAATAGATTTTACTTTTTATAAAAATTTTCTTTATGTAAATAAAAATAAAAGCTTCAAGCAACAAAATAAATTTTTAAATTAAGAGCTAGCAACTTTTCTGTAAGCTCGGATATTATAACAATTATAAGACAAAAAAATTGGTATTGCTCTTCATGTGGTATTTAAAAAATTATAACTTCAAAAAGACAAATATAACCATAATGAGACTTGGCACATACAATGGGGATATATCAATAATGAAATGTCCCAGATTTGAAAAAAATCAAAAAATAGGTTTTTAAATTATAGCGGTTCAGAAATTTAGAAATCTGCAAAATCGATAAAAATTAGTATATTGGGAAGGGTCTATCTCGGACTCTTAACATTATCTAAAAAAAAATATGCAGTTTCATAAAAAAACAAAGATTATTTTAAACATATTTACTATAAAAATTTTTACTAGCTTAAGTTAAACTCAATTAGCCGTAAATTAATATAGCGGGTTTTAAAATCATAACGCCTAACTTTTTAAGCGCCCTGTATAAAATTTTGAAACATGTTAGCATTATTTTTTTTGTTAGATTATTCTGTCAACTCAGGACAAAAGATTTTTAGCAAAATAAACTGAAAAACAATATTAATGTTATTGTTTTTATTTTTACCATATGACCTAAATATCCGGAAATTCACAATTTTTAGCCATCCTGTATACTAAGAGAGTTAAATAAAAAAATATAAAAATATTGTTTTTCGGCTATATTCGCTGTACATAATTACATATAAAAAAATATATTTTTTTAAAAGTAAGGCAGCGACCAATTTTAACTTTTTTGGGTGATATTCCATGGATTGACCCTATAACCAAAGATAGTTTTTATCGCGACCGGTTATTGGTCATCTGAGCCGTAGAAACAATCACCCTGTAAAATTCGACCAAAAGAATCAGCTCCTATTAAACAATCAACCCTGGAAGGGATATGAAAATTGGGATCAGCAAAGATCAAATTTAGAAGGTGTGGCCAATTGTCTCTACATTGTGGCATGTGTTCACTAATTTTATTTACAACAACAGCGTCGGTATTTAAAAAAAGATCATTTCTTTCGACTGGTTTAAAACAAAGATGAACTCGCCCATTGCTAATGGACGTTTCCATGTCTCCCAAACCCTAACTTGTACAGAAAAATTTTCCTTAATTAATCCCAAGCGACTTACTGCCTTTTGAGTGGTAAAAGACATCATTGAGCCGCAGTCAATAATGCAGCGAAAAATTTGAAAATGCTCAAACTTATCTTTTATCGCGATAAGAGAGGTAGCCAATAAAGTAGCTGTTCCCTGTGATTGCAAGGAATAAATATTAATTGAGGTAGAGGTGGAGGGTTGAGTGGTCATATGTGGATTTTGCCCATTTTCCTCCGTCTGGGGGTTAGTAAGAGGGGGTGCGTTTTGACTTGCAGATAAAGTGGGAACCCGAGATGAACCCCTTTCAAAGTGAAGTAAACTATGATGTAACTTTGAGTTACATTGTCGACACGATTTGGTTGATTTACAGGTACGAAATTCGCGAAAACCACTACTCAAACAAATAAAACAAATTCGTTTTGTTTTGATTTACAAAAATTGTAGCGTTCAAATGGGGTTTTATTTAAAAATAAAGAGCACTGATACAATACAACAGGGGTTGATTGATTTGTCATTTGGAGTGTATCATAAACAACACAATATTTTGTTAGCCTATCTATCAATTGACGATAAGAAGGAATCGTGATGGAGCCATGTTCCAACTCAAAGCGCGTGGCCGTAGCAGTATCCAAACGTTTAAGTACCATCATAATAAGAGGAAAATCCCAAGCGTCCGTATCATAACCTAACTTTTTGAGAGCGGCCAAATTTTCCGAGTACGTGTCTATTAAGCTGCGAAGCGAGTTGGAGTCGTCAGGTTTAATTTTTTCAAAATTATCTAAAATTGACCAATGCGACTGCGCAATAAGACGAGGGTTAGAAAATCTCTTTTTTAATGCGTCATAAGCTATGGGATAATTATGCTCGGTTAAGGGTAGAGCCGACACTACCGATTGAGCGGTTCCTTTATAGGAACTAATCAAATATTGAAATTTTTCCCGATTAGAAATAAAACTCACATTGTGCACTAGAGAGTCATAAATATCTAGCCACGATTGGAAAGATTTGTAGTCACCGTGAAAACTAGGCACCGAAAGTTGAGCTAATTTTGGCGCAGAAAAGTTAGGACCGGAGTGCAAAAATGTACTTTGGTTCATAGCTTGGTTTGGAGCGACGCTATTGCGGCAATTTGCAGGCAAAGAAAAATTTATAGGCTGATCTTTGTCAAACAAATCGTTAAAAATTGCCATAATTTCATAATAATCATTTAAAAAAGAATCGCGCATTAAACTTTCAACATTTATTTTTATTTTATTTTATTTTTTATTTTTTTAATTACTATATCATTACGGGCGAACCCAATTACAATGACAGGAATAAATGAGAGTTACATAAATATACAATAAAAGTAGCATACAAGTAAAGGTAGTCTTAAGCATTAATTAGATGTACAAAAATAGGTTGGACTTTTAGGCATTATTTTGCAAATGCGTATTAAATTGGTATTAAATATATCGATAGCTGGAGTATTGTTACAAATGTCGCACATTGTATAAAGCGGTGAATACTTTAAAACATTTAGTCTAGGCGTTGGCAGATAGAAAGTGGATAGTTGCCTCGATCCCTGGCGCGGGATTATGAAGTTTAGTTGGGCTAATAAGTCTGCACAGTCTATTTGATTGTTTAAAATTTTATATAAGGTTGCCTGAGATGCGTACTGTCTTCTGCTGTTTAGAGATGGAATATCGAATGTGGCGAGAAGTTGGTTTTGAGGGATTCCTTGAGCGGGATAGGTTCCATCTACTTTAAAGGATAAAAATTTTAAGAGACGCCTTTGAATTCTCTCGAGGTCTTCTATTTGGTTAATTTGAGGTGGATTTCAGACAATAGACGCATATTCGAGCGTTGATCTGAATATAAGCAGAGTAAAGACTCTTGAGCGCTGAGATGTTAGTTAATTCTTTTGAGATGCGAACAATGAAACCGTGCGTTCTCGATGCAGCTGATGTAATGTCTTCAATATGAGAAGAGAATGATAGTTTCTTGTCAAAAATTACTCCTAGGTCGCGTATGGTTTCCGGCCCCTCCAGGACTTGGCCATTTATGGCATAGACATACGTTAGATATGTAGTTTTATTTGTGTACGTCATTACTTTGCATTTAGCAATGTTAAGAGATAGGCTGTTTTGAACGCACCAATTCTGGATTGCATTTAGTTCATTTTGAAGAGCTATACAATCAGAGACGTCACCTATTACTCTGAATGTTTTAAAATCGTCAGCATATGAAAGGCTGGATGAACCGAGGCCCCTTCCCAAACCATCTATGAAGATGTCGAAAAAAAGAGGTCCCAGCACAGAGCCCTGTGGTACGCCGGAGATGACAAGGTATTCGGCAGACCTAACACCATTTACATACACGTATTGGCGTCTGTTACTAAAGCAAGATTTTATTAGGTTTAATAATGGTATGTTAAAACCGAAATTTTTTAGGGTTGTTAACAGCACGCCGGTGTAAAGTCTGTCGAACGCCTTAGAAAAATCTGTATATATGACGTCGAGCTGTTGACCTGCGTGAATAGTTTGAGAAATGGTTTGTGTTATAGACAGAAGATTGGTAACAGTAGAACGTCCTTTAATGAAGCCGTGTTGATTAGGTGATAAAATATTATTCACAGAGGGGTAGATAGACTTATGCAAGAGAAATTCAAAGGCTTTCAAAAAGTTGTTAATTATAGTTATAGGTATGTAATTTTTAATATAAGATTTATTGTCAGATTTAAAAATGGGACACACCTTGCTGACCTTCCACGAGGAGGGTATTCTCGACTCACTGAGGCATTTGTTATATAATTTGCACAAGGGAACCGCGATAATGGAGGCGCAATCTCGTATAATAAAGCTTGGTATGGAGTCTGGATCCGCTGTTAATTTAGGTTTAAGCTTTCTAAGAGCATTTTCAACTTCCGTATTTGAGAAGTCTGTTATGCAAATACAGGGGGAATTATTATTCGCCGTGTGATTCTGAGGAGGTTGTACATTTAAATGGCAATCAGGTAAATTTAAAATGGCGGACATGACATTTTGATGGTGTTTTAAAAAATCCTTCTTCACGTCTTCAAGCTCTAAACCGCGAACCTTAAATAAGCTATGTAGGGAGGAGTCCTGTTTAGCCCTTCTGGCCAAGTCCAGGACAATGGCGATCTCACTTAGGCAAGAAGCTCTATTAGCTTTATGTTTTTTCAACTTAGCTAAAACCGCTGGTGTTGCCATGATTAAGCGAACAAATTTGTAAAAAAATCTCTACAAAAAAGTTAAAAATATGTCTGCACAAAAAGCAAAGTATCTATCAACAAAAAATCTCTTAAAAATTAAAATTGCGTGCGTCTTCAACAAGTAAAATCTTTTTTAATTTTATTGTAAACAACAACAAAATAAATTTAAAATTTGAACGATTAAAGTTTAAATTTGATCAAAAAATCAATTGCTCGTGACTGATATAGTTCAACAAGTTCCCAACGAAAGGATCAAGCCATCAGTATATTTCAATACCGGTAGGGGTATTATCCCTCGGAGTAGTTGTTTCTGTTGGTTCACAAAACTTATGCTCTACACGGAGCTATCGCCTACATTCACCTGAGGATGGCCCAAAATGTTGAAACCGGTCCGGTCGTGGATTGGCATGGATCACTTGTTCCTGATTATCAGGACGTGTTCCAGACGGGGATCACTTGTATCCCTGTGATCGACATTGGAGATAGTGAAAACCAAACAGTTTTAACAAGTTCCCAACGAAAGAATCAAGCCATCAGTATAATTCAATGCCGGTAGGGGTATTTTCCCTCGGAGTAGTTGTTTCTGTTGGTTTCACAAAACTTATTCTCTACACGGAGCTATCGCCTACATTCACCTGAGGATGGCCCAAAAGGTCGAAACCGGTCCGGTCGTGGATTGGCATGGATCAATTGTTCCTGATTATCAGGACGTGTTCCAGACGGGGATCACTCGTATCCCTGTGATCGACGTTGAAGATAGTGAAAACGAAACAGTTTTAACAAGTTCCCAACGAAAGCATCAAGCCATCAATTGGTTTCACAAAATAAATTATATTTTTGGAACATGAATTACATTTTCTAAATAGTTTCTAAATAATAGTAGTTTTTACATCTCGTGGCTCAAATAAGTAGTGCTTTTATACAAGCCTTGAGTTAAATAATAAGCGCAGACAAAATTATTGTCTTTGCATAGGTAATTAGGAAAAACTAACAGTACTTAGTACTTATTTAAAGTTATTAAAAAATAATTAGGTTAGAAAAGATTATTTCTTGGATTTTATAGTATTTGGACAAATTAGTTTTACGAATTCTTTTTTATAAAGTTTTGGTGCCAAAAAGTCTAAAGTCTTATAAATCCATACTAAAATAGTCTTCCTCTGCATCTGAAATATCATCCATGCTTTCAGAATCATTATCATGATACGTAATAACCAACCAACCAATGCTCAAAAATTTTAGCATGCATATTGCCGGGATAAATGTCAGTTTTTTTTGTTGATAAAAACATTAAATTTGAAATAAACTTTTCTTCATTGCCTGCATTTATTATTGCTTGCACGGATACTGAAATAGCAATGTTTCGATTCATCCTGCCAAGACCATTTTGTTAATGTTGCGTGCGCAAATACCCATGTTTCGTTAAGAAAAACAACTTGCCTTGGCAATTCCGATTTTTTGTTTTTTATGTAATCTCTTAAAAATTGCCATCTTTTTCACACAATATTAGATTGCCTGCAAAGCACTTTTCTGTTGTTCGTCTTTTTATACTTAAAGCCCATCCCTTTTAAAATTTTGGACAAACTGGTAATTCCAATATCGCAAAGTTGTTTTTCCTTTATCTTTTCTAGAATAGCCTTGAGGGTAACATATTCCTTTGCCTTATACATATCATAAACAATATTTCTAATCGATAGTTTAATCCCTTGGGATAGATCAAAGGTTTTCGAACCCTTTTATATGGTCCTCTTCACTCTTTTTTCGAAGTCTTCTTAAGGTCTTATCTGAAATGCCGCAAGCATCAGACGTTGGTTTTTGCTGCCAAAAAAAGACACTAACGGCCCCGAGCTATTTTTTCTTAAAGCAAAATAACGTTCCACTTGTAATACCAAACGGCGTTCACCTGGAGATAAACACCTTCTAGGCATTGTGTCACCTTGCTGAACATTTTGTTTTAAGACCGCTGATTTAGCCCACTCATATTATGCCGAATACAGTGAACCAGCGGGATGTCTGGTATGATCAAGTACACTGAGGGCATTCTAACTTAACTGACTTACTGACTTCAAAAAGCGATAACATTTTTTGGAGATTTAATCCGATATCGGACTTCTTATAACGTACCGACTTTAGCTAGCCCATTAGCACACTTTGAGTAAAGCCATGATATATCAGCCTTAAAAGCAGTTTTTTTATAAATATCTCTGAAATTAAAGCTCCTACGAAGTTTTGTTACGACGCCCCAGTAAAAAGTTATCATTTTTTAAATTTGTTAATGTCAAAAAACTGTCATTAGCATTAATGGATTGGAAAATTTTATGAAAATTGGTTCAACGGTTTAGGAGCTACGTACACAAATAATATAAAATGCATTAAAATGCAAATATTTTTAACACGGCTGGGCCAAATATATATAAATATTATATATTTTTGAAAATAGAAAAAGGAGCCCTATCGTTTAAAAAAAAATAAATACATGGTGTTTTATTTAGAAGAATAAACCATATGTCAAAAGTTTGAAAAGTGTATGACAGATGTCATTTTTTACATCAGATTCTGATGATTTATGAAAAATTATTTTTCTTATTTGAACGTCACTGTTAGATCAATATTAATGGAGATAGCTATTAAGTATATAGTCAATTTATTCAAATCACCCCGTAGTGACATATGTGAACTTTTTTGTCAGTTTTAAAATATCTGGGTTTTGTTTAACAAAATATCTTGTTTTTTCTAGGATTTTTTGTTAAATTTCGAAACAAAAAACAAAAATGTTTTTTTTTTTTACTTTTTCGACTGCGATCTTAAAAAAAATTATAAATTAAAATATAATATTGTTACGGGTTCTCCACAACAATTAAAACTCGCAAACGTCAAAAATGATATGTTAATTTATTTCGACAATTATGTACAAAAACACGCACTTAAACTTACTAATAACTTGCTGATAATTCACTACTATCGGTCTATTAACTTCGTGTTAATATCTCTCGACCACTAAAGTACGTTATCTGTGACTGACTCCTGGTGCGCGACCCCGGCCCTATATATAGCGTCGTCCATCTCTCTCGAACTTTCCGGCAGCATTCGACGTCCGGAAAGTTCTCCTATTAGTGCGACCGCAAGTCACAGATAACGCAACTAAAACCTAGACTAAGAATACAACCTTAAGATAAATCAACCTAATACTACACTAAACCTAAATAAATTCTATAACATTTAAATAACTTAGATTTGTAACACTATCCTCCTCTTCAGGTTTGATCGTCTCGATCAACATTTCCCAGGTAAGGTTTTAGTCTGTCTAGATGAACAACTTTCATCTTGAACTTTGGGCTTCTCTGGATTCGGTTGACTACATCATTAATTCTCTTAACAACTTTATAAGGTCCTTCCCATGGTGGTGTCAACTTAGGTGATCTTCCTTTCTTGCATTGAGGATTGTATAGCCAGACTGGATCATTCTCTTTGAAGTCTGAAGAGTTTGCTTTCAGGTCATATCTCGCTTTCATCCGGTCACTGGCTATTTCTATTCGCTCTCTAACCACCTCATGGATATCGTGCAGCTTTTGCCTTAAACGTTCGACATAATCATTAACCTCTAAGCGTTCTTCTTCAGGTGAACCAAAGATGATATCACATGGTAAACGCAGTTCTCTACCAAACAGGATACTAGATGGAGTAGCTCCTGTCGTATTGTGTATGGCGGTTCTGTAGGCCATCAAAAACAATGGAATATATTGGTCCCAATCTGTTTGGTGCTCATCAACAACTTTGCAAAGATGTTCTTCTATTGTTTTATTAAATCTTTTAACCATGCCATCTGACTGCGGATGTAAAGCAGTAGTCCGTGTTTTATGTATTCCTAAAAGGTCACAGAGATTCTGGAAGAGCTTTGATTCAAAGTTTCTTCCTTGATCTGAATGTAGTTCCAAAGGAATGCCAAATCTGCTGAAAACATCATTTACCAGAACTTCTGCAACTGTAGTGGCTTCTTGGTTAGGCAAAGCAAAAACTTCTGGCCATTTACTAAAGTAATCCATGACAACAAGGATGTATTTGTTGCCCTTTTTAGTTTTTGGAAATGGTCCGGCCACGTCAATAGCAATGCGTTCAAATGGCAGGCCTACGTTATATTCTTTCATTTGACCTTTGGACCTTGTTTTGGGACCTTGGCTGGCTGCGCAAGTCGAACATCGGCGGCACCAGTTTTTCACATCTTGAAAGTAATTGACCCAATAAAATCGGTCTCGAATTTTGCCCATAGTTTTATTTATGCCTAGGTGCGCGCCTGATTTTCCACCATGGCATTCGGCCATTATATGGTCTACCATGCTCCTAGGAACTACTACTTGATTAATCACAGTAAGGCCATCGGCACTTTCCCAGGCACGTTTAAGTATGTTTTCTTCCACTATCAGTGAATCCCATTGCGCCCACAGTGATTTGAATATCATCCCTTGGTTTGCGATATCTTGCCATGATGGTCGTGGCTTGTTTTCTTCTTTCAATCGCAAGATAGGTCCTACATCTTTGTAGTCAAGTTGTGTGGTTCTAATCGAAGCAGACATCCATTCTTCATCTGGTTCTAACTTTATCTGACGCCCGTAAGTAATTCCTTCTTTCTGGTCAATCCTCCTGCAATGTTTACAATCTTCAGGGCAATGTCTTCTGGACAATGCATCTGCATTATTATGCACCCTTCCCGCTCGGTGCTTAATTTGATAATGGTATTGTTGTAGCTTTTCTATCCATCTCGCGACTTCAGCTTGTTTCATTTTCATGAGCCACTGTAACGCAGCATGATCCGTTCTAATCAGAAACTCTTGTCCATAGAGATATTTGTGAAAGTGATCTACGGATTTAATGATGGCTAAGAGCTCCTTTCTGGTAACACAATAATTTTTCTCTGGTTTGGATAGCTTTTTGCTGAAAAATTCGATGACCCGTTCTTCTCCGTCTTGTACTTGGGAGAGTACTGCTCCTATGCCATCGTTGCTCGCATCAGTATCTAATATGAATTTACCTTTTGGAACAGAATATGCGAGAATCGGACTAGAACATAATGCTGCTTTTAGTCTTCTAAATGCTTGGTCACATTCAGTATTCCATCTGTAAGAAGCTTTATCTTCTGTAAGTCTATGTAATGGAGACGCTATTTTGGCGAATCCTTCTACAAATCGTCTGTAGTATGTACACAGACCCAAAAAGCTTCTCAATTCATGTTTGTCACGAGGTTGAGGCCATTCTTTTATTGCTTGCAACTTCTTTTCGTCGGTATGGATGCCTTCTCGGGAAACGACGTGACCCAGAAACTCAACTTTTTCTTGGAATAGAAAACATTTCTTTGAGTTTAATTTAAGATTTGCGTTCCTGATTGTTGAAAATACTTCTCGTAAATTGTCTAGATGATCTTGAAGTGATTTCCCCATTACTATGACATCATCCAAATCGACTAGGCAGGTTTTCCAAGTAAGGCCTCGTAGAACGACTTCCATTAGTCTTTCAAATGTAGCTGGAGCATTGCATAGGCCAAATGGCATCACATTAAACTGATAAAGTCCACTTCCAGCAGAGAATGCCGTCTTCTCTTTATCCTTTTTAAAGATTCCCACTTACCAATATCCACTTTTTAGGTCAAGAGTATAAAACCAACATGATCCTGCCAATGTTGTTAATGTGTCGTCTATTCTTGGCAGTGGGTAACTATCTTGGTCACATCGTTAAGTTTTCTGTAGTCGATGCAAAATCTAGTACTTCCTTCCTTTTTAGTGACCAACACCACAGGAGATGACCAAGGACTTGATGACCCTTCAATAACCCCGTCACTGAGCATTTTATTAATGAGATTGTGAACTTCTTCTTGCTTGGCCATTGGTAGTCTTCTTGGGGGCTGTCTTATCGGTTGGGCTTCGCCAGTGTTGATGACATGTTGAATAAGGTTTGTGCATCCCGAACTACTCTTAGTTTCGAAGATATTACTTTGCTCTTCTATAAACTTTCTCGCTTTACTAAATTCTTCTGGAGTGAGATGTTGCCAAGTTGACTGAATTTGCTGAAGT
This sequence comes from Aspidapion aeneum, assembly GCA_963576565.1. Taxonomy (NCBI): domain Eukaryota; kingdom Metazoa; phylum Arthropoda; class Insecta; order Coleoptera; family Brentidae; genus Aspidapion; species Aspidapion aeneum. The sequence continues at coordinate 35,483,755 of OY755042.1, read as the reverse complement.
ACCTCCATTGGTAACTTGCTTTTATCCTCGGAAGTTGGCTCCTCACATCTTGTTACTTTCTTTACTGGTTCAAATAATGCTACCACCTCCCCATTATTAATTTTGACACTATTTGGGAAAATATTGGTGACTCTAATCGGGATGTCTTTATCGGTTTTTACTAGTGACTTTGCAACGAGGTAGGTGTTGGGTGTGTTCTGTTAGCTTATGAGTCCGACGCAGCTTGATGTTTTACTTTCTAGCCTCCCAAAAATTATGGTCTCACTGTTACCGACCAGTCTTGTTGTACATACTGCCACAACCTTTATTGGTTCTTTATTGATGTGACTATTTGACAAAATGAACTCTTCGTTCCCAAATCTTAGGGTATTAAGTTTATTATCAAATGCAAATCCATGTTTACTTATCAAGTCCATGCCCAAAATAAATTCATCTTCTATTTCTGCAACTAATACACTGTGGCGAATCTTCAACCTTCCCAGCTGTAGATCTATATCTGTCTGCCCAAACACGTCGGCGGATTCTCCAGTCACAGTCTTAAGTAATATTTTCTTTTCTGTTGGTCGAATTTTATATCTCGTTGCAATTTTGGACTTAAGCAATGATATGGCTGAACCACCGGTGTCTACTGTGATGTTAACTTGTCTTCCATTTATAAGTCCGTCAATGTTGAGGCTGTCAGCAGCATGTTTTAAACTCTTAATAGAGTAAATTTTGGAGGCTTCCCTTCCACTAGTTAACACCCGCCTTTTCGTGTTGAACAGTTTTAGTTTTTCCTGATCTCCTCTTCTGTTCTTTGTCCCGCTAGATGGTAGGCGAGACCTCAATTGGACACGACAATTGCGTTGAATGTGCCCTGTAAGTTCGTATCTAAAACACTTTACATTTGGAGGGGATCGTCTGCGTTCTTTTAAAGAGTCAATCTTCTCTTTCAGTGCTTGAAGAATTTGGCTTAGCGTCTTTGAGGGAACCTCTTGTTCATTGCTCATTTCTTCACCCTCGTGAATTGAAACAGCCCTTACTTTTGGCCTGGACATATTATTTGATGACTCAATTTCAAGGGCTCGAATCAACACTTCACTGCTGTTATGGAAGCGTTCTCGACTAAGTAACTTTGCTAAGTCTGTGTCTCGCAAGCCGTTAATAAAGCGATCTACCGTGAAGGGATCTCTGTAATTTTCTGGTATTTCTGGATAAGCCAAATATATCAGCCTCCTGATATCTGCTTCATACTCTTGCAATGATTCTCCGGCTCTTTGCTGACGAATATTTAATTCTGACCAGTGTAAATTTCGCAAGTGTTCATCTCCATACCTTCTTTCTAATGCTGCCACTAAAACGTTATAATTCTGATTTTGTTCGGCTGGAATGGACCGTAAAAGTCCCTGAGTAGGTTCTCGTAGAGCTACTAACAAAGCTCTAGCTTTTTCGTTATCGTCCCAGCCCTTTGCAGCAGCGGCAGCTTCAAACTGTTGTTTGTAGGTGGACCAGGAAGACGTACCATCGAAATTTGGAAGTTTGATGCTTTGGTTAGAATTCACAACACATCCCTGAGCTTTTATTTTGTTGTGTTCTTTTTGGAGCTGTATAAGCTGTTTTGACGCGTCCTGGAATTTTTCTTCCATGGTCTGAAAAACTTCTTCCCTAACATTCTGTACCTTTTCTTCAACATTTTGTACCTTTTCTTCTACACTCTGCAATTTATTTTGTACCTTTTGTTCCACACTATGCATTCTTTGAGTTATTTCTTCCTTAAGATCTTCGGTTGCAGTCTTAAACTCTTCTCTCAGCTGTTCGGAGTTGCTCTTTATTTGATCAAAGTTTTCTTGCATGTCGTTCTGGTTTTGTTCCATGGTCTGCTTCATGTCGTTCTGGTTTTGTTTAATGGTGTGTCTTATATCGTTTTGGTTTTGAGCCATTTGAGCTGCTAGAGCCTGCATCATTTTAGTTAGATCTTCCATCTTTGCCGATCCTTGTCTAGTAAGCATCAACTTCGTGATAACTCACTTAAAACGTTTCTTTTAGGGCTATAAAGCGAATGTCGAAGTTGGTTTTTTTAATATCTCTTCCAATTCTTAAATAGAACCGAATGAAATGTTCTGGAATATACTGGTAAATGTTACTCTTTCTGCTACTAGACAAATGTAGAAGTCACTTTTTGATTATCTCTTTTGGTTCTCGAATAGACCGTCGTAGAATGTTATGGAATATTCTAGAAATAATTTCTAATTCTTACTTTTAAAATAACTAAGCTACTGTCGAAGTCGGTTTTTGTATATCTCTTGTAGTTTTTGAATAGAACGTCGTAGAATATTATGGAATCTTGTAGAAATTCTTTTCAATTCTTACTTTTACAATTACTAAGCTAATGTCGAAGTCGCTTTTTGGATATTTCTTCTGGTTTTCGAATAGAACGTCGTAGAAAGTGATAGAATATTCTAGAAAATCTCTCTAATTATCAATTTTTGGACTGTAAGGTTAATGTCGAAGTCGGTTCTCAAATATCTCTTTTGGGTTTTGAATAAAACAATATCGAACTTCTTTGAATATTCTGGAAAAAATTACTTACTGTTACTCTGTCCAATTGTCCTAGCCGGTGGTACTATGTAATTCTTTGCACTATTCAATTCTGAATATTCTGGCAAAATCACTTACTGTTCTTCTTTTCAATTGTCCTAGCCGGTGATACTATGTAAGGATAGTCTTTGCACTATTTATTTCTTTTATATTATCTCACTTCTGACACCAATTGTTACGGGTTCTCCACAACAATTAAAACTCGCAAACGTCAAAAATAATTTGTCAATTTATGTCGACAATTATGTACAAAAACACGCACTTAAACTTACTAATAACTTGCTGATAATTCACTACTATAATCGGTCTATTAACTTCGTGTTAATATCTCTCGACCACTAAAGTACGTTATCTGTGACTGATTCCTGGTGCGCGACCCCGGCCCTATATATAGGGTCGTCCATCTCTCTCGAACTTTCCGGCAGCCTTCGACGTCCGGAAAGTTCTCGTATTAGTGCGACCGCAAGTCACAGATAACGCAACTAAAACCTAGACTAAGAATACAACCTTAAGATAAATCAACCTAATACTACACTAAACCTAAATAAATTCCAACTATAAAATTTAAATAACTTAAATTTGTGACAATATAAAACTACATATCTTGGTAAAAAAATTTACCAAACCAAAAAGAGCCTGTTTTTTTATATATTTTGAACGCTGCCATCTTGGATAATGTAACAGGTGCCTTGTTATGACAGTGGTACTGTTAAATAAAGCGGCCAAGAATTAACTGTTGTTAGCTATCAATTCTGAAACAACTTAAAAATAATAAATTAAAAGATTAAATATGATACTGATTGACTACTTTAACTCTCGAAAGGAAATCTGACGGTTCCTGAAGGAAGTGCTGCTATAGGTGTTTTTCTCAATTAAATAAACAATGTAGGAAAATCATACATATCTGTTTAATTGTTCTTTATCTTCTTTTTCTTCATACACTAAACCTTATCACTGCTTATGTACTAAAGTTTGATTATTGGATTATTATTTTCTCTTTATGAGATTGGTTTTCTATTTACCTTTTTTTATAGGTATATTTTAAATAAATTATTATTTTATAAAATTCATTATGTGAAAATGATTTTTATAAATTAATTAATTTAGTATTGTTGTATCAGTATAAATGGTACCTGTTATAGTATGGTACTTAAGGTAAGGAAATTATAAAATTATAAACAAAATGTTTGACAACAAGAAAGTTTTATTTAAAAAAAGTAATTTGGTGACTAATTTAACCAGTAATAAACTGGTATAAATGATAACTCAATTCAGAAATAAATGATAGTAAATAATTAATAAAATATGTTAAGAGGTTAATTGAGTTATAATGAGAATTAAATAAAAGATATTTATTCAAAGAAAAGTAATTTCCCTGAATAGACCTCCATTTTAAAAAAAAATTGACTCTCAGAAACCTCACTAAACTCTGTCTTCCGACACGTAAAGAAATTTCTAGGTACTTTTCCGTCCCTTCCACTTCTTGTCTTTGGTGCACTCAAAGACAGAAAACTATAGCTTACGCTACGTTTTCCTGTGCTATGGAAAAGGATAGCACCAAAGCAAGCACGATAGGACTCCCAAATTCCTCTACGAGCTTTAGGACATGACTTTTTTAAAAATCCGGTTTCACAATTTAAAGAAGATATAAGATAATGGCCCTATGAACGAACTGGCCCAATACATTTCAAAACTATTTAAACAGTCAGAAAGTTCGCTTAAAAACTAACTGTTCTTATGTTGCCATTTTCTCAAAATATCTTAAAGCTAGTTACAATACAAAATATATTAATTATTGCTTGTTAACTGAGAAAAATGTTCCAATACGTATATAGAGTACCAAATAACAAAATCTTATTAAAGCGAAGACCCTAAGTTACAAATAATTACTTCCAGACATGTATATTTTTCTAGGTTTTGGTTTCACTGAGAAAAGAAACCAAGAAACCGTTATTATTTGAATTGCCTTTAGGAAATAAGTGGGCAAATATATTAAAATAAATATTAAATAAATTGAAGCAAATCTGCAAAAACCGTATTGTTACGATAATAATAGACATAAGTCATTTATTATAAAATATTTAAAATCGGCGACCCCTATTTAATAAAATAATACCTTCTCTAGTCATTGCTACGCAGGCTAAAAAGGTAGAAATATACTTTTGCAGCCTAATTTTACAAATTTACTATACTAATTTCGTTTATATGATAATAAAGCAGTGATTTAAATTTTTATTATAAATTTGGAAAATACAAAATAGTGGTACAACCAAAAGCGTCAATACGAGGGAGTTCACTTCGGGGTAATCCAAGAATAATTAGTAAATGGTAAACTAACTTATGGTACTATTATATTACAGCAAGCTTTTTTTAATTTTATAAATCCAAAAGCCTTTACACTTCCCAAGAAAAAAAATCCCGCAGAACAAAAAAAATTCCGACGGCTTTTTAAAGTTAAAAGTAGCACAGCAAATCGCTGTACTTAGTACTATTTTAAGAGTCTATGGTAAGCTACTGAAAAAGAGAATTGAGGACGAATACTGTGATTTTAGGGCCAAAGAAAATGCTGGATTTAGAGCTGATAGATCCACTGTGGATTACTTATTCACAATAATACAAATAATTGAGAAAAAGACGGCACGTAATCAATAAATACACCTCCTCAATGTAGATCTCAAGAAAACTTACGACAGTGTATCCCAGCTAATATTTTGGGAGGCTCTTGACAAAACAAACATCAGCATACCGCTGATAAAAGCTGGTCAACAATTCTATAAAGACAAGACAAGCAAAATAATGATAGGGCATTATCAAAGGAGTTTAACATCAACAATGGTCTAAAGCAAGGTTGTTACTTGGCACCAACATTGTTTAAGATCTATTTAGAGCAAGCCCTGAAAACATGGAAAAGAAACTGCGAACAGATGAGCATATCACTGAACGATTAGTTACTGTACAGGGACTCTACTGTACACTATCTGCTTCGCTGATGATCAAATAGTCCTGGCTCAAGATTACGACGATTTAGAATATACGACTCCTAAATTAATTGAAGAATACGATAAGTGGGAGCTGAAGGTAACTCTTTAGAAAACGGAATTTATGTGCATTAGTGGGGAGCAACAAGATCTAATCTTGGAACAACAACATCAGATAAAACAATGCAAAACGTCAGCGTTGCCACCTCTACCGATTTATCGGTAGATTCACCGATTTAGCCTTTTACTTTACGATATACCGAATTACCATAATTTTCTACCGATTTTTTTTTTCGATAAAAACTTGTTTTTTTTTATACGCCTCGTGATCGCGATTAAAAAAAACACCGTAAATAAAATATTCTTTTTATGTAAGATCCTTTGTAGAATAAAACATTTTTTTTAAGCCATTGTCTTTAAAAGTGTATTTATGGCGCCATCTCTTGGATTTTACGATATACTCAGCCGGCAGCCGCAAGTGGCAATAAAGATCATGCTATTATAAAAGGATGATGCGAGAAGCGATTTGATTGGCTCCGACCTTTTGAATCCCCTGAGGTTACTTGCCAGTAAATTAAATAATTCCCGGAAAATTACTGCTCACCCGATTTTCACATCGTTTAAGCAAGCGATGTTCATTTGTTTCTCATTATTATTAATGCTAATTTGTTCCTTTTTATAAAAACTTTGGTGTAAATAATATATATATATATATATATATATATATATATATATATATATATATATATATATATATATATATATTTATCGGTTTCACAACGTTCTACGTCTTCCGATACCCAATCTCCACTCGTTTCTGTTTGCCCATAATTCATCATCTAGGCCTCTTATTCTTATTTCACTGTCTATTCCTTCTCTCCAGCTTCTCCTTGGCCGTCCTCGTTTTCTTCGGCCAGTTGGTTTCCATTGTAGTATATGTTTAGGTAGTCTTTCGTCATTCATTCTTTGTACATGTCCGTACCACAGCAGTTGTTTTGTTCTTATATCATCCACTAAAGTACGTTCACCTACTGTCATAATTTCTCTTATTCTTTGATTTGTAACTCTTTCTCTTTTTGATTTCCCTGCTGCTCTTCTCCAATAGTCCATCTCCGTAGCGGAAAGCATTTTTTCTGTTCTATCCTTGATTGGCCATACTTCTGAGCCGTATGTAATAATACTTTTTATAATGGTGTTATATATAAGCTTTTTGTTATGTTTTGATATACTTTGGTCCCAAATTATTCCATTTAATAAAGTTATTGCTTTTCTTCCTTGTACGTTTCGATCTTTTATAGCTTTGTCTAGTGTTCCGTCAGCTGTAATTTTTAGACCTAAGTATTTATACTCATCACAGGAGTGAATTCGCTGCCCGGTATTTAAGATTAGATCCTGTTTCATTCCACCGATACACATATACTCTGTCTTATTGAGATTAACCTCTAGTCCCCATTTATTGTACTCTTCTATTAGTTTTCGTGTCATATATTCGAGGTCGTCATAATCCTGAGCCACTACTATCTGATCATCGGCGAAACATAAAGTATACAAGGTGGTTTCGTCCAACGGAATTCCGGAATTCCGGAGATTACGGAATCTTTTCCAAAAATATTTAAATGGAACTGTAGTCCCAACTGAGTGGAAAACGTCATATATATCCACAATACACAAAAAAGGAAGGAAAGATATATGTGACAATTATAGAGGTATATCTGTGACTAGTACGCTAAGCAGAATATACGGTAAAATAATAAGAAATAAAGTAGAGAGCGAATATAAAGACATGGAGGCAGAAGAACAAGCTGGTTTCAGGGCGGGTAGATCGACTTCAGATCATCTCTTTTGTATAACCCAAGTTATTGAAAAGAAAATGGCATACGGTCAAGAGCTGCATCTGCTTTACGTGGATTTGCAGAAGGCATATGATAGTATACCACTAAATCTACTTTGGAAAGCGTTGGAAAACACAAACATAAGCGTACAACTAATTAAGGCCATCCAAGAGTTATACCGCAATAGTAAGGCAAAAGTTAAAATAAAAGCAAAACTAACCAAAGGCTTTCAAGTAAATAAAGGTCTTAAACAAGGTTGCTGTATCTCGCCTACGCTCTTCAAGATATACTTGGAACAAGTCCTTAAAGTATGGAAGAGAAAATGCCATGTAAATAATATTATTAGTGTAAAAGGATTATTTAAGGTAAGTAGTAAGTAGGTACTGTTCTAAAAGTGTTGTTTAAAAATATTTAAGGCTTGTTTTTTTATAATATTATCTACTTAATATGTACCTAATTTTTTTATTTAATTCTTAATTTTGGTATTTTGTCAGTAAAAACAAATCGTAGAAATACAATTTACCTACTAAATCAATCCAAACTATCGATAGCTCTCCAGAACTGCTTGGTAAGATGATTAAAAAATTTACCGAAATCTACCGATTTTTCTCGAAGCCTTCAACCGAAGACCTTAGGGTCGAGGGTGGCAACGCTGCAAAAAGTACAAATATCTGTGAATGCACATCACTAATGACACAAGGAAGTCAAGCAATGAACCTATTAAGGTCATGTGACCCCTTGAGGTGCACACTGTAGGTTGGATTCTCCTAGAATCGTATCCAAGTCTTTCTCTAAAGCCATAAAAGCGAAAGAGATCTAGGTTTAAATTCGACCCAATGCAAATAATTATAGAACCTTTCTCCAAAGCTGTCATCTTCTTGGCGTGACTTTGACAATTTGCACCATTGCAATCCTAATAAATCTATTAGACAAATCAACAGTATTCTCTGGGATAAGGCTATATCAAAACACAACAAACATAGAATTTACAACAGCATGTTGAAAAGTGTCATTAGTTATGGTAGAGAAGTATGGCCGATGAAAGAAAAAACTCGCAAGTCCCTTGAAGTCACTAAAATGGATTATAGGGGACGCGCTGCCAGAAAATTAAAACTGGAAAGAGTGACAAATGAGAGAATTCGAAAAATTATGGATGTTAAACATAAAATAACGGAAGACAAACAAATAAACCAATTTAGATGACATGGACTTTTACAAAGAGTGGCGAAAGACAGAATCCCAAAGAAAATACTAATTTGGACACCACAGGGAAGAAGAAAGAGAGGAAGTCCCAGACTATGTTGGAGAGAAGGAATAGATCGAGAAAATCTCTGGACCAACCGAGACCAATGGAAACTGGAAATCATGACGAAGAACGTTATAGACTGATTTATATATATAAAGTAAAGGTACTTTACCGAACCCGCACCATTTGGAGACCTTAGCAACGCGGTAATAAGGCAACACAATAGACTTCCGCCTGTGTTAGGTACAATATTTTACCTATTAGAACCTTTTTTTTCAAAAAATTTAATGTATTTAATAAATAAACATGTCAAATTAGACGAAATTGAAATGTAAACAAATATTGAAGTTGTCTTATTACCGCGTTGCTAAGGCTTCCAATTGGTGCAGGTCCGGTACACCCAATATGCAAAATCATCTTTTCGCAAAATGATTTAAACACATATTATATAGTTTCTCTTTATTTTATTAAAAATTATAGCACACTATTTAATTATTGTGTCAGTTACTCCCTAAAAACTAACTTCTTGTGCGCAGAAAAGTGGAGTTTTCCACATCCTAGTAGAAAATAGTAAATTTAACAAGTGCAAAAATATTACTTTACCGCATGTAATTGCAGATGGCCGAACAACGCGCTTAGATGGCCGGGCCAGCAAGTAAGTGAAACAAAATTTTACAAGTATTTATTTATATTAAATTTTGACAACGTATATCGTTTTGTCTGACACGTTTGTTTTTAATTTTTTGTCATGGTGTTTTTTTTTCGCACTAGTGCGGAATAGGTTTCTTTCCTCAAAAAACTATTTTTATCGTTTTCCTCGGGCGTGACGAGAGCTAAAGCGGCTCTGGAGGCGAAGTGAAAGCGCAAGGCACAGTGGTCTATGCCAGAAATGCGTTACCTACTATTAATATTTTAAATCACAGAAAATTTAAGTTTTAAAAGGTAAAGTGCTATTGTGAGATCAATATGGTAAAGCGGTATTTTATTTGTTTATCCAAAAAGGGTCTGGAAATTCACTTGCACATGTAAGTAGTGATAGTTTAGTTAGTTACACCATTGTTTCAGTGTAAAAAGTTGTTAAAAGCAAAGGATAAAAATATAATTAAAGCATTGGTGAACCTAGAAACGGGGCTCGGGGTCCGGCAACCTCCAAGCCTAAGGATTCTTAGATATTTTCCACATATTTCATAAATAGAAAAATAAAATAGCATAAAATACAGTATCATGGGCTCTCGCCCTACACCTCAAGACATATTCATGGTTACGACACCAATTAAGAGGCCACACTCCGTATGGATTTGCAAGGGTTCGGCCCTTTCCACTATTTTAAAGAATGGGTTAAACCAATGTATTATTTTTTTGTATAATTATATAGTCAAAAGGAAAGTATAGGGCGATAAATGAGTTTCTAAGAAAGATAATATATTTTACGCCTTTAAAAATAGCTCTAAAAAAGCTCAATTTTTTTAGTGTTTTTCAAGGCATTATATCTGTCAGAAATATGCGTCGTATCAAGTTCGGATACATCAACCGCCCGGCTTTTAAGTTTTTTCTCTGTATTAAAACAGTCTTTTTAAAAAAATATTTAAAAATGCAGCAGAAAAAGTAGAAAGGCCCAAACCCTTGCAAGCTTAATTTTTCGATGATATTTTAGACTTTTTCTAAATAAAGGAGGAGCTTATGCCAGGGTCGAATTTTGATTGTATATTTTTTTTTTATAGTTTAGCTAGCGCGCTGTATCCCTGGTTTGACTTTTCTATAGAAACTTCACATTTTCGCACAGTATAGGAATTTACTTGGCCAGGTATTATATTTAGGACTTTTTTGCATTCTGTTCTAAGCGAGAAAATTTTCGTTTGATAAGTATCCAAAATTAAAGAAATATAATCCTATTTAATTTAATAGTAATAAATCTAGTGGCGTCAGCGTAACTCGCCATCTGGCTTAGGAGGCCTGGAGGGTCTGGAGCTAGAAACCATAATCCTCTCTCTAACAATATATTTTATACTACATTATATTGCTTAGTTTTTGAAAGGGCAATGGCAAGTTATGGGGAAGTGGCACGTTCTGGGGGTGCTCTCATTTCCGTTCTTTTTACGTTCCTACCGCATGTAGCTTGTCTGAGAAAGTGAAGCAAGCTAGCAAGTGGCTGCTCTTAAAGTGGTACTACCATATCGAAAGCATAGGCAAGACTGAATGTTGAAAAATTAAAAATTATTGATTATTAAATTAAATATTATTAAATTATTGACATTATTATTGTAGGAAAACTATACATACCTGATCAGTTTTCTTGTGCATGGAAGTTGTCACATATTCACTTTCTAAATTACTAATGTTGCGTATCCGCCCACATTCTTTCTTAGTTTTGTCACAGTTTTACGCGCCCCAGGCAAGAATTTTGCATATTTAGTAGCAAAAGTCTTATTTTTTTACCAAAATATCACTAAAATTGGTATAATTTTGATAATTTGCGCAGCCAAAAATTCTTGGGGGGGGGGGGGGGGTGGGGGTGTAGGTTCGGGCGCACTTGCCCCTAGTACCTCCCCCCCCCGGATCCGCCATGTGTCGGTGTGTAGGGCCGGCTTTAGAGGTTGCGATTCCACAAATCTTAATTGCCTTATTTTTGAAGAATTTAGTTCCCCTGCATCGTTGCGCCCAGGGCGGTCGCACTTGTTACCCTGACCTGGAGTCCGCAATGCGGTGTGTCTATTTGTCTGCCTGTCTATGCAATAATTTTTTCAAGCTCAAAGCCGAGGTTCATGGAATTTTTATCTCTAACAAGCTGAAACGAGTACTAAGTAAGTTAGCAATTTTAATTTAAAAATTCAGAATAAATAAATTATTAAGCTTTTCCAGACAGCGCTCCTTCATCAAAACGTTTTTGGCACGCGGACGAACGTTTTTTTTTACGTTGACCGTCCTTCTTTCTTTTGCAGGAAATTTTAAAATGACATTAAAAAATTGGGCGACCGCACCTACACAATTTTTAAACGTTATACGTATTTACAATAAAAAAATTTTATTGTCATATTTTGACGTTTAGGAACATTAAAAAGAAAAAACGCCGTGCTGTAAAAAAAAATAAGATAAAGTGGTACTTTTCGCACGCAAATGATTGTAGAAAGCTGTTCTCCGCATGCTCGTAGAAAAATAATATTATATAGATTTTATGTTTAAAAAAAAAACAAGCCTACAAGAATGCCAATGTTGTCCACCTATATGAAAACGTTTCACTGTGCTCCGACGTACGCCTCGGCGCGTTGCTTTGCCATACAGGGTGAATAAGTTACCTTTATATGCTCATTAAAAATCTAGATCAACGCTAGGAGTTTTTATCCTTGTCTAAATAGTAAGAAAAAGAGACAAAAGAGGATCTAATTATGTTTCTCAATTAAAACGAATGTTAGCTATAAATGGCAGTTTAAAAGACGGTCCTGTTTTGTAAAATCGCTTTTTTGATTGGATGCAGCCTACAGGTTGGGTGTGGCCTACCCCGCGGCACACCACTCCCACTAAGCAAAACGGAGTGTAAAGCAAACTAAAAAATCAAAATGCTTTTCAAGAGCTCATGTTATTCGAACAGCTTGGACACGTTTTTGTGGTTTAAATGAAACGGTTGACGTAGTAACGCGAGCTAACAGTTTAAATTGATATAAAAATCAAGACATCCAATGTGTCAAGCAAAATTCTATTGTTGATATATTTGACGTTTGGAAAAAGCTACGAAGGTCGCTCAATTATTTAAAAAAATGCAATTTTTTTAATAAAACTAAAATATTTAAAAAAAATACATTAAATTACATAAAAAAACCTTATATTTAAACATTTAAAAATTGCGGTTTATAAAGACAATTCCACGAATAAAAATTTGTGCGGGAATTCGAATTCTCGCAGCAAATAAGGGCAAGAAGTATGTAATTCTCGCACGAAAGTAGAAAAAACTTTTAGAAGTCGAATAAGGCATTAACATATTTAAAAATCTTTTTTTTTCAATTCTTTCTTTTTTTTAATTTTTATGTTAAGCCACTATTTTCTTTTAATGGAATACACCTGTAATAAATAAACTAGCTTATTCTTAAACCATTCAAATAAGAAAGCCAAAATTATATTTATTAGTATGATATAAGAAGTGAAACCAAAATAGGATTGGGACAGTCACGTGATATGTGTTTATTTTTTAATATAATTTTTTTATGACAAGTTTATTTATTACTGTGTCTTTGTCATTTTTTTCTTCGATTTATATATCTCAGAAATCTCACCACGGCTTTCGCAGGCTGAAATAAGCTCTCAATGCCAAGCAAGAAGCACAAACAAACCACGCCTCTGCCATAATCTGCCACAAACCTACATTTGTTTCAGTCTTTCGAATCACCCCGTTTTTAACTTAAGGTCTGCGCAAACACATTATTTGTCCCGATAAGCCTAGGCAGTCCATGTGAAAGATAGATTTGTGCACACTCGATATTTCTTTTCTATATAAACTTTGCATAACACATTGAAAGTTATCGTTACTTGTTTAGAAACTTTAAAAAATAGTTGTGGTATACCATGTATCCGAGATAAAAGTTATTACACGGTTTCTTATGAGAATTTTAAAAACAGTAAAACACACAAATTTGGATTATTGGGTAAACATTGGCGCTATTCCGAGCCCAGTCTATTTCAAAAATAAAAATATCTATAAAGACTTTTAAAATATCAAGCAATAAATAAATTATTTTTATTAAAAGCAGTTTTTAGTTTTTGCTTAATATTTGGAAAAACCCTTGTAGATATTTTAAATTTTAATACAGCACCTGATTGGGCTCAGAATATCGCCAATTTTTTCCATTTAACCAGAATTATAATATGTCTTATCATTTCCAAAATCCTAATAAGACCCCATGTAGTTAATGTTATCTGGGACACCCTGTATGGTAAGTACTTTTTGAATATTATCTATATGTAAAAATTATACTACCCGCAACTTAATGATTTATATACGAAGTAACTGGAACGACCACAGCTATATGAGACACTGAGACAAAAATTTAAGAGTTTTTTTAGAGTGACAACATACAATAAATGCTAAGCATTGCAATCTTTCTCTTTCTACTTCTAATCACCTGTGGGATTCTGTGAACTTAATACTTCAAGGAGATTGTCATTTGTGATTTGTCATTAAAGTATTTGTCAATGTTGTCAGTAGCACCTCCTGTGCAGCGTACTATCTCTACAAAAAATCTCAATATTTTTACCTCACTTTGCATATAGAGATTATTGCCGTTAATAGGTCTTACGAGAATCTCTCAGTTTAGTGCCCTTTTTAGCCTATTAGCCTTCCCATCATTTTTGACGTTGGTCAAAGCTGTCACATTATTTATTGATCCAGGAGACGATGTGAAGCCTTCCAAAAAGGCGCCACAAATGAAATTGCCTTATTTGAAAAAAACTTGCTTGCGATTAAACCCTTTTAAAAAAATTCTCTATATCGTTATTTAAAGTTGTAGGAGTACATTTACATAGATAGGGTTTTTGGCCACTGTGCGCCCATAAATCAATGTGACGACACGGGTCAAATGTATGGGGACGATATACACCAATAAAAAATATGCATGAGTAAAATAATGCATGTGTTTAAAAATAACCAATCAGGACATTTTATACTAAATTCTATAAGAAGGACACTCTTATGTACATTTTATATTGCCATTTCTTAATGTTTTCAACAAGAACTGGAAATTACCGTGGGTATTGGAATATTACGTATATGGATAGAATATCCACCCTATTAACCTTGGTAGGGTTTTCAACCTACAAGTTGTTACGAGATTTGACGCACCCGATTTTGCCGGGCAAAAAGACCTACCAAGAACTCATAGATCTATTAAAAAAACAAGTACGTGGCGAGAGCGAATAAAACTACATATGGCAAAACAAAATCAATCTGAACCTGTTTCAGAATGGTATGCCAGACTTAGAAGTCTCACCGTAAATTGTGATTATAAGGGAGGCCGACTTGAATTCATTCTGAGAGAAAAGTTTGTAACATGACTCAAAGAAGGATCGGTCCAAGATAGAATATGCGAAGAGGCTGATGACCAAACCCTAATTAAATTTGTAGAAATTGCCATGCAGAAAGAAGTATACGCTCTAGAAAAGCATAATGTATTTCAAGATGTAAACTACATGGGCAAATTTCCCAAAAATTTTAAAAAACAGGGTCTTTCACTGGACATCAAAAGCACTATGCTGAAAAATGCCGGAGCTGTGGAAAAACACATGGAGGTAAATGTCGTTATGCAAACTCAAAATGCAACCGGTGTCATGTCACCGGTCACCTAGAATCAGTGTGCAAAAACAAACAAAAAAGAGCTCACTTTTTAGAGACTGTAAGTACAAATAATTCTAATGTAGAAATGAGATATAATTTTTATGACATTTCTTCACTACAGGGTGATACAAAAGAAAATTATTTTAAACTTCCAGTATGTATTCAAGAGAAAATGTATCAAATGAATGTAGATACAGGAGCTAGTATAACAGTTTTAAACTTAGATTAAAAAAAAAAGAATTTGGTAATTTTAAATTAGAAAATGATGACATAGTTTTAAGAAGTTACACTGGCAACTCACTAAAACCTGTTGGCTATTTTAATATTAATTGTACAGTTAAAGGTGTGACAAGGCTAGCAAGGTTTTATGTGGTAAATAATTCAGCACCTTGCCTTTTAGGTAGGGATTTTTTTTCAATTTTTAATGTCACTTTAAATATTTCAAATGTTTATAGTTTGGAGAGCGTAAAAAAATAAATTAACCAGTCGCGTTCCACAAGTTTTTTCAAATAAGTTGTTTGTGTGTAAATTTGGTAAAGTTTCTCTAAAATTCATAGAAAATTCAAAACCTGTTTTCTTAAATGTTCAAGTTCTTTTAGCTTACAAAGAACAGATAGAAAAACAGTTGGAAATGATGGTAAAAAAGGGTGTGTTAAAACCAGTGACAACTTCTGAATATGCAACACCTATTGTACCAGTTATAAAGGCGGATAAAACAATCAGAATTGTTGGAGATTTTAAGAGCACTGTAAATTTGACAGGTGCGACCAATATCCTTTATCGCGTATAACAGACTTGTTTGCTCAATTAAACGGGTCAAAAATCTTCTCAAAATTAGATTTAACAAGAGCATATGCACAGTTGTCACTTGGCGAATATTCTCAAGAAATAAGCAAAATAGCCACCCACATCGGTCTTTTTTCCAATTTTCGGCTTCCATTTGGTGTTACACCTGCATCATCTATCTTTCAAAGAACCATTGAACAACTTCTTGAGGGTTTAAATTGTGTGGTAAATTTTAGTGATGATGTCTGCGTGGGAGGAACTGATTTAAACGACCATTTGACCAACTTAGAGGCTGTTTTGACCAGACTGGATGATTCAGGGTTGACTGTGCGTCCAGAAAAGTGTGAATTTTTCAAAGAAAGCCTGGACTACCTGGGGCATCGTATCTCAGCTAGTGGCCTACAAAAACATAGTACAAAAGTTGATGCAATATTGAATGCGCAAGCGCCAACGACAATTACTCAGGTCAGGTCATTTACTGGTTTATGCCAATATTATTCTAGATTTATCCCCAAATTATCGCAAATTTTAAGTCCAATCTTGTTGATGTAGGCTTCGGCCTTGATAAGGAAAGAGAATTTTGGACTTCAGAAAATAGTGATCACTTCCGCATGTTGATCCACGCTTTGTTCTGACATCTTGAATTTTTAGTTTTGTCTTTTGTTTAGTGATAAGATAATCAATGACAGATTTCAGGTTTTGTGAGGGTTTAGTCCAGGTATATTTGTGTATTTCCTTATGTGGAAAAAAACCGTTTTGGATTTTTAGGTCTAATTGCTCACATATTGTAATTAGCCGGTTTCCATTGTCATTAACAACATTTTCTCCATACTGTCAGATCATTCACTCTGTTACCGGTTCTACTATTTAAATCTCCCAATATGGCAATTTCTCTAGATGTACTTACTGCTGATATTTCATTGTGTATTTCTTCAAAAAAATTGTCTTTGACGGCTACATTTGCATATAAACACACTGTGTTTATTGTATTACAATCTAGTCAGTAAGACTAATTAGCAATTTTGTTTTAACTTAATTTACTAGAAAATTCAGATTTAAACTTAAGGTTCACTCAACAGTTCTCCCCGCTTTGTTTAGTCTGTAACTCGTAATTGTGTTGTGTTTGTAGCATTATTTTGTTTTATATAATTCACTTAGTTTACTAGCTCAAACGGCTTCACTCTTTTTAGTCTACGAACTAGCATAGTATTGTCTAGAAGCTGAATTCCTTCCACATTCACATGCCGATGAAGTCTATCTTCATGGCGTTTTGCGTACTTTTTTATAGTCTCTGCTACAGTTTCGATTTTTAGATCTCGATGAAGGTCACTATTTCAAACGTACCAAGGTGCATTCACAATGTTTCTTAATACTTTATTTTGAAATCTCTGTAAAACTAGAATGTTACTCTCTTTAGCACAACCCCATAGTTGAATACCATATGTCCATACTGGTTTCAGTATTTCTCTATAAAGCAGTAACTTATTATGAATTGTTAAATTGGACTTCCTTCCAATTAGCCAGTTCATTTTTCTATACCTTATCTCAAGTTCTTCTTTTTTTCTTAACATGTGCTTTCCAGCGCAATTTGGCATCAAGTGTTATACCGAGATATTTTGCCTGATTTGAATAGGGTACGGAAATCCTTGTTAATTGTTATTTGTATGTGATTTATATTTTTGTTTGTAAAATCAACATGAATTGATTTGGTTTCATTTAATTTTATTCGCCACTTTGTGGTCCAACTGTGAACTTCGGTTACTGCATCCTGAAGTTTTTCTATGCATTTTTAAATAGATTTTTCTACCGTCAATTAACCAGTATCATCTGCAAATGTTGCTGTACGTGACAATTTTCTGGCTTTGGGATATCGCAAGTGAATAATAATTATAGATAAGGGCCTAGTACGCTACCCTGGGCACGCCTGCTTGAATGTCTCTTAAATTTGAGTATGAGTCTTCCTGTTTTACTCTAAAATGTCTATCAGATATGTATGATTCCAAAATATCCGAATATTGTTTTGACAGAAACCGTTTTAGTTTAAAAGTAAGGCCTTCATGCCACACTTTGTCAAATGCTTGTGCTACATCTAGAAAAACTGCAAAACAAACTTTTCCCGCTTCTAGTGCTTTTTCTATTATATTAGTAATTCTATGTGCTTGATCTGTCGTGGAATGCTTGTCTCAAAAACCAAATTGATGAGATGGTTTCTTGTCTTTCTATGATGGGTTTTATTTTTTAAGCAATACTTTCTCATAGAGCTTGGATATAATTGGCAGCAAAGATATTGGCCTGTAAGATGACACGTCATGGAGTGGTTTTCCCGGTTTTGGAGTCATGATAACTTCTGCAATTTTCCACAGTTTAGGTACATACCTAAGCCTAAAGGACGCATTAATTAGGTTGCATAGTTTTACGATAGCTTTTCTGGGGAGTTGTTTTATGACTACCCCGTTAATAAGATCATACCCTGGGGCTTTTTTCGAATTAATATTTTTGATTTCTGTTAATATTTCTTTTGGTGGTGTAAGCTTAATATGGTCTTCGATTTGATGGGGTTCATTTAATTAAAAGTTTTCATCCGGTGTTTCGTGGGACTGAAATGTTTTTTCTAAATGACTTGCAAAAATATCTGCTTTTTCTTTGTTACTCCTTACCCACTGGTTGTTAGATTTTCGTATGGGTGGAATTTGGATAATTAGTCTTTTAAAATCTTTGGTTGCTTTCCAAAGGGAATAGTCGGTATTTTTATCATCTGTAAGTTCATTAAGAAAATGGTTAATAGATTCATTTTTTATTACTAGATTTTCTCGCCTAATGCGCTGCGTCATGTTGTTGAGATTTGTTTTGTCCCGAGGATCACGGCTTTGCTGCCACTTTCTTCTTAGTTTCCTTTTTTCAAATATAAGGTCTCTAATTTCCTTTGGATAGTTTTTTCCCTTAAAAATTCTCTTTGGTTTTGGACTGTTTTCCCAAGCTGCTTCTTTATCGATTTGTTCTATTTGTTCTGGCGTTTGCAATGGTACTGATAGGTTTATTTTTTCTGACAGACTTTGTTTAAAACTAATCCAGTCAGTCAGTTTATTAACAAGTGAGATATTTGCTTCTTTCTTTATTATGTTTTTACTAAGAGTTGGAATAATAGGTGAATGATCTGAGTGCAAATCAAAACTTTCATCTAAATCTACAAAACTTAAAGACATATTTTTTACTATAAAAAAATCAATTAGATCTGGAATTTTTCCTGGATCTGTTGGATAGTATGTGAGCTTACCAGTTGATATTGGCTCACATTGATATTCACTAATAGCTTGCAAAAGTTCTTTTCCTTTAGAATTCATCAGTCTAGATCCCCACTAGGTATTTTTTGCATTAAAGTCACCTCCAATTATAAAACGGTTTCCTAATTTTCTGAGAAAATTAAGATATTGATTTTTTGTGCCTTGGTGGTATATAGACAGCACTTATGACTAGTGTATATGTTTTTACACTTTCTAATGTAGCTTGAATCTCTATGGTTTTATATCCCATCTCCTCATAGTGTCATATATTTTCTTTAATTATTACAGCACTTCCCCCATGTGCAGTATTGCTAGGGTGAGTTGTATGATACACTTTATAACCCTTAAATTTAATGCGAGACTGGTTAGTGAAATGCGTTTCTGACACAAGGCAGACGTCAATTATATTCTATGTCTAGAATAACTTGCAAGTCTTGCTGATGTTGCAAGAGACCATTGGCATTCCAAGCTAGAATTCTAAGAGTACTGACCATTTTGAGGCATATTGGTAGCTCCGTTATTGCTACTTTCTAGTTTCGCTCATCAAGTTTGTTCAATTTCTCCAAAATTAATTGTAGTGTTTGTTCCATAGTATTTTGACTACTGATATTAATATCAGGTATAATAGCTGTTGCTGCTACTTAGCTATATGTCCTTGTCACAGAGTTTTGTGTGACTGTGTTCCTTGTCTGTTGGGTTTGTCTATTTGTACTCCCGTTTGGTGTGAGATTCGGTTTCTTAGGTTTATTTTTCAATTTTTGTATTTCTTTAGCAACAAGGCATCCTCTGTAGTTAGCAGGATGCTTGCCTCCACAATGGATGCATTTTGGCTCAGATTCTTTTGGTTTGGGGCATTCCACAGTAAGATGTTTCCCCGTGCATTTTACGCAACGTGGCTCTTTAGCGCAATATTTTTGCGTGTGTCCATAAGATTGACATCTTTTGCATTGAGGGACTAAATTTGAGGTTTTTAGTGCTTTTATTTCCACTTCAATCCCAAGGATACTGGAAATTTTAAAAATTTTGTTAATATCTTCATCGTGGCTAAATGTGAGCATAAACATGTTAAGAGGTTGTCTTGTTCTCCATTTCAGTTTGTTGCTGGCTTCCAGTGCCTTAAAACCTTTTTTTTGTAGATCAGCTACAATTTTTTGTGGGTCACATGAGAAGTGTAGCCTATTCGCTATTACTCTAATTGGCCTTATTTGTTTGTTTTCGTATGAGTGCCATTGATAATTTATTTCATTAAGCATTTTAGTAACCAGCCGATAGCTGTCTGCGTGTTGTACATTTATTTTAATATTTTCGTTATTTAAAACTTTTATTTTAACTTTTTGTATGATATTTAACTTTTCATAAATATCATTAAAATTATTTTCGCCATTTACCATAATCGGTGGACGTAATGGAGCTTTTTTAACCTTAGTAGGGGGATCTTCATTTTGTGTTTTATTGAAGGGCTCTTCAGTGCCCGAGCTTTTTTGTGGTGGTGAGAGTGAAGTATCCATTCGACGTTTTTTCCAACCTTTTCCTATTTGTCTGATCCACTCAGTTTCTCTTGCTAGATCGTCCTCATCAGTAATGTAGTCCATGTCACACTCTTCTTTTTTAGTGACTTTTGTCTCTAAATTTGCAATTTTTTTTTGCATACTTTCCAGTTGACTTCGGAGATAATCCACTTGTACCCTAAGTGATTTTTTTTTCATTTTGGTATTTTTTCCATTCGCTATATAAAACTTCTTCATTTTGTGTTATAGCATGGCTATCCTGAAATAATTCGGCATTATCCATTTTTCATCAACAAAAATAAGAGGCCTAGATGATGAATTATGGGCAAACAGAAACGAGTGGAGATTGGGTATCGGAAGACGTAGAACGTTGTGAAGCCGATAAATATATGTATATTAAGTCCAATCTACAAATTGTTAACAAAAGAGTCTGGGACAAACCTGTCAAAACATGCAAAAGTTGACTGGAATCAAAATTGCCAACAGGCATTTGAGGCAGCAAAAAAATTAATATCTCAAGACATTACTTTAGCCCATTATGATCCAAAAAAACCCATAATATTGGTAAATGAGGCAAGCCAAGATGGCATTTCAGCCATCTTATATTACAAGGAAATAGATGGGAGGGAAAGACCCATAGCCTGCGCTTCTAGGACATACTCAGTTCATGAAAAAAACTTGACAACCTTGGACAAAGAAGCTTGTGGGATCATTTTTGGTGTAAAATACTTTGAACAGTATCTTTTAGGGGTGCAATTCACCATACGCACAGACCACAGACCTCTGGTTGGTCTGTTTGGTGAAAACAAGGGTATACCCCAGAGAAAAAGAAATAGACTGCAAAGGTGGTGTCAGGGTTTGACTACAAAATAGAATACATAAGAGGAAAAAAAAACTATTTTGCTGATTGCTTGTCAAGGTTACCAGACGCCTCAACAGACAAAAACATTGGAGTTGTTGAAGAGAATTACTTAAATTTTGCAGCAACCACTAGAAAATGGCCGGTGTATAACAAAAAAGTGACAGAAGAGACAAAGAAAGACAGAATTCTAACAAAAATAATAGATTACATCAACAGCGACTGGCCAAGCAAAGGTACAATCGATAATCATATTTTGCAAAAAGGGATGAATTATACATCGAAAACAGTTGTGTAATGTGGGTTCATCGAAACTGCATACCAGAATCACTAAGACGTGATATGCTACATGAACTACACAGCCCTAGTCATCTAGGACTGGTAAAAACTGAATCAACTACAAGATCCTACATGTGGTGGCCTGGTATTGACAGTGACATAGAAATTAAAATTAAAAGTTGTTTATCATGTTTAAAAAACAAAGATGACCTACCAAAATCAATACATCCATGGCCAGCTGCCAAAGAAGTTTTTGAGAGAGTACACATCGACCTTTTGGAATTAGAAAAAGAAAAAAGAAATTTTCTCAGAATCACTGATGCATACAGCAAGTGGCCTGAAGTACACTTTGTAAAATCAACAACAAGCAAAGAAATAGAATTTGCCTTGAGAAAGACATTCGCAACGTTTGGATTACCTGTTTCAGTCTGCAGTGACAACGGAGTACAGTTCGTATCAAAGAGTACAACATCATTTTTTTCAAAGAATGGCATTAAACACATAACTATTCCCACATACAATAGTCAGAGCAACGGACAAGCTGAGAAACCTAGGAGTACCTTTAGATGTATTAATATCGAGATTGTTACTGTCATATAGAAACAGAATACATTGCACCACCCAGCCAATTTAAGAGAAAAAGTACTGACTGAGGTAGCTAAGGTAAAAGAAAAACATACAAAGGAAAGGAGAAAATGTAATTTTAAAGAGGGAGATGAGGTTGTCGTTCGGGACTATAGAACTGTCAACAAAAAAAAGTGGATAGAAGCAATTATAATAAAGAGAGTGGGCAAAGGAGTGTTTTTATGTCGTTTGCCCGCAGGACAATTGTGGAAAAGAACTTGATATCAGATAAATAAGAGGTTTACAGAACTTAATGTCACCGAAAACTCAAAAACATGAATGTGTCACAAATGAGCATACCGGACACAGGCACACTCCCGTGTATAAAGTTGGACGCACCCTGGAGACACAGGAAAACAATGTAGAGATAGGTTCAGAACATTCTAGAAGCCCAATATCAGAGTTGCTAGGATTTGAAAGCCCAGTATCGTTGCTAGGTTTTAATTATAGCTCGGAAAAGTCAAGAAAGTCAGAGGTGGCCGGGAATAGGAGCTACGGTGAAGAGCAAGAAGAAAACCAGGTGAGTCAGAAAGACGAAACCAGTTTTGAAAACCCAGACAACTCAAGTATAGAAGAAATGACTTTCACCAATCCAAACACTGTGTGGAGGAACCCAGCATATCCTTCTCGAATAACAAGAAGGTTACAATACAAAACAAAGCAGATACAAACCCTAAAATTAGGGTAAACTTGAAAAAGGCTTCTACAGCTTTGGTTTGCAAGGACTCATCAGTCCAGGTTAAAGGACAGCTAGTATAAGAGCCCAGTAGGATTTTGGACTTGAATTGCAAACCGGTGCTCATATATTTTAATCGATTCGTCATAAGACAATGTCCCAAAAAAAATGGAGATACCTGCGAAAATCCTGCATAAACAACCCGCCATCTTTGTTTAAAATGGCGAAAAGGAGTTTGAATCAAATGTACGTAACTTTTTTATTATGGCATCGATTTTACTCAAACAAATTGTGATTAGCTTCTACTATAATGGCCTCTCCAAAACACTATCAATACTATGTTTTTTATTTGCCTCTATACTATAAAAGAAAACTACGGGTTTTACAAAAAAAACATAAAAAATAAAAAATATGCAGATTGTTAAGCTGTATTTGTGGTGGGTTTAATATTTGCTGTAGATTAAGCGGTTCTCGAGTTACACTCAAAAAACCACTAAATTGGCCTATACCTACCCCCAGGTAAAAAAATTTCATATTTTCACCAAAGTCACAAAAGTTACTAAAAAACTATACCGAACGAAAAAGGATGTCAAGATAAATAAGAAACGGCTATCAGTTTCAAACAGAAACTGATACTGAGGTAGATATGACGGCTTAAACATGGCCGAAGCGTAATTTACAATTTTATTTTTGAGGGTAATTTTTTTATGTAAAACGAACCCCCACGCGCTCAAAATGTAGTTTAAGGTTTTAGTTGTCTGCCTCTGGTCAATTACAGCATACCCGAAAAAAACGTAGAAAAGCACGGAAATATGGATAAAATTACTTATACAGTCTGTGTCTATAAAAGGTCAGTACTGAGGTCAAAATAAGACAATTAAAAGATAATTATTTTAATCCGATATAGCTCCGTTTTCGAAATACAGGGCGTTTTTTAGAAAATAAAAATCGAATAAATAGCTAAAATATAAATATAACTTTTTTCTTAGTGTAGTTTTTAAACTTTTTTGTTAATGTGTGCATAAAATAAATCTCTTGATGTCATCAATCACTACCAAATATGGTTCAGTTATCTTCAACCATTCAGCAGATATTTGGGTAGACCCGGATATTTAAGAACCCTGTATATATTTTTACAATATATATTTACAAAAACATGCCGGTGGTGATTAATTTTGATCTGACATTTTTGTCTACAAATCAAAAAAAGAACCAAGTCTCTAGCTCAAACCGTTAAGAAGTGCCAAAGTCAAATATGTTTTTTGTAAGATTTTTGACGCTGAGTTTAAATATGTAACTGCGGGTTCGTTTATCTGTGCATAAATTATTTTTTCCCTTAATGGACCCATGCCATTGTCGTACTTCTATGGAACGAAAACATCGATTTATGTATGCCGCATATTTTTTGTTTTTTTCAGGAAAACTATTAAGTTTACAACAAAAAGTGTAATATCCGTTTTTAAAGATAATTAAATTGTCTTTTAGCTGAGGTACATCTTAACCCTGTACGGATTCGTTTTACATAAAAAAAATTACCCTCAAAAATAAATTTGTAAATTACGCTTCTGCCATGTTTAAGCCGCCATATCTACCTCAGTATCAGTTTCTGTTTGAAGCTAATAGCCGTTTCTTATTTAGCTTGACATCATTTTTCGATCTGTATAGTTTTTTATTAACTTTCATGACTTTGGTGAAAATATGAAAATTTTGTACCCAGGCGTAGGTATAGGCCAATTTAGTGCTTTTTTGAGTATAACTCGAGAACCGCTTCAACTACAGCAAATATTAGAACCACTATGCGTTTTTTTGTAAAACCAGTAGTTTTCTTTAAAAAAATCAAAAAACGTAAAAAAAAACAGCGTATTTGAGGAACTTACAGAATTTATAGTATAGAGACAAATCAAAAACAAAATATTGAAAGTGTTTTGGAGAGGCAATTATGATATAAGCTAACCACAATTTGTTTGAGTAAAATCCATGTCATAATAAAAAAGTTACGTGCGTTTGATTCAAACTCCTTTTCGTCATCTTTAAACAAAGATGGCGGGTTGTTTATGCAGGATATTCGCAGGTATCTCCATTTTTTTTGGGACATGGTATTATGGTGAATCGATTAAAATATACAAGTGTCGGTTTGCAATTCAAGCCCAAAATCCTACTGGGCTCTTAGACTAAGCCTAAGACTCACAAGAGCCAAAGTAAAAAAATAAGTACTGACCTGTCAGAGGACAGAAGAACTACCCGTAGTCTGGCTAGAATGACACGAAATAAACCTTCCTAGCCCTGTCACACATCAACGATTTTAAACTGTTTGTTTGTCTTAAAGTATGTGTGTAATTGTATGTGTCTACATAGTCATAGTTAATGCGTATAGAAGTGTAAGGGTAATTCCCGTGGAGCCTGACAATTTCATAGAGACTTGAGTACAGTGAACTTTAAGAGAAGTGGTGAAAAACAGTCTTAGTGCGGAGGGATGTAGTGTTTGCATATTAGTGAAATGACAAACACACGAATTTAAATTTCCCGCGACGTAACAAAGTGCTAGTGACGTAGGCAATATGGCCGCGCGGCTGACCTATGAGAAAGCAGCGTTGGAGTGACGTCACATGGGACGGTCTCTCGTTACAGGACCATTTTCAGGTCTACACGTATTTTATAGTAAGTCTGTTTTCATCCATAAATATTTGCGCAATCATAAATAATTACGCGGCTTAAATAATATAAACACCAAACTTAGTTTTGAGTGATGATCTCTAAGTGCCAAAAAGCATTTTTGTGGGAAACTAAAAAAAACTGTACAATACATGCAAAGAGTAGAAGGTGGGGAAATGACACTTAGATCTTATAGCCCCGTATTGGCCTTGGCACATACATCATGTTAGGTGGGAAATCTAAAATTTGTATATTTTGGCACTTAGATCATTTAACTTGGCCCATCTACATTTCACAACCATGCGAAGTTATTATAGTTATTATATTTGTGTTTGTAGCTATAGGTATATTTAATTTTAATAAAATAATTACAGTAAAACATATTTTGCGTGTAAAATAGAAAAAATATGGGGAAAATAAGTAGACGCCGCACTTTTTCTTTTGATCACTAGTAAAACTTGGAAACGTAAAAATGTTTCCATGTGCGGCATCTGCATATAGTTGATAATATACATATTATTTATTATTATTTAAATGAAAATCTGTAACTATATCAACGTATTATTATTGCATCGATACAAACCAAAATAGGAAGCAACGCTAAAAGAACTAAAAAATATATTAAGGGTTTTGAAACAGTTATTATTCTGACGCACGGCCTCGTTCAAGTTTCTTATTTTTTTGTCCAGAGGATAAGGGTTCTGGTAAGTACCTCCAGATTAACTTCCTGTTTTCAGGCAAAATTTTTCTTAGATTATAAAGTATATTATCTTCTTTCTTTTTCATAGGAAACCCGGAAAAATTCGTTGCTTTGTTTATTACATATATTTTGTAAAAATAATATAGTTTTCTTTGACTTTGTGGTGGCCCTGAAATATCTAATACCTTCAGCATCTTCCACTGCATCTGAAAGAGTTGCATCTGCAGTGAATTTAGCAGTTCCAGCAAACCGCAGCAGGATGACTGGAGAAGATTTTAAAAGAAAGAGTTTTTTTACTATCAATAGACAGTATATATTCAAATTTGTGAATTTCACCTTTCACTTTTTTAATAAAATTTTAATTTTAATATATAATTGGTAGTTTTTAATTTATGGTAGGCATTTGCTTCACTTCACTTTAATAGACTCTAATATGCATGTCATAATAGTTTCGTTCCATCATCAAGTTCAACGGTCATAAAACCGTACGAAAAATACAATTTGCGTTCCAGATCGATGTACTGTACTATCTACTACTGAATCGGACAGTCAGTTCTCCGTTTCAACAGGCCACTTAAACCGGTTTCGGACTCCTCCGAAATACAGGTGCATTAAACATGTTTGCATTTCACTCTTTTCTTTGTCTGTGTTGCACTGGAAAAATTGTATGTAAATTCTTCTCCGCTTTTTGACAACACACCTAGTTTACATCACATGAGATAAAAATATACCATATTACATTAAATTACAAATATACTGAGAAAATTACAAAAAACAGTAAATAAATAAATTGAGTTTCACAATTCATTTTAACACATGACAAAATGCCAGGAAAGCCACGGAAATATACAAATATTTTTTAATAAGGAGCATGTCTTAACATTCTTGAATTACAGTAATTCTTAAGGCCACACCTAGGGAGGGGTTAAAGGGTAATCAATTGCACAATACATATGCCAATTTTTATTGAAATTTTTTGATCCTTCTCTGATATTTTTTCTTTATTACGGCTCCGGCGGTTCTTAAAAAATAACAAAAGGTCATAAACTATAATTATATACCAACAGATTACAGATTACCAAAGCACAAGCTACAAAATGTGACTTTCTTAACTTCTTAGAAGTATCTTTCTATAATATGCAGCTAATTTCACAAATATTTTTAAAACTCAAATTACAAATAAATAAATATATAAATTTCACATAAAACTTGTGACATTACAAAAAATAAATCTTTTTTGCAAGTTTTGCCCAAAAATATAATGCAAGTTGGTTTCAATTTTCGATATATTCAGTTTATTAGGCTGTAGTGGTTTATAGTTTGTGAATATAAATTAAATTAATGTAGTTTGATTTGCATTTTATAGAAATAAAATTAAAAATGTATTCTGGTAATCCTATGCAATTTTACAAAAAAAAAATGTGTAAGAAAATCACCAATCTCTTTTTTTGTGTGCAACTTTAATTTAGAGCTCTCGAGTTCATGCCTTGCCCTTAGAGCCGACGAAACCTACCCTTTCTTTTATTCACATGACTGATGTAAATCGATTACTACGCCAACAGCATTCGTTTTTTAAACTAGCTATTTGATCGACTAACAGTTTTCGTATTGGATTGCGCGCGCATTTAGAATTCTGGTACGGTTTTATGACTGTCCTACGAGATGATGGAACGGACTTAATAGGTATCTTGTATTTTCGATAAGAATAATTAACATCAACTTTCAATATATCGAATTCTTTTTTGATATATCGAAATCCGATATTGATGCTTTTAAACAATATCGAAATGATATATATCGATATATTATTTCGATATCAAGATTTGTTACGGCTGAAAATCTCCATTTTTCCATTTTAATTTGTCCATATTTTGGACAACCTTTTCTGTTTTTGGACATACTGTATATATTTCCCCATTCTCGCACAATTGGTGTCGCCCTTTACGATACACGTGCCGCGCAGTATACTAATTTTGGGTTCCCGCTTTATCTTTAGTTGGGGATACGTTTTGCCTTGTGAACATATAGGAATTTGAACCGAGGTACGCCATTTTGATTGGCTCTCGTATTTTGTTGAGATTTTTAATCTTGGTTCAGAAAATAGTTTTCTAGTGCTTATTTTTTGGAGTTTTGTGAGATTCATGCACAAGAAACTGTTCCGGATATGGGATTTTAATTCCTTATTATGGTAAGAATATTTACTTTATTGTAAATGAAACTCTTCTTTCTTATGTAATCTTATCTTACTTGCCATTTCATTGTTACAGTTCACATACTGAAGACTACAACCTTTGTGGACCACCTGATTCAATCCACTACATGTGTTTATCCCTCAACCAACTTAAGAGGTAAAGATTGGTTATATACATAACTTATATCCTACTATTTCTCTATTTTAAGTTATTCTAGGAGAAGTGGCATTTGGCTAAAATATGCCTTTGCTTTAGGGTACTCCTTCTTCACAACGACTTTACCACCACCGGTCTACCCCCAACGCATCTGTGTACCACGATAGGAGTAAGCCATACCAACTTAGAACTTGAGTTTACGAGATATTTGATACCTACTAATGTTTGCAGCCTGCAAGAAGTATTCACCTTTATTTTGTCAGGAAAGTAAATATTACTAACCCTGTGTTTTAACGTTATTTATAAGAGAATAAAATGACAGTCTTTCTTAATTAATTAGCGTTAATTAATAAATAATTAATTACCTGATTTTAAGCGCAACCCCCTGTGTAAACCGGTACTAATGAACCGTGAGGTTATGGGTAATCTAGTATAAAACCATTGAGTGGTATAACGCCCTAAAAGGGCGTTAGAGACGGAAAGACAAGGCATTTTTTATTGACCCTATCCAATTTGGTTCCTATGGTCGGGTATTTCTTTTACAATAAAAACAGAGATAGACATTATTGAACATGTGAAACGGACAAAGATAGGGTGATTTTGCATGCTAATAATACCCTAGATAATATAAGGGTACTTTTATCTCTTTCACACTGACGGCATAAGTGCGACAGAAAAGCAGCTGGCTACCTTTAATCCACCTGCCGTATTTTGAGTGATTCTACCTGTTAGTCCGTGTATACAGGGAAAACTGATAGACAATGTTGTCTAAGTACGGAAATGATTTTTTTTGAATTTTGTGCGGGAATATTACAAAAAGAAATCTTAAAACGTTTAAAAACAAGTTTAGAAGTAACTATTTGAGTTTAAACATGGTCCAAAATTGTTTTTTGTGCAAAAGAAGAAAAAAAATCCATAAAAAACAACATTTCATGGGTAAGTCGTCTTGACAGATAGTTTTTCCTAAAACACGAGAAAGTTCAGTAGCGTCACGATAGATAGTTTTTTCTGCGACCGTGCGATTTTACCCTCACACATTTTGATTCAGAAAGTGTCACTTCCCCGCACTTTTTTTTGCATTGCATGAAAATTAACAAAAGGTATTTGATTTTCTTAAAAATGATTTCTTTTTAAATTCTTACATACCGATTTTTATCCAGTTGTTTTTGTTTTTTCGAACCAAACTTTTGACATGTCACGGTCGAGTTTCATACATCTTGATGAATTGTTACACACACTGATCTATGTTTTTATAAATTTCGATAAATTTAATGTTTTTTGCGGACTTTACAGTAATTTGAAGTTAAATTTTGGTCTTTCATCGCGAAAGTATATATTTATTATTATATGACCACCGCGACCGGTCTACAGGCCGGTATCATATGTTTATGTCCTTCTAATGTCATTTGACTATCATGCTGTCTTACTTAATAAGGTCACTTAGTTTAATTAATAATTTTGTCCTACATAATATAAAAGAAGAATAGAAACCAACAAAAAATTTGTGACACTTCGATTACCCATTTTCTTTGATTGCGATGGATTAGGGTGACCAGATTACGGTTTATTAGGGTGCCCAAAGTGCGCAAAAAAAGATTTTGAAAAATTTCCCTAAAAAAAATTGAAGACCAAACACTCACTCGCCACTCAATGTTTATGGTCGCATACACTAATCCTAACTCGATTTCCGACGATTATGGACAATGGTTACCCCCTGGACATAAACCTAACAACTTTTACTATATTTATTAACAATAGGTAGGTTAGGTTTGGTTAGGTTGGGTTAGGTTGGGTTAGGTTGGGCTGGGTTGGGTTAGGTTGGGTTAGGTTGGGTTAGGTAGGGTTAGGTTGGGTTAGGTTGGGTTAGGTTGGGTTAGGTTGGGTTAGGTTGGGTTAGGTTGGGTTAGGTTGGGTTAGGTTGGGTTAGGTTGGGTTAGGTTGGGTTAGGTTGGGTTAGGTTGGGTAAGGTTGGGTTAGGTTGGGTTAGGTTGGGTTAGGTTGGGTTAGGTTGGGTTAGGTTGGGTTAGGTTGGGTTAGGTTGGGTTAGGTTGGGTTAGGTTGGGTTAGGTTGGGTTAGGTTGGGTTAGGTTGGGTTAGGTTGGGTTAGGTTGGGTTAGGTTGGGTTAGGTTGGGTTAGGTTGGGTTAGGTTGGGTTAGGTTGGGTTAGGTTGGGTTAGGTTGGGTTAGGTTGGGTTAGGTTGGGTTAGGTTGGGTTAGGTTGGGTTAGGTTGGGTTAGGTTGGGTTAGGTTGGGTTAGGTTGGGTTAGGTTGGGTTAGGTTGGGTTAGGTTGGGTTAGGTTGGGTTAGGTTGGGTTAGGTTGGGTTAGGTTGGGTTAGGTTGGGTTAGGTTGGGTTAGGTTGGGTTAGGTTGGGTTAGGTTGGGTTAGGTTGGGTTAGGTTGGGTTAGGTTGGGTTAGGTTGGGTTAGGTTGGGTTAGGTTGGGTTAGGTTGGGTTAGGTTGGGTTAGGTTGGGTTAGGTTGGGTTAGGTTGGGTTAGGTTGGGTTAGGTTGGGTTAGGTTGGGTTAGGTTGGGTTAGGTTGGGTTAGGTTGGGTTAGGTTGGGTTAGGTTGGGTTAGGTTGGGTTAGGTTGGGTTAGGTTGGGTTAGGTTGGGTTAGGTTGGGTTAGGTTGGGTTAGGTTGGGTTAGGTTGGGTTAGGTTGGGTTAGGTTGGGTTAGGTTGGGTTAGGTTGGGTTAGGTTGGGTTAGGTTGGGTTAGGTTGGGTTAGGTTGGGTTAGGTTGGGTTAGGTTGGGTTAGGTTGGGTTAGGTTGGGTTAGGTTGGGTTAGGTTGGGTTATGTTGGGTTAGGTTGGGTTAGGTTGGGTTAGGTTGGGTTAGGTTGGGTTAGGTTGGGTTAGGTTGGGTTAGGTTGGGTTAGGTTGGGTTAGGTTGGGTTAGGTTGGGTTAGGTTGGGTTAGGTTGGGTTAGGTTGGGTTAGGTTGGGTTAGGTTGGGTTAGGTTGGGTTAGGTTGGTTCAGTTTGAGTATGTTCGGTTAGGTTCCGCTAGGATTGTTTAGGTTAGGTTTAGCTATATTCGGTTAGGTTCGGTTCAGTTTAAGCAAATCGAATTGAACCAAACCGAACCGTTAGATTCGGTTTGATTTGGTTCATTTCGATACGGATAGGTTCAGTTTGCTTTTGTTCAGTTAGACCTTCGATAAATTTTAAAAAAGTAAATAATTATTAATTTTTAGTGTTTTAAGGAATAAAAATTGATATAAAGTTCAATTAAACTAATTTTTATTTGTAAAAATGTAGGAATCATAATTTTCTTGATTTTGTTTTGAATTTCATGCTTTTTTAAAAATTGTGCATTTTCATAAAAGGACCAAAAAACTGACCCGATTTGGATCAGTGACCTTAGTTATTTCAAGTTTTTGTTGACAGCTGATAGACGTCAGGGACCGTTTTGTTTCAGTTTGAAATGCTTCTTTTGTAGCAATTTGTATGGGTTTTAATGGGGTTTTAAGAATGTTTCAATTTCAATTTTTTTAACAAAATCAACGATAGTCCGCAATTTTTTTTTTAGAAATCTCTATAAAATAGTCTAAAATTATCATTTTTCAAAAAACTTCGTAGTTTTAAGAAAGGTGGTAAAACGTACCAGACCCCTGAAATGTGTTGCAGTCTAGGACAACTGGGCGCCGCCAACTCGGGGCCACCAACTGGGCGGCAGGCCAACTGGGCGCCGGGACAACTTGACGCCGAGCCAACTGGGCGCCGGACTAAAATATTTTTTCTTGATAAAATGTGCAGATGAAAAACAACCTTAAAAAAATTAAAGTGGCGGATCCAAAAT
Organism: Aspidapion aeneum; assembly: GCA_963576565.1. Taxonomy (NCBI): domain Eukaryota; kingdom Metazoa; phylum Arthropoda; class Insecta; order Coleoptera; family Brentidae; genus Aspidapion; species Aspidapion aeneum. The sequence goes on along the minus strand of OY755042.1, from coordinate 35,451,292 downwards.
GGCGGACTTTCTTATTTATGCATCGATATGTATCGAATATGGAACTTGGCGGTGTTTCAAGTCGCAGAACACTACACCTACCAAATTTCAACATTCAACTTAATAGATGTTGAAAGTTTTGTATAAATAACATATTTATTTTGTTTTTATCTGCACATTTTATCGAAAAAAAAATAGTCCGGCGCTGAGTTGGCCCGGCGCCCATTAGGCCCGGCGTGGCGCCCTGTTGGCGGCGCCGAGTTGGCCCGGCGCCCGGTTGTCCCATTTCGAATTGAAATTTTTAGTTCCGAAATTTCATCTGACTCGAGCATAACTTGTAGTCCACCCAAGAAAAGAAGAGTTGAAGAAGACCCTTGTTCAAAGAAAGAAAATATTTTACCTGGAAGGTACAACATTTGTAAAGTTCTAAGATGAAAACAATAATTTTAATACATCCACTGCACTTAGCATGCTTAGAAATTCTTTTTACTCTTTTTTTTTACTGAAGAGAGTTTTGTAAACACACACAAGTAAGTATTCATGAATTATTTATTATTCAAACAGAAAATTGTTGATAAAAAAATTCTAGTGGAATTCAAAATTTTTATTTTGCGCCGCCACTGCCTTTTTTTATCCAAGACAAGCAAATAGAATATTTTTGCGATGTTGCATGTTTCCGGACTCACCAAACCGAAATTCTATTTTCATCCCTATTTTGCTCATTAAATTCTTACTTGTATTTGGTCAATTGCGATAAAAGCTTGATATAATGGCAATTTTGGCCCATGCCGGGTCTACCCGTAGGGTATAGAAGTCAATGTATAAAACTGTGCGCATTAGCCTTACTTAGATATTTTCTATCTCGGTAATTTACCTATTTATTTTCTAGGCTAGAGTCCGCCTATTTACTGATGTAAAATATTATGTTCGCCTATTGTCTATCATGTATCAAATTGGTATTTTCTTTTAGGAATAAATTTTGTAAACTAAGTATTTTGAGTGATAAATATCAGGGATGTTTAGGGCTACAAGAGAAACGTAAGCTTTCTGATTTAAGCTGCCCTTTTAAATCAGTGGCGCGAACCTACGGGCGGGTATTTTTGCTACTTAAGCATCCACTGTATTTGTGTTACATTTTATTTTTTTGCGGTTGTTATAACCCATATAAATATCTGCAGAACAAAAGCTTTGCAGAAAAGAAGGTAGCAAAATTGGCAGCCCAACGTGTCGGCCAGTTGAAAGTCAGCTGGTATAGTTAAAATAGACAAATAGGCAAAATAGGAAAATAGAAAATGCTATTCTCATTTTTTTTTCAGGTGCATGCATACTAACACTTTAGTTTTAGAGATATATGCGACGTTAACGCTACGCTGCATTCGAAATATCGAATTCAGTTTTTGAAATTTATTGTCCTTTCAAAAATATTAAAATAAACTTTTTAAAATTAGTCGTGGTGAAAAACATAAAAAACTTAGATCGCTGTTTTAAATTGCAGTAGCTTTTTTTATCGATCATGTGTAGGTAATGATTAAAGACAAATTTGTTTGTTTCGTCCTTTAGTTTTTTTTGCGTGTTGGGATTTTAAATTTATTTGGCTCGCGAAATAATAAATTTATTTTTCATTGAGAAGATTTGAAAAAGGTATTTTCTGATCAATTTATTTATTTGGTTACGAGTTGTAGGTATCTATAATAATATTATCGGGTCTTGCTAAAATATTAGAGAGTTTCAGCAAACTCATTTTGAAAATATTTTAAAAATATTTTTTTAATTTTATTTCTTTTGCGGCGTTTATTAAAAATAAATAAAGATGACTGTACCTTATGGAGTTTCCCGTCTAGCTGATGATGAAGTGTCATACGAATTAACTTGGAGAGGTATCCACACTGAGGACATGGATGCTAGTTGATTGCGTACTTCTTTACGAAATTTTTTTAAGTACGAAAAGAAGCAAACGAAGCTCGAGTACCCCTCTTACCCCTACGCATTCGCGATTGATACTGTGACCCTAGAACAGAAAATTAACCATTATAAAAAGTTAATTGAGGCTTTTGATGGCGCCTCGACAGAAACTTATAAAAAGTTATTGTCGCATATAGGGCATCTTTTAGGGCGCGCTAATAGGTCGTCTCCCTCGAATAATCAAAAAAGTGAAAAGTCAAAATTTATAGTACAAATTTTAAATTTGCGTTCGGCGTTAGACAAACGGGTAAAACATTACCGTAAAAATCAGTGTAATCGTGCGTTAGGTATTCCTGAGTTAGACTTGCTTGCGGTTTCAAGCGGTGAGAGTTCTTCTTTAGAGGAGGATGAACCAGCCATAAATCTGAACGTAAATACCAAACAAAATGTCTCGGTAGTTATGCAACCCAATTATTCTACCCCGGTTTCGAAATGGAATATTCAAAAATACACCGGTAAAAATAGTTTTATATCATTGATCGCATTTTTAGAGTTAATTGATGATAACTGTATCGCGTTTAATATTTCAAAAGAAGAAGTTTGTAGACCGGCTTTGCATATTTTAGATGGTCAAGCCAAAAAGTGGTATAAGGCAAACCGTAAAAAGATTTCGGATTGGGCTACTTTTGAGTTAGAAATGCGTAAAGAATTTCAGCCACGCGATTATAATGACTTGCTTTTTGAGGAAATAAAAGCCCGAACGCAAGCTTCGAATGAGAGTGTCGGTATTTATTGGTCAATTTTGGAAACAATGTTTAATCGACTTACTATAAAAGTCCCCAAAGATAGAAAACTTAAAATTATTTTAAAAAACTTGGTTCCTGAGTTACAGAAACAATTACCTTTGACCCCTATGTATGCCCGCAGTAAGAAAAACGATAACTGCAGTGGACTGTATATATTTTATTAAATGAAAGCGCGAACAAACATAAATATATTGATACGAAATCACGAAATAATCAAAGGTCCATAGGTTAAGTGCTGTTACCACACAACGGAAATCAGAAACAAAGTACTAACCAGTTTGCAGCCAATTTCTCCACGTTCCAGGGGCCCCTTTCCGGATCTAATGATGGCACCACGTAGCTGAAGGGCTGAAGTTTCTAGTTCTATGCTTCAGTACACCAAAATCGAGCACTTTCAATTGTAGAAATTTGTAATAGTTGGAGAACGTAATTAACACGCCATTTTTCTCGAGGCGGTAGAAAACATCTCTCTGATTCTTGGTGCGCATGTCAAAATGCGCGAAAAATGTACTCTGTCCGTCATCCAATTGTGTGGTTTTAAAAATTCAAAACAACTGCGAAATTTAGGGGAGCTAACATAACTGCCCTCCAAAACACACAATTTTAGAATATCAACCGGACAGATATAGGATATAAGAAAAAATGATCGACCGTCAAATATAAATGAATGACAAACAGAAAAGTAGCGTAAGTTTATTTAGAGATAACGAAAACCCAAAAAAGGCAAAACAAACAAACAAAAATTCAAAAAAAATAAAAATAAAGAAAAACCTATTGTAATACCCGGTAATAGGTAGAAAAATGAAAATTAGTTTTAATTCGGCAAGAGGCACAGTTTTACAACTGGCCGCTTGTAAACACCGGTAGCCGTTCATACCGTCGCTACACGCACTTGACCGTCTTCGCCGGGATGCAATTCGAAAACCCGACCGACTGGCCATTTCAAAGGTGACTGGGTGTGATCACTTGATATGATAACCAAATCATTTAATTTGATATTTGGGACGAATCAGCCCACTTGTGTCGCTGTTGTAGCGTATGCAAATACTCTAGAGAATACCTTTTCCAAAAATCGTTATGTAGTTTTTGGATTAGTTGCCATCTCGAGAGCCGATTTAGGGGAACCTCGAACAAATCTGACTCCGGAATTTCTGAATTAAGGGGTTCAAGGGTCAAAAAATGCACAGGGGTAAGAGGTTGAAGATCGTGTGGGTCTGAAGAGGCAGGAGATAAAGGGCGACTATTAAGTACAGCTTCTATGCGACATGTAAGGGTGGACATTTCCATGATGGACAACTTCTGGTCGCCGACAACTCGAACAAAGTGAGTTTTTAAACTTTTGACGCCAGCTTCTGCCAGGCCATTGAACTGTGGACTGAGAGGGGGGTCCCAGATGCCAACGAATAGAAAGTCTGGTGGACGCACTTCTTGCGTAATCAAGTAATTGGTTACGAAACCCGATAAAATTACTGCCCTGATCTGACCAGCATTGCGTCACGCTTCCACGTCTGGAAATGAATCGATGGAATGTACCTACAAACCCTTCGGTGGACAGTTCCATGGTTAATTCCAAATGCACGCAATGTGTGGCCGTACAGACAAACACACAGACATACGATTTGAAAGCTTTACAACCACGGTAACGATGAGGAATCACAAAGAAAGGTGCACAAAAGTCGATAGCTAAACTCGAAAAAGGTTTAAGTTGATTGATTCGATGAGCGGGAAGTGAACTCATTATGGGCGGTCTATAGGGTTTAGGGTTGATTCTAGAACATTGCAAGCACTTAGATATGGTTCTTTGAATTGCCCGTCTGGCAGATAATATCCAAAATTGCGGTAAAAGCAGATTATGTAATGTTTTAAACCTAGGATGAAGGTATTGTCGATGAGTGGACTCGATAAGAAGAGTAGATAAACGATGGTTACTCGAAAGTAAGACGGGGTGTTTTGCAGAATAAGACAAAAGGTCAGATTTTTGTAATCTGCCACCGACTCTAATGATATTATTTTCATCAAGAAAAGATTAAAGTTTTCGAAAAGGTTTCGGTATTGGTTTATCCTTAGATAACGCGGAAAAAAGCTCAGAAAAGCAAGAACCTTGAACGCGTTTGATAAGAAGGTATAACCTTTGCATCTCACCGGTGGTAGGAAAAACAATATTGTTACGGGTTCACAACGACAAATTAAAAACTCGCAATTGTTGAAAACGATACGTCAATTTATTTCCACAAATTATGTACAAAAACACGCACTCCAACTTACTAATAATTCACCACTATAATCGGTCTATTAACTTCGTGTTATTAGCTCACGATCACTTCAGTATGTTATCTGTGACTGACTGGCCGATGCACGACGTCCGGCCTTATATATGAGGGCTGCCCACTATTCTAGAACCCTTCCATCCTTGTTCGATTCGCAATCATTCCAGCCCTTTTCTAGACTTCCGCATACCAGTTTGTCACAGATAACGAAACTAAACCTAGATTAAGAATACAACCATAAAATACATCAACCTAATACTACACTAAACCTAAATAAATTCTAACTATAACATTTAAATACTTAAATTTGTAACACTATCCTCCTCTTCAGGTTTGATCGCCTCGATCAACATTTCCCAGGTAAGGTTTTAGTCTGTCTAGATGAACAACTTTCATCTTGGACTTCGGGCTTTTCTGGATTCGGTAGACTACATCATTAATTCTCTTAACAACTTTATAAGGCCCTTCCCATGGTGGTGTCAACTTAGGTGATCTTCCTTTCTTGCGTTGAGGATTGTATAGCCAGACTTGATCATTCTCTTTGAACCCTGAAGAGTTTGCTTTCAGGTCATATCTCGCTTTCATGCGGTCACTGGCTATTTCTATTCGCTCTCTAACCACTTCATGGATATAGTGCAGCTTTTGCCTTAAACGTTCGACATAGTCATTAATCTCTAAGTGTTCTTCTTCAGGTGAACCAAACATGATATCACATGGTAAACGCAGTTCTCTACCAAACAGGATACTAGATGGAGTAGCTCCTGTCGTATTGTGAATGGCGGTTCTATAGGCCATCAAAAACAATGGAATATATTGGTCCCAATCTGTTTGGTGCTCATCAACAACTTTGCACAGATGTTCTTCTATTGTTTTATTAAATCTTTCAACCATGCCATCTGACTGCGGATGTAAAGCCGTAGTCCGTGTTTTATGTATTCCTAAAAGGTCACAGAGATTCTGGAAGAGCTTTGATTCAAAGTTTCTTCCTTGATCTGAATGTAGTTCCAAAGGAATGCCAAATCGGCTGAAAACATCATTTACCAGAACTTCCGCAACTGTAGTGGCCTCTTGGTTAGGCAAAGCAAAAACTTCTGGCCATTTGCTAAAGTAATCCATGACAACAAGGATGTATTTGTTGCCTTTTATAGTTTCTGGAAATGGTCCAGCCACATCAATGGCAATGCGTTCGAATGGTAGACCTACGTTATATTGTTTCATTTGACCTCTGGACCTTGTTTTGGGACCTTGGCTGGCTGCACAAGTCGAACATCGGCGGCACCAGTTTTTCACATCTTGAAAGTAATTGACCCAATAAAATCGGTTTCGAATTTTGTCCATGGTTTTATTTATGCCTAGGTGCGCGCCTGATTTTCCACCATGGCATTCGGCCATTATATTGTCTACCATGCTTCTAGGAACCACTACTTGATTAACCACAGTAAAGCCATCGGCACTTTCCCAGGCACGTTTAAGGATGTTTTCCTCTACTATCAGTGAATCCCATTGTGCCCACAGTGATTTGAGTATCACCCCTTGGTTTGCGATATCTTGCCATGATGGTCGTGGCTTGTTCTCTTCTTTCAATCGCAAGATAGGTCCTACATCTTTATCATTAAGTTGTGTGGTTCTAATCGAAGCCGACATCCATTCTTCATCTGGTTCTAACTTTATCTGGCGCACGTAGGTAATTCCTTCTTTCTGGTCAATTTTCCTGCAATGTTTACAATCCTCGGGGCAAAGTCTTCTGGACAATGCATCTGCATTATTATGCACCCTTCCTGCTCGGTGCTTAATTTGATAATGGTATTGTTGTAGCTTTTCTATCCATCTCGCGACTTGCCCCTCAGGTTGTTTCATTTTCATGAGCCACTGTAACGCAGCATGATCCGTTCTAATTAGAAACTCTTGTCCGTAGAGATATTTGTGAAAGTGATCTACGGATTTAACTATGGCTAGGAGCTCCTTTCTAGTAACACAATAATTTCTCTCTGGTTTGGATAGCTTCTTGCTGAAAAATTCGATGACCATTTCTACTCCATCTTGTACTTGGGAGAGTACTGCTCCTATGCCATCGTTGCTCGCATCAGTATCTAATATGAATTTTCCTTTTGGAATGGGATATGCAAGAATCGGACTAGAACATAATGCTGCTTTTAGTCTTCTAAATGCTTGGTCACATTCGGTATTCCATTTGTAAGAAGCTTTGTCTTCTGTAAGTCTATGTAACGGAGACGCTATTTTGGCGAATCCTTCTACAAATCGTCTGTAGTATGTACACAGACCCAAAAAGCTTCTCAATTCATGTTTGTCACGAGGTTGAGGCCATTCTTTTATTGCTTGTAGCTTCTTTTCGTCGGTATGGATGCCTTCTCGGGAAACGACGTGACCCAGGAACTCAACTTTTTCTTGGAACAGAAAACATTTCTTTGAGTTTAGTTTAAGATTTGCATTCCTGATTCTTGAGAATACTTCTCGTAAATTATCTAGATGTTCTTGAAATGATTTCCCCATTACTATGACATCATCCAAATAGACTAGGCAGGTTTTCCAAGTAAGGCCTCGTAGAACGACTTCCATTAGTCTTTCAAATGTAGCTGGGGCATTGCACAGGCCAAATGGCATCACATTAAACTGATAAAGTCCACTTCCAGCAGAGAATGCAGTCTTCTCTTTATCTCTTTCAAAGATTCCTACTTGCCAATACCCACTTTTCAGGTCAAGAGTAGAAAACCAATATGATCCTGCCAACGTTGTTAATGTGTCGTCTATTCTTGGCAGTGGGTAACTATCTTTCTTGGTCACATCGTTAAGTTTCCTGTAGTCGACACAAAATCTAGTACTTCCATCCTTTTTAGTGACCAACACCACAGGAGATGACCAAGGACTTGATGACTCTTCAATAACACCGTCGCTGAGCATTTTATTAATGAGATTGTGAACTTCTTCTTGCTTGGCCATTGGTAGTCTTCTTGGGGGTTGTCTTATCGGTTGGGCATCGCCAGTGTTGATAGCATGGTGAATAAGGTTTGTGCGTCCCGAACTACTCCTAGTTTCGAAGATATTACTTTGTTCTTCTATAAACTCTCTCGCTTTACGAAATTCTTCTGGAGTGAGATGTTGCCAAGTTGACTGAAATTGCTGAAGTACCTCCGTTGGTAACTTACTTTTATCCTCCGAAGTTGGCTCTTCACATCTTGTTACTTTCTGGACTGGCTCAAATAATGCTACCACCTCCCCCTTATTAATTTTGACACTATTTGGGAAAATATTGGCGACTCTAATCGGGATGTCTTTATCGGTTTTAACTAGTGACTTTGCAACGAGGTAGGTGTTGGGTGTGTTTTGTTGGCTTATGAGTCCGACGCAGCTTGATGTTTTACTTTCCAGCCTCCCAAAAATTATGGTCTCACTGTTACCGACTAGTCTTGTTGTGCATACTGCCACCACCTTAATTGGTTCTTTATTGATGTGACTATTTGACAAAATGAACTCTTCGTTCCCAAATCTTAGGGTATTAAGTTTATTATCAAACGCAAATCCATGTTTACTTATCAGGTCCATTCCCAAAATAAATTCGTCTTCTATGTCTGCAACTAATACCGAGTGGCGAATCTTCAACCTCCCCAGCTGTAGGTCTATGTCTGTCTGCCCCAACACGTCGGCGGATTCTCCAGTCACAGTCTTAAGTGTTATTTTCTTTTCTGTTGGTCGAATTTTATATCTCGTTGCAATTTTGAACTTAAGCAATGATATGGCAGCACCAGTGTCTACTGTTATATTAACTTTTCTTCCATTAATAAGCCCGTCGATGTTAAGACTGTCAGCAGTATGTTTTAAGCTCTTGATAGAGTAAATTTTGGGGGCTAAATTCCCATTAGCCAACACCCGCCCCTCTGCGTTGACTAGTTTTAGTTTTCCTGATCTCTTCTTCGGTACTCTGTCCCAGTAGATGGTGAGCGAGACCTCATTTGGACACGACAATCGCGTTGAATATGCCCTGTACGTCCGCATCTGAAACACTTTACATTTGGAGGGGATCGTCTACTTTCTTTCAAAGAATCAATCTTCTCTATCAGTGACTGAAACAGTTGGTTTAGCGTTTTTAAGTTGACCTCCTCTCCAGTGCTCATTTCTTCTCCCTCCTGAATTGAAACAGCTCTTACTTTTGGCCTGGAGATATTATTTGATGATTCAATTTCAAGGGCTCGAATCAACACTTCACTGCTGTTATGGAAGCGTTCTCGACGAAGTAACTTTGCTAAGTCCGTGTCTCGCAAGCCGTTAATAAAGCGATCTACCGTAAAGGGATCTCTGTAATTTTCTGGCATATCTGGGTAAGCCAAGTACATCAGCCTCCTGATATCCGCTTCATACTCTTGTAATGACTCCCCTGCTCTTTGTTGGCGAATATTTAATTCTGACCAATGCAAATTTCGTAAATGTTCATCTCCATATCTTCTTTCTAAAACTGCCACTAAAGCATTGTAACTCTGTTTTTGTTCCGCTGGAATAGACCGTAAAAGTCCAAGAGCAGGTTCTCGTAGAGCTACTAACAAAGCTCTAGCTTTTTCGTCATCGTTCCAACTATTTGCAGCGGCGGCAGCTTCAAATTGTTGTTTGTAGGTAGACCAGGAAGACGTACCATCAAAATTTGGAGGCTTAATGTTTTGGTTGGAATTCACAACATATCCCTGAGTTTTTATTTTGTTGTGTTCTTTCTGAAGCTGTATAAACTGCTTTGACATGTCCTGGAATCTTTCTTCCATGGTTTGAAAAACTTCTTCCCTAACATTCTGTAGTTTGGTCTCCACTTTTTCTTCAACATTCTGCAATTTGTTTTGCACCTTTTCTTCTACATTCTGCATTCTTTGAGTTATTTCTTCCTTAAGACCTTCTGTTGCTACCTTAAATTCTCCTCTCAGCTGTTCGGAGTTGCTCTTTATTTGGTCGAAGTTTTCTTGCATACCATCTAATCTTTCTTCAAATGTCCGTCTCATATCGTTCTGGTTTTGTTCCATGGTCTGCTTCATGTCATCCATGGTGTGTTTCATATCGCCCTGGTTTTGAGCTATTTGAGCTGCTAGAGCCTGCATCATTTTAGTTAAATCTTCCATCTTGGCCGATCTTTGTCTAGTAAGCATCAACTTCCTGATAAATCACTTAAAACGTCTATTTTAGGGCTATAAAGCGAATGTCGAAGTCGGTTTTTCAATATCTCTTCCAATTCTTAAATAGAACCTAATGGAATGTTCTGGAATATACTGGTAAATGCTACTCTTTCTGCTACTAGGCAAATGTAGAAGTCACTTTTTGATTATCTCTTTTGGTTCTCGAATAGACCGTCGTAGAATGTTCTGGAATATTCTAGCAATAATTTCTAATTCTTACTTTTAAAATAACTAAGCCACTGTCGAAGTCGGTATTTGTATATCTCTTCTAGTTTTTGAATAGAACGTCGTAGAATGTTATGGAATCTTCTAGAAATTCTTTTTAGTTCTTAATTTTGAAATTACTAAGCTAATGTCGAAGTCTCTTTTTGGATATTTCTTCTGGTTTTCGAATAGAGCGTCGTAGAAAGTGATGGAATGTTCTAGAAATTCTTTCTGATTCTTACTTTTAAAATTACTAATCTAATGTCGAAGTCGGTATTTGTATATCTCTTCTAGTTTTTGAATAGAACGTCGTAGAATGTTATAGAATATTCTAGAAAATCTCTCTAATTATCAATTTTTGGACTGTAAAGTTAATGTCGAAGTCGGTTCTTAAATATCTCTTTTAGTTTTTGAATAAAACAATATCGAACTTCTTCGAATATTCTGGAAAAATCACTTACTGTTTTTCTGTCCAATTGTCCTATCCGGTGGTAATATGTAAGGGTAGTCTTTGCACTATTCAGTTCCGAATATTCTGGCAAAATCACTTACTGCTCTTCTTTTTAATTGTCCTAGCCGGTGGTACTGTGTAAGGATAGTCTTTGCACTATTTATTTCTTTTAATCTCACTTCTGACACCAATTGTTACGGGTTCACAACGACAAATTAAAAACTCGCAATTGTTGAAAACGATACGTCAATTTATTTCCACAAATTATGTACAAAAACACGCACTCCAACTTACTAATAATTCACCACTATAATCGGTCTATTAACTTCGTGTTATTAGCTCACGATCACTTCAGTATGTTATCTGTGACTGACTGGCCGATGCACGACGTCCGGCCTTATATATGAGGGCTGCCCACTATTCTAGAACCCTTCCATCCTTGTTCGATTCGCAATCATTCCAGCCCTTTTCTAGACTTCCGCATACCAGTTTGTCACAGATAACGCAACTAAACCTAGATTAAGAATACAACCATAAAATACATCAACCTAATACTACACTAAACCTAAATAAATTCTAACTATAACATTTAAATACTTAAATTTGTAACAATATTTTCAAAAATAATTTTTTGGTCCGGCGGCTTAGTGGGTTTTTGATAGGAATGGTTTTGAAAAAGGTTAACTATTAAAAGGACATAACAAATGATACGTTGAATTTTTGATATAGATGAATATTTGATAAGAAGCTGATCTAAGAAGTTAACGTCAATTATCGCATTGCAACAGACCTTTGGCTTTTCCTCCAGATTAATATCTCCGAAATCAATCGGCATTTTTGATTTATGAAAATCGGACCATTCGTTTTCGGGAGACCACAAAAACGACGGTGCGTTCCACCACATGTCATGTGAAATGAGCTGTGAGGGGGTGGCCCCTCGTGACGCAATATCGGCTGCATTTAAAGCAGAAGGAATGTAGGGCCATGAGTTTGAGGGAATGATATCTTGGATTCTACTGACTCGATTTCCAACAAAGGTTTGCCAGCGATTAGGAGGGGATGAAAGCCAGTGCAATACGACTTGCAAATCGCAGAAAGTAACAATATTTGTAAAAGTTATTTTTCCTTCATAGCTAGATAAGACGAAATCAATTAATTCGCTTAAAAGAAATGCACCTAGGAGTTCTAGCCTAGCCAAAGTTTGTGACTTTATAGGCGCGACCCTAGATTTTGCAGATATGAGAGAAACATATATATTGATTTCCTCTTCTACACGAATATATACGACGCCTGCGTAGCCTCGAATTGAAGCGTCACAGAAGCCGATGATTTGACAGGTATTGGTTTTAGACAGTTTGATTTGTCGGGGTAATTGAAAATTGGAAAGAAGCGGGAATTCACAACGAAGTTTGTTCCAAGAGTCGATGATAGAAGAATCTTGTTCTTCGTCCCAGCCTATTTTCGATATCCACAACTGTTGCAAAATAAATTTTGCTTGTAGCAACAAGGGACAAAGAAAACTTAAGGGATCGAAGATTGTTTCTATGATAGATAATATAGAACGTTTAGTTGTGGGTTTGTCCTTCATTCGGCATTGATAAGAAAAAATTTCGTTTTTTGGATGCCATTGAAGGCCTAAAACTTTGATAAAGTGTGGTTCATCCTTGTCAAAAGAGAGAGGCATTTGACGATCGGATTCTGGCAATGTTGCCAATAACTCAGGACAATTGCTTGCCCATTTTTTAAGTTCAAATCTTCCCGACTTCAACAAATCATTGAGTTCCATCTGTAGGGAAAGAGCTTTAGAAAGCGAAGGGCTAGTTCCCAAGATATCGTCGATGTAAATTGACGTTTTTAGAACACTACTAGCCATAGGAAAACGTTCCCTTTCTCTCTCTGCCAGCTCATTTAAGGTACGCATGGCTAGAAAAGGTGAGCATGTCATGCCAAAAGTGACAGCAGAAAGTTCCCACACTGAAAGTGGGTCCTGTGGAGAAAACCTCCACAATATTCTTTGATAAGGACGGTGATAAGGACTTGACGGAACATCTGTTTGATATCAGCAATGTAGGCAATAGGATTAAGACGAAACGCAAGGAGTAAAGGAGCAATATCCTTTTGAAATTTCGGTCCAGACAACAACGTGTCATTGAGACTAATATTCTTTGGGGTGACTGCCGAACAATCCCAGACTACCCTTAATTTTGTACTTAAGCTTTCCGGCTTTAGTACGCAATGATGTGCCAAAAAACATGATACGTCGACTTTTGATTGACTAGATAAAACTAGACTCATGTGATTAGAATCGATATAGTCTTGCATGAAACTAGAATAGGCAGTGTACAGATCAGGATTTTCAAGTAATCTGTTTTCTAGAAGTAAAAATCTACGATAAGCTTGCGGATAAGTATTTCCTACATCAGGTTTTATTTTATCTTTAAACGGAAGATCTTCCATGAATCTACCGCTCGGTTGTCGTACGACACTCGCAGTAAAAATTGATTCCGCTTGTTTTTCTTCCTTTGATAAGATTTGTTTTTTAGGCAAATGTTCGATTTCCCAAAACCTAGGGATAATGACCTCCAAAGGAAGTGAATGACTCGTTAAAAAACAACTGGTTCGTTCCGTAAGACTACCTACTTCGTCCACTTTTCCCATGACGACCCAGCCAAAGATAGTTTCAAGGGCTGAAGGTTGCCCTATTTGTCCAAGAACCCTGCCCTCCTTGAATATGTGTGAATAGCTCGCAACCAATAACTAGGTCCACAGGTCTAGATTTGAAATAAGATGGGTCGGCAAGTTTAAGGTTTTCCAAGTATTTCCACTGATTATCGTTCAAAGTGAATGTAGGCATATTGGAACCTAGTTGTGGAACAACAATTGCTTCGAAATTAAGTAAAGGATTGACCTGTCCTTGTGGCTTAAAGTGACATTGAACGAGCCCTTTGGAAGTAAGAGAAGACATTTGATTTAATCCGAATTTTTCAGTGGTGTAACTTCGCCTAGGAAGATTAAGACGCTGAATACCCTTTTCACTGATGAATTCTGTCTGTGATCCAGAATCAAGCAGTGCCCTTACAGGTTGAAAATTTCCGCAACCGTCCATAACATCTATTATGGCGGTGCATAAAAGAAAGTTACCTGAAGGTCCTGAGGTATTTAATAATACATGAAGATTATTGACAGGTGGTGTGTGAATGACAGGACTAGTATCTTGGCTTCCAGACTCTTCATTGGCTTCTAAGATATGAGTTAAAGTGTGGTGCCTTTTACTATTGCAAGTCCTGCATGAATATTTTGATTTGCACATGTCTACCCCATGCGAGTGATGAAAACACGCTAGACATAATTTTTTCTGCTTGACGAAAGATAGGCGATCGTTAGGTGAGAGGTCAAGAAATGTTTGACATTTCGAAAGCACGTGACCTTGATTACACCGGAAACATTTTATTCCCGTACTTGAATTAGTTGAGGTGCCAGCCAGTCCTATAAAAGGCGAATCGGATGATTTATAGGTAGGCTTTTGCCCAAACTGATTTGGCATAGAATTTGATTTTTGATAGGTAGGCTTTTGCCCAAACTGATTTTGCATAGAATTTGATTTTTGATAGGTAGGCACCTTTTTGGGTGCTGTTGATTGAGGAAGTGATTCCAGAACTTTACATCTTTTTTCTTGAAATTGAAAAAGTGACTGAAAAGTGGGAATTTCGGTATTAGTATTGGCGTGACTCATTTCGAAATTTGAACGCGTCGGAATATCCAATTTTTCTAACAAAATGAAAAAAATAATAAAGTCCCAACTGTCAACGTCAAAGCTAAGTGATTTTAAAATTTCTAGAGATTCTGAAAAGGTGTCAATTAAATTACGCAATTATTTAGCTGACTCGTTTTTTAATGTAGAGTTCATAATTGTGCTCAAAGCATCATTTGCGAGGTCTCGCTTGTTTTGATATCTATTGACTAATTTGTCGTAAGCAATTTTATAATTTTGATCAGATAAGCTAATCCCTGATATCAATTTTAAAGGCTCATCCTCGAGATATGAAAATAAATATTGAAGTTTTCGGACGTTACTTAGACTTTGATTTTGATCTATAATGTTATTAAAAAGATCGAGAAAGCTTGGCCATAATTTTTTATCACCTCGAAATATGGGAATACCTAACTCTTTGAGTTTTGAAGTTTCAGATTCGTTTTGACGAACATATGATCCCGAAAAGGATGGGGCCTCAACCGGAAATATTTCAGAGTAAACCCCCTTACACGCATAAAAATATTTACGAGCTTCTGAAAGGATCGCATCTTGCGTTTTAAACTCCTCGTCATCCGAGTCGTCTATCAACATAATGACATCATTATGTGCCAACATGCATTTATCGAAGGTTTCATCCAAATCGGAATACCTCACTTGAAACTCGTTTCTCGCTTTTGCGTCCGTTGCCGCGGTTTGTGGAAACACATAACACTCGGTGATCGCAGATAAAAAACCCTTGCGTTTTTGCACGGCTTTTTTGATAGACATGATTTTACCTTTGAAATGATGAAATTGTCGGTAAATATACAATTAACGCTAAATTAATGCTTCTGAAATAGAAAAATGACGAGTTGTCGAAAATATGCACTAATTTATCGCAATTGATGAAAAATGTTTTAATATCGAAATGGTATGGAACAAATCTAATCACAGAAATGTTGTTTGTTTGATTTGATTGATTCTCGATTTTTGTTTACTGAAATGACCACGCGGTAAATCCTGCGTTACCATAGCAGCGGACCGAAAACAGGTGAACTGCGCCGAAACCGAAGGTCGAACGAACGAAAATCTACGGTTCAATACGATTGGCAACATTCAAGGCCGTGTGATCTCGGCGAAAATGTGAAAATGGCCGACTTATTAATACCATCGTATGGAGTAAATTTAAATAATTCGGCTCGGAGGAACACTTTATGTATGCCCGCAGTAAGAAAAACGATAACTGCAGTGGACTATATATATTTTATTAAATGAAAGCGCGAACAAACATAAATATATTGATACGAAATCACGAAATAATCAAAGGTCCATAGGTTAAGTGCTGTTACCACACAACGGAAATCAGAAACAAAGTACTCACCAGTTTGCAGCCAATTTCTCCACGTTCCAGGGGCCCCTTTCCGGATCTAATGATGGCACCACGTAGCTGAAGGGGTGAAGTTTCTAGTTCTATGCTTCAGTATACCAAAATCGAGCACTTTCAAGTGTAGAAATTTGTAATAGTTGGAGAACGTAATTAACACGCCATTTTTCTCGAGGCGGTAGAAAGGATCTCTCTGATTCTTGGTGCGCATGTCAAAATGCGCGAAAATGTACTCTGTCCGTCATCCAATTGTGTGGTTTTAAAAATTCAAAACAACCGCGAAATTTAGCGGGAGCTAACACCCTATCAAATCGATAGATGAACTTTTAGAAATAGGTCGTACGCTCGAGGATAGAAAATGTTCGGTCGATTCTTATAAGCCACCCCCTTTACGAAAACAGGGTCAAAAATTTTTAGAACCAGATTTAGCGTGTGTCTTCTAGTACGTCCCGGCGAACGTCTGTTGATGAAGTGCAACGTGATTTTACGTGTTTCAATTGCAAGGAAGTCGGCCATAAAGCTTTTGAATGCGATAAACCTAAGAAGCAATATTGTTATCGATGCAAAAAACCTGATTTTACCGTAAGAACATGTCCTGTTTGCAATCGCGGTAACAATCAAGGTCCCAATCAAACAAATCGTAATGCGCATTCGGAAAACTTTCAGAGGAGTTCTTAAAGTGGTGGTAATAGTTTCTCCTTACCTTCTACCCTCACCAACTTTCCTAATAAAGCAATTTTAGATTATGTCATTTCACATGCACATAACGATGAGCGGCCTTACCTTCAGATTTCTATTTTGGATTTTTCGATTTTGGCTTCACTGGATAGTGGCGCTAGCGATACAATAGTTGGTTCTCAGAGAAGAGATTTAATATTGAGGTTAGGTTTTCAAATGTTTCCATATAAAGGTTCCTGTACAGTTGCCAATGGTAGTTCTTGTAACATAGAAGGATATTTTCAAGTCCCAATAACCCTTATTGATAAAACACGTGTTATAAAAGTCCTGGTCGTTCCTTCACTTTCTAAATTTATTGTTTTGAGTGTTGATTTTGGGAAGGCCATGGGAATATTTCCAGATTTAAGGCAGGATGTTTGGCACTTTTTTACCTCAGTGGAACTTTTCTACATTGATCAAGGGATACAGGGTGATTCAACTTTAACTGTGGAACAGCGTACTCAACTTAATGCCCTTATAGAGGAAAAATTTCAACTAATGGGAGATAAATTAGGATGTACCACTGCTGGCAAACATGAGATTCGTTTGTTGCCTGATACTAAGCCCATTAAGCAGCGATATTACTCGGTTTCTCCATACAAGCAGAAGATTATTAACGATGAAGTTGATATGATGTTGGCTCACGGGATTATTGAACCTACTAAGAGTGCCTGGTCTTCTCCTATTTGTTTGGTTCCTAAGAAAGATGGCTCCTGGAGGTTTTGTGTTGACTACCGTCAATTGAATAATTTTACAATGAAAGACAGTTATCCGCTACCTTATATTTCTACCATTTTAGACCAACTTAGAGATGCCCGGTACATAAGTTCGATTGATATTAAAAGTGCTTATTGGCAGGTTGAACTTGAGGAATCTAGTCGCGAGTGTACTGCGTTTACAGTACCTTCTAAGGGTCTTTACCATTTCCGACGTATGCCTTTTGGTTTATGTAATAGTCCTGCTACTTGGTGTCGTCTCATTGACCCTGTCATAGGTCCAGAGCTTTCTCCAAACGTTCTAGTATATTTGGACGATATTTTAATCGTAAATCAGGATTTTCAGTCCCATTTAAAAACGTTAGAGTTGGTGTTTGATCGACTTAGAAACGCAAACTTGTTAATTAGTCGTTCCAACTGTTCATTTTGCTTAGGAGAAGTTGCTTATCTAGGTTATTTGATAGACAGCTCGGGTCTCAGGCCTAATCCTAGCAAAATATAGGCTATTTTGAACATCGATGAACCTAAAAATGTATCAGAAGTTCGACGGTTCACAGCGACTTGTTCTTGGTATCGAAGATTCATACCTTCTTTTGCGACTTTAACAGCTCCATTAACAGCCCTCGCTCGTAAGAATGCTAAGTAGAATTGGACTGAAGAGTGCGACCAGTCTTTCAAGATAATAAAAGAGCTTTTAGTGACAGCACCTCTCTTGACATGTCCTGATTTTAACCGCACATTTATTTTGCAATGCGATGCAAGTGCCTATGGTTTGGGCGCGGTCCTTTCCCAAGAATTCCCAGGAGAAAAAATAATTCACTATCTTTCTAGCTCGTTGACTCGTCAAGAGAGAAATTATAGCTGTACGGAAAGAGAATGTTTAGCAGTTATTTGGGCAGTAGAGCGACTGAGGAATTATCTGGATCTTGTTCATTTTAAAGTAATTACCGATCATGCTTCTCTTCTGTGGTTATTGCGTCAGAAAAAAACTCAGGGTCGTATAGCGAAATGGATACTGCGTCTTCAGCCCTGTAATTTTGCAATTTTGTTTCGTAAAGGGTCAGAAAATGTAGTTCCTGATATGCTTTCTAGAGCTGTGCCCAAAATTTCAGTAGATTTCATCGTAAAAGAGTTTTATCTACAATTTGCTTCAAACCATGATAAATGGTACCAAAATATGATATCTGAAGTTGAGAAGAGTCCTGTGAAATACCCGCTGTGGAGAGTAGAGAATAAGATTTTATTTAAGCATGTTAAGATAAATATTCCAGAATTTAATCAAGAGTCGGAATGCTGGAAAGCTGTTGTTCCAAAAGAGTTTCGAAGGGAAATTTTAAAGCAAAACCATGACGATGTTAATGCTGGTCATCTTGAAATATATATAACCTGGCAACATGGGGCTAGGAACAGACGGTGAAAATAGTAGTGACAAAATTTCGTGTAAATACTGTAAAAAACAAATAGATAAATCTAAAGCAACATGCATTTTATGTAGTTCAGTGTACCACACATCCTGTGCACTCAGAATAGCTGGTTTGATAGCTGTAGGACGGGAAAATAAGGTAAAATGCTGTCTGCCCAAAGAGTCCAAGGACACTGAAGGTCAACAAGCAAAGAAAAGGCGGGAATCGACAGCAACCGATTCCGCCAATCAACAAGTTCTGGACGAACTATTGAAGAGCAAAGATGCAATAATCCACGAGTTGAAGGAAAAGAAGATCCTCTACAAGAACATAAGCTTACTCGAAGAAAAAGCGAAAAAATTGCAAGAAATACAAAGCAAACAAAAGGTCACATCGGCAACAATGGACCCACCTGTGACAGAACCACAGCATCCAACACAGGTTGGTAACAAAGATGTCGGCCGAGTTGCCGCGTCATCAAGCCCTCAAAACGAAACAAGCAACGAGGGGCTGTTCACAAACTCCACCAGTAATGCACAACCCAGTAGTTCACATGCACTACAAACACATGGCAACGTTGCACCAGCTGGTCAAACGTCTACGTCAGCGTCAAGGCCGCCAGACAGAAATTTCTGGGAAAACTTTGTATTAAATGAAAACAGAGAAAACAAAAATGAAGAAAAATGGAACCTGGTAACAAGAAGAACACGTAGAAAACCAATAAATAACAGACCTGCTCCAATAAAAGGTAGCAATGAAACCTCGTCGGAACTCAAAGTAGCAAGGATGCTATCCTGGATCTTTGTCTCTGGGTTTGAAGCAACAACAAACCCAGAAAACATATTAAGCTACTTAAAATCTAAAAATAAAGACAACTGTATTTGTGAAAAGCTTAAAACTAAAAAAGAAAAACTGTATAGTTCCTTTAAAATTGGTGTTCCACATGAAGAAAAAGAAGAAATAAAAAGCCACAATCTTTGGCCAAAAGGAGTTGTAGTAAATGACTTTTTAAACCTGAGGCGAGTAGCATCCTACCAAAGGAGGCAGAATGTAGAAGAAGGCAACTAAGCATTCTGCACCTTAATATCAGATCTGTGAGAAATAAAACCCATGAACTAGAAGCTTTTTTAGCTGACAAAAACTATAGTTTTGTAGCTCTTACAGAACATTGGCTTACCAAAGAAGAACTGGAGTCTTTTAATTCACAAACATATGTTGTTGGTGGTTAAACTGCTAGGGAACAGTTTAAGGGTGGGGGCACCCTGATACTTATAAATAAATGTCAAAACTTTCAAACAAGTGAGTATTTAACCCTTAATATTGAGAAATGTTTAGAAATCTGTTGCATCTCAGTAAAGCCATATAATTTTTATATATTATCGTTATACAGATCACCTTTGGGGTGCTTTCAGACCTTCTTGGAGGAGTTGGAGGCAGTCTTGCAAAAAATTGTTAGGGACAGGGACATTGTAATAACAGGTGACTTCAATGTTCATTTTAATCACATCACTGATCCAAATGCTTCTACTCTCTGTGATATGTTAGAGACATATGGCTTTAAAAAAATGATAAACCAACCCACACGAGGAGTTGCTTGCTTGGATAACTTTTTTATAAACTTCGAGGAGGTAAAAGTGGAGGTCCTGGAAACAGGACTTTCAGATCATACTGCACAGGCTCTGCACTTTGATGTAGATGAGACACTGGTGGGTGCGTCAAAACAGTTGGAAAAAAAGGTTTTTCGACCAATAACACAGAGGGGTCTCTCTGCTTTCACAGAAATCTTAAGCAGACAAAACTGGGATTTTGTTGATAATGTGTTGCTTTCTATTGATAAAAAATTTTCAGCATTTGTAGAAATCCTGAGAACTGCATATCTGGAATCATTTCCTGAAAAAACTTACAAAGTAAGGCCAGGGAGCCCGCAAAAAATTTGTTGGTTCACTGACGATCTACGTCAAATGAGGGAAAGGTTGCAGTTTTTGGGGGATTACTGCAAAAAATATAATACTCCAGGAAACCAGGAGGAGTATAGGTCTTTCAGAAAACTTTACCGCCAGGCATTGAAAGATGCAAAACTACAGGCAAATGATAACATGATAAGGACGGCTAAAAATCCAATAAAATGCATGTGGAGCATTGTTAACAACCATAGAAGCAGTAAAAATAAAACAAAAAAAGAACCAGAAATATGTCCTGATTATTTCAACGACTATTTCAGCAGAATAGCAATTGAGATAGCAAAAAACATACCTCAAACAAATCACAACCCTATACATTATCTGAATGACCTGTCTCTTCCTGAGGACCTGTCTTTTAACTTTCATCAAGTGACAGAAAATAAAATATTAAATATCATTAACAACTTAAAAAATAAAAATAGTACTGATATCTATGGTCTCTCAGTAAAGGTAATAAAACATGCAAGAAACCAAATTCTAGCACCATTAACTGGATTAATAAATCAATGTTTTTTGAATGGCATTTTCCCAGCAGCTTTAAAACAAGCAATTGTAACTCCTATTTACAAAAAGGGGGATGAGTCTGATGTCTCCAACTACAGGCCAATCTCACTTTTGCCAATTGTGTCAAAGGTTGTGGAAAAGTGCATGGCAGAACAAATTTCTGACTACTTTGAAAATAACAACCTTTTCACAAACTGTCAGTTTGGTTTTAGATCAAAAAGAAGCACAAGCTTGGCCATCCTGGATGTTCTCTCAACCAGTCTGGTTTAGATTATAATTCCTTCGATAAAAATCCACCTCCAGTCGATATGCGAAACTTTGCGGAAAAGCGTCAAATTGGTTTTGAAAAATTATATACTGATATAGCTAAAAAAATTAAAGCTTCCCATGAGCGAAGTCGTCATCAGTATAACTTGCGTCGACGTCCTGTTCATTATTCAGTAGGAGCTAAAGTTTGGCGTAAAAATAAATGTCAGTCCGATGCTTCCAAAAATTTTACAGCCAAACTAGCACCCAAATATTTAGGTCCATTTACTGTTTATAAAAAGCTAGGACAGTGGACATATATCTTAGTCGATGATGCTGGAAAGGATGCTGGAAAATGGCATGTTCAAGATTTAAAGTCGTTTAATAAGAGTTAAGACTCCAGTGACGAAGATCACGAGTGATGTGACTAAAAATTCTTGGAATTTTCAGTCAACCGAAGTTGAGGGAGGATTTGTTACGGCTGAAAATCGCCAACTCGATAATCTCCATTTTTCCATTTTAATTTGTCCATATTTTGGACAACCTTTTTTGTTTCTGGACATACTGTATATATTTCCCCATTCTCGCACAATTGGTGTCGCCCTCTACGATACACGTGCCTCGCAGTATACTAATTTTGGGTTCCCACTTTCTCTTTAGTTGGGGATACGTTTTGTCTTGTGAACATATAGGAATTTGAACCGAGGTACGCCATTTTGATTGGCTCTCGTATTTTGTTGAGATTTTTAATCTTGGTTCAGAAAATAGTTTTCTAGTGCTTTTTTTTGGAATTTTGTGAGATTCGTGCACAAGAAACTGTTCCGGATATGGGATTTTAATTCCTTATTATGGTAAGAATATTTACTTTATTGTAAATGAAACTTTCCTTTCTTATGTAATCTTATATGAGACTTACGGGTGCCATTTCATTGTTACAGTTCACATACTGAAGACCACAACCTTTGTGGACCACCTGATTCAATCCACTACATGTCTTTATCCCTAAACCACCTTAAGAGGTAAAGATTGGTTATATACATAACTTATATCCTACTATTTCTCTATTTTAAGTTATTCTAGGATAAGTGGCATTTGGCTAAAATATGCCTTTGCTTTAGGGTACTTCTTCTTCACAACGACTTTACCACCACCGGTCTACCCCCAACGCATCTGTGTACCACGATAGGAGTAAGCCATACCAATTTAGAACTTGAGTTTACGAGATATTCGATACCTACTAATGTTTGCAGCCTGCAAGTAGTATTCACTTTTGTTTTGTCAGGAAAGTAAATATTACTAACCCTGTGTTTTAACGATATTTATAAGAGAATAGCATGCCTAAAATAGTATTTTAAAATGACAGTATTTCTTAATTAATTAGCGTTAATTAATAAATAATTAATTACCTGATTTTAAGCGCAACCCCCTGTGTAAACCGGTACGTGATCACGTGAGGGTATGGGTAATCTAGTATAAAACTGTGCGCTATTAGCCTTACTTAGATATTTTCTATCTTGGTAATTTACCTATTTATTTTCTAGGCTAGAGTCCGCCTATTTACTGATGTAAAATAATATATTCGCCTATTATTGCCTATCATGTATCAAATTGGTATTTTCTTTTAGGAATAAATTTTGTAAACTAAATATTTTGAGTGATAAATGTAAGGGATGTTTAGGGCTACAATAGAAACGTAAGCTTCCTGATTTAAGCTGCCCTTTTAAATCAGTGGCGCGAACCTACGGGCGGGTATTTTTGCTACCAAATAGGGGCGTCTTAAGCATCCACTGTATTTGTGTTACATTTTATTTTTTGCGATTGTTATAACCCATGAACGAAAGCTTTGCAGAAAAGAAGGTAGCACATCCTTAGACGAAATGCAGCAAATGGCGACTATTTTTGTACGCATTCGACGTAAAAACGCGGCTTCTACAAAAACTACGGAAGAACGCGGCAACTACGAGCAAATGCCGCGTTCTTCCTCAGTAAATTAAAGATGCCGCACTCTGGCTCATTGTCAAGCAAAAAACTGATACACATTCTTATGGCTAGATTTATGGCTTTTGTCAAAAAATTATTATGAATTTGATGTAAATTTTTTATTATTTTAGCCCTTTATACTTTTGGTTAAAAAGTGTGGGTTTTGCCAAAAACACCTTGAATTTAATTCTATTTCCTGTACTTAAAACAATTTTTTATGAACTTGTTACAAGGTCGTAGAATTTTGGCTCCCGAAAGGTTCGCATATTTCCAAGTAGGTCAGCGGGACAAAATCACGAAGGCGTTAGTTTGCTAGGAGCTTTTACACGGGTAGGGTTAAGCCGCTGTTCTCACGGAAAAATAAGGCTATATATTGATGGCTGGGTTTTGTTGTTTGTGCGAAAATTGAAATAGCGTTTGCGAAAATTGAAATAGTGTGGAGTTACAAAAGCTTTTAGAAAAATCCCATTTATGGCCAAAATTTAAAGGTAAGGAACAATTCTGCATACTAATAATATAACCTCTTTAGACTTATTTTATCATTCTAACACACTAGAGTATTATTCAAGGGGAAAACAAGTCATTCTAACTTTGTTGTATATTACTGGCAATACATGTACAAATTTTGGGTCAGGGGGTACCCCCTTGGTATTCTTAAGAGTAATTTTATTTAAAAACTTTTAATGTGTGTCTGTCTAATCATTGGAACATGAATTTTCTAAGGTCTAACTTCTTTAAAAACATATCGTTAGTTACGATTGATGCCTCTTTTATGGTCTTTAGAAAAGAAAAAACGAGATTTTTGTGGGTATATAAAAGAATTTCAGAAAATATTCCCTAAGCGTGCCCATCATGCCATTTTTGAAGCCGTTGCATTTGTTACGAAACCATAGGCAATCATCAATAACTAATAAAAATTTTTAAAAAGAAAGCTTTTGGCTTGCAACCTTTAGCTACTGGAAAAACCATACGCATTTATTATGAAACCATAGACAATTCATCAAAAAGTAATAAAACATTCTTAAAAGAAAGATTCTTTTGATATCCAACCTTTAGATACCTGAAAACCATAAGCATTTAATATAAAACCATACGCAATTCATTAAAAACTAATAAATACTTTTCATTTCATTTTTAAATAAAAGGTAAGTTTAGAACTTTGTCCAATCAAGAAATGTTTATTTCTTGATCTGAAGTCTAATGCAGGCAATGGCAGAGCCAGAACTTGGGGGCGGGGGGTCAGACTAAGGTTTGCACAAAATTTAGGTATTTAAATTACATATACGTAGTTTATTTAAAAATATTAAGGCAAGGACGACTCGTGATATTTCCTGTGGAAGGGGTTTAGAGTTTAAAATTTCTAAAAAATGCGCAGCAAGCAAAATTTTTAAACAGCAACATATGCATTTGTACTTAAATAAAATGCACCACAGACGAAAAAAAAAATTTTTCAATATATATATCTTTCTTTTAATATGCGAAATGTATCAAATGA
Organism: Aspidapion aeneum; assembly: GCA_963576565.1. Classification (NCBI taxonomy): domain Eukaryota; kingdom Metazoa; phylum Arthropoda; class Insecta; order Coleoptera; family Brentidae; genus Aspidapion; species Aspidapion aeneum. Next base: position 35,426,376 of record OY755042.1, on the reverse strand, counting down.
TAAACAAAAATCTCGCGTGGGGGACTCCGACCCACTGGCTGCGCCTATGTATGCAGGTTCAATAATTTCACCTGCAACAGTCCAATCATCTTGTTTACTCGTCAAACAAATGTCTGTATTTTACACTTTTTTTACAGGTTGGAGGATAAGATAATTAAATTGCAGCTTGAATTGCAGCGGTTTGGGAGAATAAAGAACAATTTTTTTCCTAAAGGTAATAATAAAAAAGTTTTCCATATGGCTCCAACTTAGCTAGACATACGGTATATTTACTTTTAGTTATTTGAAAGTTGTCGCATTTTGCTACTATATTTACAGATGAACACACTATATGTGGACACCCCCTCTAACTCTCTTATTTTGTATCAAAGAAAGACAAAACAAACAGTGAATATTTTATAAATTAAAAAATAGTCAGGTTCTATCTCTTGCCGTTTTCAAGATATATCGGCGTTTAAATTTTTCAAAAAGGAACATTAAATTATATATTTTGTATATAGTACATTTTTTAGAAATTTTAAAAATGTAAAGAATACATTACAGAAGTCAGATTAGAGAAACTTACTTATATTAATCGAAAAACTGTATGTTTTTACGTTTTCAAAATCTCTGAAAACTCTAATGTTTAAAACATTATATACTTTTATAGGCCTTCCTGTTCCTAAGAAATCAGTCTTTTATTATTCCGTTTTTGAGATATAAACAGGTAAAAGTAGAACACCACTGTATTACGTATCTGGGTTTTTAAAACGACATTTTTTTCGAGCGTTTTAAAAATGTTAAATTACTTAAGATATCCCATAGAAAAAATAAACAACTTCTTAACAAACAAATAAAATTTTTGTATTAGTGAAAGATCAGTGTTTGTTAATTCATAACAATTTAAGATTTTAATATTATCGTTCTATAATATAAATAAAACAATTAAAGGGCGTGTTTACATACAGTTGATCCAACTGTATGTAGATACAACAATAAAAACAAATTAAAATTTAACTTTAACCATAGATTAAGCAAATTAGTTTATGCTTTACCTTAGATAAAAATACGTTTTTTAAAATTTGGTTAACTTTCAATTTTTGTACCGAATTTTTCAAAAAAATTATTAAAAGTTTTAGTTTAAGGACAATAATGAATGTATTCGTTGTTGTAGTGTTCGGGTTAATTAGCCAAAATGTTTCCATAATTTTTTTAAACATTTTAATAGAAATAATTTAACCAAAATGTTTTCATACTTTTTTTTACATTTTAATAAAACTAATTTACCTAAAATATGTATTTTTTGGGACACCATTCCATACCATTTTTACCTTCCTGGCTCGCGCAGTAATGGCTAGAGGGGGTATTGTTTTCGACGAAAAAAACAGTGAGGTAACGCAGAAAATTTTGTCATTTAGGTGTATTTGGACCTATCTTAGCAATCTCGTCGTGACGTCTGTCCGTGTGAGTGTGTATGTGTCGATATGGTAACGAGCTGATTAGATTTTGGTCAATATCCTTTAAGTCTAATTGACGGTTCAAAAATTTAAAAAATGCTAATTTTTTTAACGGGGCCTCGCATTAACATGCGGAACATATTTCGTTTCTCAGATATTTACAAAAAACTGTTATTAAGACTGATATAGCATGGAGTTCACCTGAAGTGTGTTTATGCGCTAGGAAAGTATCAGATCCGTCATGAGTCCATTTTTTACTTACGTTTTTTAAAATATTTTTTTTAATTTAAGAAATAACCTTTTTTACAGGATAACCATTACGTGATTCTCACCATAGTTTAACACTCTTCTAACTCCTTTTGTATTACAACTGCACTAAAAAGATAAAAATTAAAGTTGTTTAGTTTTTTACCAAATTTAAAAAATACTTTTTTATTTCGATGAAAATATCCTTTTGATTTTTTACTAAATTTTTATCTAATTTCAAAAATAACTACTTTATTATTTTCTTTTTAGCCGGCAACATATTATTATGAACTAACCTAGTTTTTACTTAATTTATTAAAATTTTATTTAAATTTTCTTAAACTTTGTAAAAAAACTAAGCAACTTTTATATTTACACTTTCTGTGCAGTTATAATAAAAAAGGAATTAAGGGGGCTGTAAAGACTTGCTGAATCATCCGGTACTAAATAAACAGAGTTTTTTCCATAAGCAACCGATGACTTTGACTCAAAACCCTCTAAAATTTGGAAAACGCTTCTGTGGTCTGAGATAAAGAAAATACGTAATTTTGCATAAAAGCACATTTTTATAAAGCTATTCATATAAAATAATTGGTTATCTTTTAAAAGTAATATTCCGCCGAACCAAAATCTTGTGGCTGTAGGACAAAATCGTCTCATTTGATTATAACAGCTGATTCACTTTTAGTAAATTCATTGAAATGTATAAGTTATGAAACAATTGATCAATGCTTTTAGGGCAAAATCCTTATAATTTACAAAAAATGCCTTATCCAGTCACGCAACAATTTAAGCATTTCTATCAAAGAAATAAGCCGATTTTACCACAAAATTTTTCTAAGTTCATTACAAAAACCCCCATTCATTTGGCATATATCAAATGAACCTAGCCTTTGAGGTAAATGCATTTGCCGTTAATTTAAAGATTCGTTTTTATCAGGGATAGCTCCTAAACCGCTTAACCGATTTTCATAAAATTTTTAGGTATAGCGTTTGACACTCTAACAAGGTGATTAGATTTGGGCCAAAATCCATTGCTAATGACAGTTTTTTGACAATGAAAAATTTTTAAAAATGATAACTTTTTAACGGCGCATTGCATCAATATGGAGTTTTTGGAGTATAGTAGACTTCATTTTTTTGAATAGTTTATGTTTTTACCAAAAACTTAGTAAGAGCTTTAGTTTCTGAGATATATAGAAATAAATGTTTTTAAGGCTGATATATCATGGCTTCACTTGAACTGTTCTTATAGCTAGGAAGGTATCAGATCCGTCAGGGATCCATTTGTTTATTATTGCGTTTGATAGGTAATTTAGTTCTGAATACAACGATACCAAAAAGTCAATATCGATTTTTTTGTAGATGCCGCACTTCTCTAACTAGTTAAGAATTAAAAAAAATCGATGCCTTAATATGTCGCTCTTTTAAATGTCGCTGTTTTGAACTAGCGCCCTTTTGATTTTTATTATATCTCTGTTTTAAATATTGCTCTTTTGAACCGGAGCCTGCATATAGTCCTTGCCATAGGCTGTTACACTTTTGTGACATGTCCAACCTCTTTATTGATCATATACATACTGGCAGCAACAAAAAATCTGAAAAATGGCATGTCGTTATTATATCATGTTTTTATTTGTGGGTTTTTGTTGTCAACCTACATCTTTTTACACAGACACAAAAGAGAATTGTTGACATATAGCCAGGCTATAATAGTGCCAGGCACAATTTTGACACCTTCACATTGTAATATCAGCTGTGATGTTTCAACACACGGCCTTTGTTTACTATATGAACCGGAATAAATAGTGCCTTCTTTTATTATTTGAAAATAAACGACGAAAGGTTTAAATTTGACTTTGGTATGTCAATTTTGAAGGATCAAATGTCAGTTTTCAATGTGAATGTGTCAAAATAGTGCCTGACACAATTATACCCTGGCTGTATTTTTTTTGTATTAATTTTATGCCGACATGTGTATGTTTTAATATTATTTCTGGTTAGGAAATATGTTTATTTTATGTCAAAGTCACAAAAGTGTAACTGTGTATGGCAAGGTTATCGTGTAGGTAAAAAACTGTCAGATCCACGACGATTCGTCATTTTTTACAAGCTTCAACTCAATAAGGGATCCTTTGTATATTGTATGTTTATACGAAATTGTTTGAGTTAAAATCAAAAATGTTTAAAAAAAGCCTTGAAAAGTAAATTGAATACAGCTCGAACCAAAGCAGATTTATTTTAAAGGCATAAATCTGACCCGAGGGTGTCGTTCCTGCTGATAGAAATAGGAAACCAGATATCTTAAAAAAGGGAAAAAAGGAACGCAGAGCCGATTGAAAATAATTGTCGCTATGTTTTGTTTCGGTATTTGTTCTTTCAAAAATACAACAGAGGCGGACATAAAAACAGGACATCGTTTAGCCCCTGTCATTTTGTGTTTAACGCCAATAATTTGTTAGATCCTGATTCTTTCAGTTAAAACTCCGGCAGTTTATTTTCAACATCCATTCATGTGATTTCGAAGGATTTAAGATATTTTTTCAATTTTCCGAAAAAGTATTTTGAAAAAGTCCAAAATTGTCTGGGATAAGTCCGAAAATGTTCTGCAAAAGTCTGTAAACGTCCTGAGACAGTTTGACAATGTTCAGGAAAATACTAAAAGTGTTCTTTAAAAGTCTGGAAATGTTCAAGAAAGTCTGAAAATGTTGAAAATTTTTTTGTAAATGTTCCGAAAAAATCAGAAATGATTTGAAATGTTCTGTAAAGGTCTGGAAATGTTCAGGAAGGGTTTGAAAATGTTCTAGAAAGGTCTGTAAATCTTCTGAAAATTTCTGGAAATGCCCTAAAGAAGTCTGGAAATGTGCTGCAAAAGCTTAATAGAGTTCAGCAAAAGTCTGAAAAAGTCTGGAAAAATTTTAAAATATTTTGAAAAATTCTCGAAATGTTTAAGAAAAGACTGAAAATGTTCAAGAAAAAATGTACATAGGTACTGCTGGTTTCAATAAATTTAGTTTAAAACAATTTTTTCCGAAATTTGAGCAGTATGTATGTGTATTTATATTGTTATTGTTTTTAAATCAATCAAATTCAAAATGACACTGTCACTTTATTTCAAAATAATTTTAAAACTAATTTCAATGGCTCCACATACAACATTAGAAATGAAAGCTAGAATGGTTACCAAACTGGAAAATAGTTGGTCCATTACCGCTGTTGCTGAAGAGTTTCATGTCTCACGAAATACGGTGTTCCTAAATAACAAAAGGTGGCGAGAAGAACAAGTTTTATAGAGAAGAGGAGGTTCTGCAAGACCCACTGTTTCCACAGGCGAACAAGACGAGGCCCTTGTAAGGAGGCTTGAGGAGAATCCCTTCGAAAATGCGAAAGTTGCGAGAATTCTGTCGGAGTTTCCTGGAAGTAAAACCACTGTATGGAGGAGAATTAAAAAATCAAATATAAGACATCGAATTGCGACACACAAAACCGCTTTAACGCCCCAACAAAAGCAATGCCTTTTAATATTTCACTAAATCATATCAATACCAACCAAGATTTTTGGAGAAGAGTGATATTTACAGACGAAAAGATTTTTCAATCTTCGAAAAAAGGAAAAATCAGCGTGTATAGGCCAAATAATACCAGATACGAGCCCCAGTATGTTAATCGCTATCATGCTGCTGGACACTTCAGCGTTAATGTGTGGGGCTGGATCTCAGCCAGAGGAATGGGCGTAGTTTGGAGAATTGATGAAAGGTTGGTTGAAGAATAATAGCAAAAAATTTTTTACCTCTTTAATAAATAAATTTTTTGTAGGTTTGTCGGCCAGACTTATATTAATATATTACAAAATGTTATGGCACCAAGCGTTACAGAATTTTTTCTAGCAAACGATTACATCTTCCAACATGATAATTGTCCGGTGCACACAGCAAATATTGTGACACGATGGATGCAGGACAGAAATATTGAGTCCCTTCCTTGGGCCAGTTACAGCCCAGACATGAACCAAATTGAAAATATTTCGGGTGTCATAGTTAAACAATTATACCAGCGGAACTTTTTGCCACAAAATGCTGAGCATCTTTGGGAAGGTATTTTAAATATTTGGGAAAGTCTTGCTGAACGGGAAGATTTTACAATCTCTTTTTATGAATCTATGCCTCAAAGACTCCAAAAGGTTATCGATGCAAATGGTGGATCAAGTAGTAATTTTTAGTTGTGTAAATGGTGTAAATAGATAGGTATATTTTTTGACTTTTAATAGCGTTCTCATATTAGGTATTTTAATTTTACTTCTAACGTGTTTGCATTAGGTTCGTTTGCATGTTGTTTAATATTCTTATTAATAAAATATTTAATAATCCTATTCTTTTCTAACATTTTACCATAAAAGTGGAAACCTTCATCTAAGACGGTGTAGTAAAATTAGTTACCTTAATCGTCCTGTCTTTAAAGATAACCTATTTAAATGTTTCTGCCAAGTCAATAATATACACTGCTCAAAATAATTAAATACTTTTTAAAGTCGTAACTAAATTTATTGAAACCAGCTGTACATGGACACAACATCATTTTTTGATAGGTACCAGTTTTTTTTGGTAACATACTGGCCTCTGGCGCACAAAGACAGGAGCCCAGGGCCGTCTTACCATGATTGTTAGATATTTTTAACATATTTTAAAAAAATGGGTACGTTACTGCATCAGACCACCCGGGTTCCCCCTAAAGCCTAATCAAAAAAAAATCGGAATCAGGTTCCCGCAACTTTCCTTATCGTGAAATATAACTTCCATTTTATTATCCCTGTATTCTATTCGTTCTAAGTAGATCTTCGGCGACTTGATTTTGTTTTTGAATTTTGGCGATAAAAATAAGTCAGTTAAATAGTACCTACTTCAGACGTGGGTCAAATCCACAAATTTGAGACAATACGCCTCAAATTTGAGACAATACGGTGTTAAGGCTACGTAATACATTTTTGGATTTAAACCAAAAAATAAATAAAATAGCGCTTGCAAAATGGTTTAATTTTCCATTTATTAACCGGCCTACAGTAGGTCTAGCTAAGTTGGAAGCATATGGAACACTTTATTATTATTAACTTTAGGAGAAATGGTACTTTACTTTTGGCCAAAATTAATATTTTTTGCCAAACGACGTATACGACTAAAAAAATTTGATATCTGGTAATAATTGTAACTTAGGTTTTGCGACAGCCAGAGCTTTTTATAAAGAATAACTTTTTTTCTAACATATAATAGTACAGGGACTTGGAATAAAACCTGACTTTATTTTAGAGTCAACTTTATTCTGAGAGATTTACGCAGAAAACTTACAACTAACCTCTCAAAATTGACATACCAAAGTCAAATTTTAAAATAAATTCGCTAACTTTCATTTGATAAATACAGACAGTAATAAATCCGGTTCCTAAATACACAAAGGCCAAATTTTGAAAGAAAGCAGCTGCTTTTTATATGTAAATCTGTCACAATAAGGTCGATTTCAACCGTCATATTTGACCCTTTTGACTGACAGGCAAGACGTAAGGTAAAATGTTATGTCTAGACCGGGCTTAATATTAAAAAAGTTTTCCATAATATGGTTCAAACTTACACCTTGGGGTGTTTATTTATTTATTTATAACATAACATGTTAAAATACAATTTAATTGCAGTTTAAGTTCGCTAAGTGTGATTTTATAATTAAACTTATAATAAAAGTCAAAATAGCGGATCCAGTATGACGGATCCAAAGTGGCTGACTCTGTCATTTAAAAACCGATAATCAATTTTGAATTTTAAAGGTTGCTGATTAATATTTTCGAATTAACCGAAAACGGATACATACTAAATATGAAACTTTGTGGGGTTTAATGTCGCTAATCATGAACCGATATGTATTATTTTTAAAGTTTGCGATATTTAACGTCGCGAATAATGATTTTTAAATAAAACTTAAACTAAAAAAAAATCAATATCGCTAATCCAAAATAGCGTATTTTTTCCATTATGAACCGGTATGTATTAAATTGGGAACTTTGGGATGTCTAAGATTTCTGATTATGAATTTACAATTAAACTTGCAAAAAAATCAAAATGGCGATCCAATATGGCGTACTTTTTCTTTTATTACTACTACTACTACGTCGGCGTACAACGTTTTTCTACGTTGTCCGAGGCCTATTCTCCACCTGGTTTGATCCTGACAATCATCTTCTGTCAGTTTTTTTTTACTCATTGATCTTTAGATTGACTGTCGCCATTCTAGTTTAGGACGCCCTCTTTTTTTACGCCCTATTGGTTGACATTCTGGGACCTGCTTTAATAATATTTCGTCGTTCATCCGTTGTACATGGCTGTAACATTTCAGTTGTATTTTAGTGATGTCATCCGTTATGCTACCCTCGATTCCGATTCTTTCTTTTATGATCTCATTTCTTATGTGAGCTAGATATTTTCATTAATCTTCTTATTGCATCCATTTCGACACTTTTCATTTTTGTTTTGTATTTTTCTGTTACGCGACAAGTCTCTATTCCATACAACAGCGTGCTTTTCACCATTGTTTCTTATATGTTAATATTTTTCTCCATAAAATACTGTTAAGACATCCATTAACCTTTTATGCTTTTACTATTTTTTTCCGGTTCTTTACAGTCTATTCCTGTCTTATCAAATGTGACACCCAAGCATACATACCAGTGGCGTATATAGAAAAAAGTTTCGGGGTGGGCCCAAGGCAGTTTGGGGGGGGGCCCGAGACCCCATGAGGCCGTATTTTATGCTATTTTATGTTTGTATTCAGGAAATTTGTGAAAAATATCTAAAAAAATCTTAGCTTCGGAGGGGGCCCGGGCCCCCCAGGCCCCCCCCTTATATACGCCACTGATACATACTCATTGCATGGAGATATTGTTTGTCCATTGTCTAGTTAAAACTCACATGATTCGTTTCCAGTATATAGGTACTATGTCTTGTCCACGTTCAATGTTAATCCCCACTTTTGGTATTCTTCCATTAACTTTCTGATCATATAGTCCATGTCTTTTTTTATCATTAGCTACAATTACTTGATCGTTAGCAAACTATAGTATGTATATGGCAAATCGGTCGTTAGGTTGTATTCCTATGCCATGTACTTTACGTTTCCAGTTTTTTAGAGCTACTGCGATATATATTTTAAAAAGAGTTGGAGAGACAACATCCCTGTCTTTTGCCTTTTGTTACCAGGAATTCTTTGAAAGTCGATTTTCAATTTTAGTTTTAGAGTTTACCCTTTGTATAGTCCTTTTATCGCTTTTATGTATGTATGATTGATATTAGTTTGCTCTAACACTGTCCATAGTTTTCTACTTGAACGGTATCATATGATTTTTGTAGGTCCACAAAGGTAACATTAACCAATATGTAGTCAATTTTGTACTCTGAAGTGCTAAAGGTCGCTGATTATTTTTTTAAAATTAAACTTTAGGAATATCAAATTGACGGATCCAAAATGGTGGACATAAAATCATACTAGTCAGTCTAAAGTTTCAAAATTAGTACATGTCGGCTGATAAATAAAAATTTCAGCCATTTCAATTTTTTTTAAATTTAATTTTATTCTCAAATTCAGCGGACCTACACACCCCAAAGTACCAAATTTAATACATATCGGTTCATAAACTCTACATTTTAATTATTTTCAAGTTTAATTCAAAACTCAAAATCAGCGAACTTGAACACCCCTAACTTTCAAATTAAATTAGAAATTAACCATATGTAAATAAGAAAAAACGCCATTTTGGATCCGGCGATTGTAATATTTTTTTCATAAAAACTAACCACTTATAAAAATTGCAAACTGAAACCGCGGATCGCCTTTAGGTGATCCGTGCTGAAATTATGATGGCCGACGCGCCGGCTAGTTGGCGCGGAGGCAAATCGGATCGACATGCGACATCAAGTTGGGCCGGCGGCCAATCGGTTCAAAAATTAAAGCAACTTTTTTAAATAAACTTGGTTGATTTTAGGTTTTATTTTTAAATCCAATAAAAATTAAATTAAAAAAAAATAAAATGTAAAAAATAAATCCGTGATAAAAATTTTTTAAAAAAGAAAAACTATAGTACTAATAACAAAATCACGTTGAGTAGAAAAGCACGACAAATAAAAATACTCTGCCAATATATGGGCACCTAAGCTCACACTAGGTACTATAGTTATAGTGTACGTGTACTGATAAAAACAAATCTTTAAATTAACGGCAAATGCATTTACCTCAAACGCTAGATTCATTTGATATATGCCAAATAAATGGGGTTTTTGTAATGAATTTACAAAAATTTTGTGGTAAAATCGGCTTATTTTTTTGATAGAAATGCTTAAATAGTTGCGTGGCTGGATAAGGCGTTTTTCGTAAATTATAAGGATTTTGCCCTAAAAGCATTGATCAATTGTTTCATAAGTTATACATTTCAATGAATTTGCTAAAAGTGAATCAGCTGTTATAATCAAATGTGACGATTTTGTCCTAAAGCCACAAGATTTTGATTCGGCCGAATATTACTTTTAAAAGATAACCAATTCTTTTATATGAATAGCTTTATAAAAATGTGCTTTTATGCAAAATAACGTATTTTCTTTATCTCAGACCACAGAAGCTTTTTCCAAATATCAGAGGGTTTTGAGTCAAAGTCATCGGTTGCTTATGTAAAAAGCTCTGTTCATTTAGTACCGGGTGATTCAACATGTTTTAACAGCCCACTTAATTCCTTTTTTATTATAACTACACAGAAAGTGAAATTATAAAAGTTGCTTAGTTTTTTTACAAAGTTTAAGAAAATTTTAATAAATTAAGTATAAACTAGGTTAGTTTATGTTGTACGTGCAAGACAAATAATACTTAGTTAATTTCCCTAAATATTAATTATTCCGTTGCACTGAGCCATACAGGTTGTCACGTGACACCGCAAAGTGCGCGGATAGAAAAGTGCGCAACCCACCGGCACGATGAGAGAGAGATCATCGTAGCCTCCATATTGAAACCGGCGTGTTTACTCGGTTTTTCCAAAACTACAATTCAATCAATTACAATTAGTGCCAATCAATTCTAAAATCATTCCAATCCGTTACCTCAACTCCTCACAGTGATTTCGATCAACTCAAGAACTCTGATAGAAGCCTGGGCGCCCAGTGAATGGAATTTGTACCGCCGAGAAAAAACCAAGGTAGGTGTCAATCGACATTTTGTATGGTTCTCGCGTTATTTTCCATTTTTATCCTTAATGCGTAAAAGTTTAACCAGTGCCTAAAGCTATCGAACGGGTGTATGTCTTGCGCATACATTTTTATGGTCCTTCTATCCAAATATTCAAAAAAAATACAACAAAAATCAAAATTCATTTTTCTTAAACCAAAAATCTAAAAATTTTAAGACGCCATTAAGGACCAACCCAAAAGGGGCAGGCTTTATCAGTGACGAAGCGACACGCCTTTCCAAACACATGTTTAAAAATTTTATCGATTTCTGCAGTTGAAATTTAAAGGTCGCGGTCGACAAAAACAACTGTTTTTTGTTTACCTACGAACGAAGGTACAAAATAAAATAAAATAATAAGAAATTCTGAAAAACGTTTTAGTGTTCAGTGATAATATTTATTACTAATTAATCAATTAAAATGACTAAAACCGGCCTGGATAAGGCAGTGCAAAAACGTACAGCTTATGTTACGAGGATTACCGAGACATACACTGCAGCCATAAAGGCCCAGACTGATTCAAATGTAAAATCTATTTTCAAAACAAGGTATGAGAACTTGGAAGAATTTTATGATGAGTTTAAAAAACTGCACAATGACGTTATTAGCCTAGTGGAGAACGATAACGAATATAAAGTGCAAGACAAGGTGCGAGAAGATACAGACAATTTTTATTTTCAAACTAAAAGTATTTTCAATCAACTTTTTCCAGAACAAAATATTTTACAAGGCAATTTTGTATCTCTTCAAAATCAAACAAACAGTCATGAATACAAGGATCTATTAAAATTAGATGTCCCTTGTTACGATGGCACTTTATTAAAGTGGGTCACTTTTTATGATATGTTTTGCTCATTAGTGCACAACACTAATATGCCTCCAGTAAGGAAATTTAGACATTTAATTTCATATTTAAGAGGTGAACCACTCAGTTTAATAAAACACTCGCCTATTAATGATAATAATTACAATATTGCTTTTCAAACACTAGTAGATCGATACCAAAACAAAAGACTTTTGGCAACAAGCTACTGGAACACCGTAAATAGTACAGTTCCCTTAAAAAATAATTGCTCTTCCAAGGATCTTAGAACTTTACTCGACAGTTTTAATGAAAATATCTCTGCTTTAGAGTTATTAGGTTTTCCAACTCAACATTGGGATTTCATACTTTTCAACATGCTTATTTCGCGTTTAACTACCTCAATACGAACTTCTTTTGAGATAGAATATAGTAAAATGGAGCTTCCTACCTACGAAAACCTTACAGAGTTCCTCAAAAATCATTGTAGGGCCTTAGAATCAGTTCAACTCATGCAAAATATTTCTTATTCAACTATGCAATCAGACAATTTACAAAATTCAAATCCAAAACCACCTAAGCGACAATTCAATTCAAATAATAATTACAACAGTTACTCAAAACCATATCAACCACAAGTTTATGTGGCAAATACAACTCAAAATCCTCAAAACTCAAAAATAACTTCATTTAGCAATAATTCGCAATTCCAACCAAATCATTCTAAATTCTTTAATTCAAATCAACAACCAAATCAATCTAGTTTTAGTTTCACTCCAGAAACTCAAAACAACTCAAATTCAAATCAATTCAACTCAAATTTAAATACAAATCAATTCAACTCAAATTCAAATAGACAACAACAATTAAATAATTCGAATTTACAATTTAATTCGAATCTGTTTCAAAATAAATACAAATGTCGTTTATGTACAAATAAACAATTTCACAATCTTTCACAGTGCCAGGTATTTTTATCAAAAACTATACAGGAGCGTAATGCCTACGTTAGGCAAAATAATGCGTGTATCAATTGTTTAAGATCGCATCCCTTAAATTTATGTCAATCTACTTTTTCTTGCCGTATCTGTGGCCAGCGTCACCATACAAGTATTTGTAATAACTCGCAAACTATTCAATCGAATTCACAAAACGCGTATTTTACAAATGTACAACCAAACCCAAACTTAAATCAAAATTCAATTCAATCTTCCCAAAACCCCAATCAAACACAAAATGAAACACCCAATGAGGGCATTGATTACATTAATTGTGGGTGCACCTCACTCACTACTCAAAAACCTCAAAGTACTATTTTACTTTCTACAACAAAAGTAGACATCCTAGATAGTCGTGGATACTATCAAACTATACGGGTTGTCCTCGACAATGCGTCAGAGGCCAATTTTATTTCTGAAAATTGTCTTAATCGCCTAGGATTATCTAGGAAAAAATTCATAGTTCCCATACGAGGCATCAATCAATCTACTTCAACCACCAATGGCATAACAAATTGCACAATTAAGCCTGTTGGCAGAAATAATCCAACGCTTTCTCTTGATGTCTATGTTTTGCCAAAGGTTAGTGCAAATTTGCCATCTTTTCAAGTTAATCCTCACAATTGGCATCATATCTCTAATTTAAATTTAGGAGATAATACTTTCAATATTCCCGCACCTGTAGACATGCTTTTAGGAGCACATGTTTATTCTCAAATAATTCAACCTAACATTATTCCTGGAGAACCGGGGCAGCCAATAGCACTTGAAACCTTGTTCGGCTGGGTGCTCCTGGGAAATACGGAAATATCAAATCAACCTACATACAATTCAACTTCATATTCATGTCACTTTACTTCTTTACAAAATAATTCACTAGATCAAACGATGATCAAGTTTTGGGAAGTTGAGTCTCTCCCAACAAAGAAGTTCCTCTCTCCTGATGAGGAAAAATGTGAATCATTTTATCAAAAAACTGTCACGAGAGATAGTTCGGGACGTTTTCAAGTTTCATTGCCATTTCGTCACTCTAGACCTATTTTAGGAGATACCTACTCACATGCTTACAAATGTTTTTTATCTCTTGAGTCTAGACTGATAAAAAATCCCGAACTATATTCACAGTATTCCGAATTTATGAATAACTACTTAAAAAACGATCATATGAGTTTAATTCGAGAATCAGAATCAAAAAATCAATTCATAAATTATTTACCCCACCACTGCGTTGTACGCCCCGATAAATCAAGTTCACGCGTTCGAGTAGTTTTTAATGGCTCGGCAACAGCGGGTTCAAAGGGTATATCCCTTAATTCTACCCTTCTCCCAGGGCCCAAATTACAAACTGACATCAACTCAATTCTGTTAAAATTCCGATTTCATGAAATAATCATGCTCTCGGATATTACACAAATGTTTTTACAAATAAAATTAGCTCCGGAAGATCGTGATTATCAACGTCTTCTGTGGCGTTTCACTTCAAGCGATCCTATTCAAGAATACAGACTTAATACTGTCACGTTTGGTATCACATCTAGTCCTTTTTTGGCCATCAGAACTATTCAAGAGTTAGCCAAAATCCAAGAAAAAAACTACCCAGAAGCTTCTAGGGTGCTCCTAGAAGACATTTTTGTCGATGATATCTGCGCAGGCGCAAACTCTATAGAGTCGGCTCTAGCTCTACAGCGAGATTTAATCGCTCTTCTAAAATCAGGCTGTTTTGAGCTTAAAAAATGGGCTAGTAATCACCCAAAACTACTATCCTCTCTATCACCAGACGAATGCCAAATTCCCTTTTCTTTTGACAAGGAAAATCCTATATCCATAAAGGTTCTTGGACTCCAGTGGGACCCAAAATCAGACAATATGTTTTTCTCTTGTCAGCCATCGGAAAAACGATGCACAAAAAGAAATATTCTAAGCGCTATTGCTTCTATTTTTGATCCTTTAGGGATGCTTTCTCCCATTTCATTTTTTGCAAAATGTCTTATGCAAAAATTATGGATTTCCAAGATAGGATGGGACGATCCCGTGGACAAATCTATTCTTCAGCATTGGACACAATTTCAAAATGAACTTAAGTGCTTATCAGATATTAAATTTCCTAGGCACATTTTTTCTAAATATATAATATCTTGTCAACTGCATGCTTTTTCGGACGCATCAGAATTAGGCTACGCAGCTTGCGTTTATTTACGTATCGAGCTGTCAGATAAAAGCATAAAAACTTCCTTAATTATGGGCAAATCAAGGGTCAGTCCCTTAAAAACTATTAGTCTCCCGAGACTAGAACTTTTAGGTACTGTTCTTCTTACTGAACTTCTTAGTTTTGTTATAAAAACTTATTCCCCTTTAATTTCAATAGATAAAACTTACGCTTATACAGATTCTCAAGTCGTCCTCTTTTGGCTTTGTAGCTCACCTCATAGATGGCGCTCTTTTGTTGCTAACAGAGTTAGCCAAGTACAAGAAAAACTCTCTAATGTAAACTGGTATCATGTAAAATCACAAGAAAACCCTGCAGATGTCGCCAGTCGTGGCACAATTCCTTCTAATTTTATAAACCACCCCTTGTGGTTTACAGGGCCTTCCTGGCTTAGTCAACCATGTACTACATGGGACTTAAAAAATCCCGCATTACTCCAAAACTCAGAAACCGATTTTCAGCAAATTTTAAATGAAGAAAAGCCTGAAAAAATAACACTTACTACAAACATCGATTATCATATTCTAGACTTCCTTGTAAATAAATATTCATCCCTTTTTCACATTCAAAAATTAATTTGTCAGATTCGACGAATATTTTATAATTTTAAAAACAAAAAGGAACCACTTACAGGTCCTATTTCTATTTTTGAAATTCAGTATGCTTTAACACTCTTGGTTCGAAGAAGCCAAGAATTACATTTCTCTGACCTCCTAAAACAACTAAAAAACAACGAACTTTTACCCAAAGCTTTTCGAAAAATTGCACCCTTTTTGGACACTACCGGACTGATAAGGGTAGGTGGTCGTCTTAGGCATACGAATTCTATACCTTTTGATGCAAAACATCCTCTATTGCTTCCCAGATCAGGCAGGTTGTCTGACCTTATCATTGAACATATTCATAAGGTAAATAGCCATCCAGGGCTAAATACAGTTCAGTACTTACTAAGACAACAATTCTGGATCTTAGCATCCCGCAGAGCTATTCAGTCAGTTTTATCTCGATGCATAAGATGTTATCGCCTTAGACCATAGGCTTACATCCCTTATCAAGGTGACTTACCTTATTTTAGAATTTCACAACTAAAGTGCTTTTCTCATGCAACTTTGGACTATGCTGGTCCTATAAAAATTTCACCAGGTCGTTGGTACCGGGGTACCAAAGAATTAAAAGCCTATATCTGCATTTTCGTGTGCGCAAGTACGCGCGCTATCCACACAGAAGTTGCGTCAGACCTTACTTCTGAATGCTTTATAGCCGCATTCAGAAGGTTTGTAGCTAGAAGGGGTCGTTGTAATTTTTTATACAGCGACAGAGGCTCCAATTTTCAAGGAGCAAACTCTGAGCTTAAAAAGCTCTTCGAAGCTTCCTCTGAACATCTTCAGATCAAATGGCATTTTTTTCCTAGTGCTAGTCCTCATTTCAATGGCTTATCAGAGGCTGGTGTTAAATCAGTAAAAACACATCTTTACCGAGTGATCGGAAATCAGAAGCTTACATACGAAGAACTAAATACTTTGCTTGTGCAGATCGAGGCATTGCTAAATAGTCGCCCAATCTCTGCGCAATCATCCGATCCCAATGATTTTTGTCCACTCACTCCCGGACATTTCCTTACCATGGAACCTTTAAACTCTGTCCCAGACCCAGACTTATCACAATTAAAACTAAACACTCTTTCTCGGTGGCAACTTGTTCAGCGATTGAACACTGATTTTTGGTCCCGATGGAAAGAGGAGTACCTACATACTCTACAGCAGAGGTCCAAGTGGACAGAAAAACCTACTAAAGTCGAGTTAAATACTTTAGTAGTCATAAAAAATGAAAACAAACCACCCTTGCAGTGGTCTTTAGGCAGGATTGTAGAACTGCATCCTGGTTCAGATGGACATGTTAGAGTTGTCACGATTAGGACTCAACAAGGGCTATTTAAACGTCCAATTGTTAAATTGTGCCCTTTGCCTTTTAACTGAACACTCAAGCAATGTTCATTCTATGTCAGTGTCGTCATAGAATTATTATTTTTTTTTTATTTTATTCCTTTTCGGGAAATATTTTTTTTTGTTTTATCGCGGCAAAAAATAGAATAACATTTTGTAATAATGTTATTCCCTAGTTATAATACTTATTATTTTTCCTGGTTCTAAAATAGTATTTTAGGGCGGCCGGGAAAATGTACGTGCAAGACAAATAATACTTAGTTAATTTCCCTAAATATTAATTATTCCGTTGCACTGAGCCATACAGGTTGTCACGTGACACCGCAAAGTGCGCGGATAGAAAAGTGCGCAACCCACCGGCACGATGAGAGAGAGATCATCGTAGCCTCCATATTGAAACCGGCGTGTTTACTCGGTTTTTCCAAAACTACAATTCAATCAATTACAATTAGTGCCAATCAATTCTAAAATCATTCCAATCCGTTACCTCAACTCCTCACAGTGATTTCGATCAACTCAAGAACTCTGATAGAAGCCTGGGCGCCCAGTGAATGGAATTTGTACCGCCGAGAAAAAACCAAGGTAGGTGTCAATCGACATTTTGTATGGTTCTCGCGTTATTTTCCATTTTTTTCCTTAATGCGTAAAAGTTTAACCAGTGCCTAAAGCTATCGAACGGGTGTATGTCTTGCGCATACATATGTAAATATGTTAAACAGAGTAAGAATATTTAACTCTTGTGCACACTAAACACAATGCCGGCTAAAAAGAGAATGATTAAAGTAGTTATTTTTGCAATCAGATAAAAATTTTGTAAAAAAACAAAAGGATATTTTCATCGAAATAAAAAAGTATTTTTTAAATTTGGTAAAAAACTAAACAACTTTAATTTTTATCTTTTTTGTGCAGTTCTAATACAAAAGGATTAGAGAAGTGTTAAAGCATGGTGAGAATCACGTAACGGTTACACGGTAAAAAGGTTATTTCTTAAATTAAAAAAAAAATATATTTTTAGAAATGTAAGTAATAAAAGGGCTCATGACGGATCTTATACTTTCCTAGCGCATAAACACACTTCAAGTGAACTCCATGCTATATCAGTTTTAATAACAGTTTTTGTAAATATGTGAGAAACGAAATATGTTGTACTCTATTCCGAAAACCGCATGTTAATGCGAGGGCCCGTTAAAAAAATGTGCATTTTTAAAATTTTTTAACCGTCAAAAACTGTCATTAGACTTAATGCATATTGACCAAAATCTAATCAGCTCGTTACAGTATGGACCACTATTAGCTCACACTACTACTATAAGTAGGGTGAGCTATGGTGATCCTAATTTTTTCGAGAAAAAAAAAGTTGCTCCGATTTCAAAAATTTTTATATATCTTTGCGTTTCAGATGATTTTGAAACTTTTTTGTTTTGCTGTCTGTCTGTCTGTCTGTCTGTCTGTCTGTCTGTAACGACCAACCCGCATAACTCAAAAACCGCTTGTCCGATTTTAATGAAATTTGGTACTTAAGTTGGGTCTTGGGCCGTGATAGTCCCATTTAAAAATGAACAAAATCCACCGAACGCAAGCCAAATAAAAGGGTGGGGGTAGATTCCAAAAATTAGAGTTTATGTGAAAATATGGCGTGTGTGATATCAAACGAAAGGTAATTAAGTCTGGAGTTAAAAAAAAAGAATTTTAGTTTATTTTTAAAAAAAGGGTGGGGGTAGATGTCAAAAATTAGAGTTTAAGTGAAAATATGGCGTGTGTGATATCAAACGAAAGGTAATTGAGTCTGGAGTTAAACAAAATACATTTTAGTTTTTTTCAAAAGGGGGGGGGGTAGATTAAAAAAATTTGAGTTTAAGTCAAAACATGGCTTGTGTGGTATCAAACGAAAGGTAATTGAGTCTGGAGTTGAATAAAATATATTTCAGTTTTTGATTATATTAGCTCACACTATAACCTAGTGTGAGCTTAGGTGCCCATAGATTGGCAGAATATTTTTTATGGCAATCTCAAAAAAGTTGGTCCAGTGGTTCCGGAGCTATCGTAGGCATACATACACACTCACGCGAACAGACGTCACGACAAGATTGCTAAGATACGTCCAAATACACCCAAATGACAAATTTTCTGCGTTACCTCAATTTTTTTTTCGTGGAAAACAATACCTTCTTTAGCCAATACTGCGTGAGCTGGGAAAGTAAAAATGGTATGGAAAGGTGTCCCAAAAAAACATTTTTTGAGTAAATTGGTTTTATTAAAATGTTAAAAAAAGTATGAAAACATTTTGGTTAAATTATTTCTATTAAAATGTTTAAAAAAAGTATGGACACATTTTGGTTAACTAACGCGAACACTACAACAACGAATACATTCTTGTCCTTAAACTAAAACTTTTAATATTTTTTTCAAAAAATTCGGTACAAAAATTTAAAGTTTAAAAAACATATGTTTACCTAAGGTAAAGCATGAACCAGATTGCTTAATCTATGGTTAAAGTTAAATGTTAATTTGTTTTTATTGTTGTATCTACATACAGTTGGATCAATTGTATGTAAACACGCCCTTTAATTGTTTTATTTATATTATAGAACGATAATATTAAAATCTTAAAATGTTATGAATTAACAAACACTGATTTTTCAGTAATACAAAAATTTTATTTGATTGTTAAGTTGTTTATTTTATATACGAGATATCTTAAGTAATATAACATTTTTAAAATACTCGAAAAATACTCTGCCAATATATGGGCCCCTAAGCTCACACTAAGTACTATAGTTATAGTGTACGTGTGAGCTAATATAACTAAAAACTGAAATATATTTTATTCAACTCCACACTAAATTACCTTTTGTTTGATACCACACAAGCCATGTTTTGACTTAAACTCAAATTTTTGAAATCCACCCCCACCCTTAAAAAAACAAAAACTAAAATGTATTTTGTTAAACTCCGGACTCAATTACCTTTCGTTTGATATCACACACGCCATATTTTCAAATAAACTCTAATTTTTGTAATCTATCCCCACCCTTGTTTTGGTTTATGTTCGGTGGATTTTGTTCATTTTTAAATGGGACTATCTCGACCCAAGACCCAGCCTAGGTACCAAATTTCATTGAAATCGGCCAAGCCGTTTTTGAGTTATGCGCGTTGGTCGTTACAGACAGACAGACATACAGACAGACAGACAGACAGACAGACAGACGGCGCAACAGGCGCAACAAAAAAGTTTCAAAATCATCTGAAACGCAAAGATATATAAAAATTTTTGAAATCGGAGCAACTTTTTTTTCTCGAAAAAATTAGGATCACCATAGCTCACACTACTATAGTATAGTATATGTGTGAGCTAAAATGTCGTTTCAAAAACCCATACAGTGGTGTTCTACTTTTACCTTTTTATATCTCAAAAACGGAATATTCAAATAGTGGTTTCTTAGGAATAGAAAGGCCTATTAAAATATATATATTTATTAAACATTAGACTATTCAGAGATTTTGATAACGTAAAAACATACAGGTTTTCGATTAATATAAGTAATTTTTATACATCTGACTTCTTATAATGTATTCTTCACATTTTTAAAATTTCCAAAAAATGTACTTTCTAAAAATACCTTAACATTAATGTTCGATTTTTGAAAAATTTAAACGCCGATATATCTTGAAAACGGCAAGAGATAGAACCCGACCTCGGATCACCTAACAAAAGGTGATCCGTGACCCGACTATATTTTAATTTATAATTATTCACTGTTTGTTTTGTCTTTCTATGATACAAAATAAGAGAGTTGGAGGGGGTGTATATATTATAATGTATCCAACTGTAAATATAGTAGCAAAATGCGACAGCTTTCAAATAACTAAAACTAAAGATACCGTATGTCTAGCTAAGTTGGAACCATATCGAAAACTTTTTTAGTATTACCTTTAGGATAAAAGTTATTCTTTATTCTCCGGAACCGCTGCAATCCAGGCTGCAATTTGATTATTTTATCCTCCAACCTGTAAAAAAGTGTAAAATACAGACATTTGTTTCACGTGTAAACAAGATGATTGGATTGTTGCGGGTGAAATTATCGAACCTACATGCATAGGCGCAGCCAGTGGGTCGGAGTCTCCCCCCGCGAGATTTATGTTTATCATTTGATACTCGCATATTAAAAAATATATATTACTTATATTAATTGAAAAAATTTTGTCCGCGCCATGTTTTTTTAAATGATCTCTATGGTTGTTTTCAAATTTTTGTCTGTGGTGCATTTTATTTAGGTACAAATGCTTATGTTGCTTTTTAAAAATTTTGCTTGCTGCGCATTTTTTTAGAAAATTTTAACTCTAAACCCCCTCCACAGGAAATATTACGAGTCGTCCTTGCCTTAATATTTTTAAATAAAATACCAACATGTAATTTAATTATCTAAATTTTGTGCAAACCTTAGTCTAACCCCCCCCCCCTCAAGTTCTGCCTGCATGAGAATTCTGATTTCAGGTCAAGAAATGTTTGACTTTCTTTGGACAAAGTTCTATTATTTAAAAATGAAATGCTTAAGGCTACAAACCAAATGCATTTTTCTCTTCTAAAAGTATTTATTAGTTTTTAATGAATTGCGTATGGTTTTATATTAAATGCTTATGGTTTTCAGGTATCTAAAGGTTTGAAATCAAAAGAATCTTTCTTTTAAGAATGTTTTATTAGTTTGTGATGAATTGCCCATGGTTTCATAATAAACGCGTATGGTTTTCCAATAGCTAAAGGTTGCAAGCCAAAAGAATCTTTCTTTTTAAGAAATTTTTATTAGTTATTGATGATTGCCTATGGTTTCGTAACACATGCAACGGCGTCAAAAATGGCATGAGGGGCACGCTTTAAGAATCTTTTCTGAAATTCTTTTATATACCCACAAAAATCTTGTTTTGTCTTCTCTAAAGACCATTTACATAAAAGCGGCATCAATGGTAATTAACGATATGTTTTTAAAGAATTTAAACTTTAGAAAATAACTCCGCTATACCTGTCTCAAGCCTGGGGTCCCATTGCACTAACGGGAAACGAGGAGAGGGGGGAGTAACAACCTCGTAAAAAAACCAAGGTTCATCTGGCCCGGATGATAGCACCCTGTAAGGGCTCCTGCCTAGGATCACAGGTGAAGAAGATGCTGCCTTGTAGTACCGGCGTAGGGAAGAAAACCTCAAGCAAAAATCACCTGGTCCTCCAGGTTGGGGGTTGGGGCATCAGACTAACTCTCTGATACCCGGAAAAAGCGTACACTGTTAAAAAACCCAATCAAACGCCTCGGAAAGAAAAGAAAAACCTAAGACGAATCAAGCAAAGAAACAGGAATATGATTTTTGGTTCATGGAACGTGCAAGGAATGGGTCGAAAATTTAATGAAATAGTAGATGAGTGCAGCAGAATGAAGACCTTGCTGTAGAATCGAAAAGAAATGAAAAGGATCTGAAAATCTAGGACAATATGATCATTTCTATAGCAGAGTGGCAAAAGAAAAACATGCTCAACAAGGAGTATCTATTTTGGTCAACAAAAGATTTAGAAAATGTATCACTAACTGGGAAGCAGTAAATGAAAGGCTAATTAAAATGAATATAACAATAAAAGGAATGAGACTTACGATTTTTGGAATCTATGCGTATAATGATGATGCAAATGTAGCCGTGAAAGACAATTTTTTTGAAGAAATACACAATGAAATATCAGCAGTAAGTACATCTAGAGAAATTGTCATATTGGGAGATTTAAATAGTAGAACCGGTAACAGAGTTAATGATCTGACAGTTGGCCAATATGGAGAAAATATTGTTAATGATAATGGAAACCGGCTAATTACAGTATGTGAGCAATTAGACCTAAAAATCCAAAACGGTTTTTTTTTTCAAAATAAGGAAATGCACAAATATACCTGGACCAAACCCTCACAAAACCTGAAATCCGTCATTGATTATCTTATCACTAAACAAAAGACAAAACTAATAATTCAAGATGTCAGAACAAAGCGTGGATCAATATGCGGAAGAGATCACTATTTTCTGGAGTCCAAAATTCTCTTCCCTTATCAAGGCCGAAGCGTGCATCAACAAAATCTTGATGATACAGTGAATGAGGAAATTGATCACTGTCAATATAATCTACTAAGCCTAGAACATGACAGCGTAAAAAACTTATACAAAAAGAGACTGAACGAAAAACTTAATTCAAGTTCAGGTGAAACCCCAGATGAGGAATACGAATGTATCACATTAAGCATCCATCAAGCTGCAAAAGAAGCACTAGGATTAGTGGAAAAAACTTCTAAAAGAAGAAAACCATACTGGTGGGATGCCGAGATTGAAAGAGAAATAATAATAATAATAAATGACTTTATTGAGAAAAATAATTTATAGAATCAGTTGTAACATAGACAATATTTCTACTTGGCTACGCCGGGCGCAAGTCTAGCCATTGGCTACTCTAATGAACCAAGCATAGACAAATAAAGTTACAAAATACTATGTTAATCTACACTCAGAAATTATTTTGCCTATTTAAATAAACTAAATAAACTAAATAGTTGTGCTGTATACATGGCACTAAACTTTATGTAGACACTTTTACATTAAAGGAAAGCTTATTGGTCTATTTAACATAAATGACATATTTATATTTTTAGTTAAACCCTTGTGATAGTAGATTAAAAAACTGATAGGTATAACAACAATCTTACTTTATGGAATTTTTTATATAATAGTTTAACGGCGGCGACGCTACCCATAGAAAGTTACTCCGAAATACTCCTTTAGTTTTTCTATTTTTTTTGTAGGTTCATATATCTTTTTTTTTAGTGATTAACATTTAACAGATACTTTTTATATTTTGATTTAAATGCTTGTGATGATAGAATTCGAAACTGATGTGGTATTAAGTTAAATTGTTTGACGGCGTTATAGGAAAATGAGCGCTAAAAAATCGCAGTACTATGAAGTGGCATAGTTAATTTTACATTGTCTCTTATATTTATGTTATGAATAGTGCTACGAAATATTAAACGTTCTTTTAAAGAAACAGGTGAATTAGGATTGTATATTACTTTCACCAAGAAGGACGAAAAATGAAGATCTCTACGCTCATTCATCTTAAGCCATTTTATATCTTTATATAAATGTCAAACATGATCAAATTTGCGCAAACCATAGACGAACCTTACGCACACATTCTGTACTTTTTGAATACGATTTTTACTTTCCTGATCTAGACAGAATCCGTAAACAAAATCACAGTAGTTAAAGTTAGAAAGGATCAACGATTCACATAAATTTCGTTTTAATTGTTTATTAAGAATATGCCTATTGCCATATAAAACTCTCATGGATGTAAATGATTTTTGAAATAACTTTTTAAGATGTTCTTTAAATCTAAGTTTGTTGTGCATTTTTTGCACAATCTTTAAAATTTAATTTTGAGTTATTGATAACTATATTCAGATTACTTTTTAAAAAATCTATATTTTTGTCTTTACCAAACAACATAACGCAAGATTTATCTGGATTGAGCTTCAAATTATGATCGTTTAAGATCTTAAGTCGTCGTTTATGCATTTTTCAAACTCTTTGTAATTTTCCATAACGAAACAACAGTAAATTTGGGTGTCATCGGCAAAGGCTTGAACTTTACAAGATTCAAGAGATCTTAGAATGTCAGATGTGTAGATTAGATACAGCAAAGGACCTAAAATTGATCCCTGGGGAACGCCAGAGAGTATCTCTACTCTGTCTGAGTACTCACCATTTGAACAAATTGATTGAAATCTGGAAGTTAAGTAAGATTCAAGAAGTGTGTAAGAGTCTATATTTTAATCATAATAACGTAGTTTAGCCACCAACAGCTCATGACTAATTGTATCAAAAGCTTTTGAATAATCCAAAAGCACTAACACAGAACTCATTTTTTTATCACAGGCTTTAATAATATCATCCAATACATTAGTCAACGCCACCGATGTACCAAATCCTTTGCGAAATCTGCATTGGATATTGGGAATAATGTTATTTTTTGTACAGTAATCGTAAAGTTGTTCATAAAGAACTTTCTCAAAAATCTTGGATAAAGCCGGAAGAATACTGATAACGCGAAGATCATTAAAACTAGAAGGATTTGAAACTTTAGGTAGCGGCTTGCCAACACAAACCTTCCATTGGGCAGGAAAATAGCTTATTTCAAGACAGCAATTTATAATATGAGTGACATATTTATCTATAAAGGGGCTACAGTATTTTAACATTATGGGGGATACTTCATCAACTTCAGTTGCATTAGTTTTGATGTTGTTAAGAATTCTATTTACTGTGGATATTTCTGTCATTTTAAAAGTAAAATTTAAGTTTTCATTAAAAGAAGAATTTTTATAAAAATTTATTTTTTCCGTACAATTTGATTTATTTTGTAAAAATGTTGAAAAAACATTGTTTATATCATTTGGTTTTGGAATTTCTATATTTTTCGTTGAGCAAATGTTAAAACTTTTTAAAGCTTTTTTTTTATTATTTTTCAAGGATTCTAGATAACATTTTTTTTCCTTTCTTATTGCGACTAGTGTAATATTCCTAAGATTTTTATAACTTAGCCAGTCAGTCTGTAATTTTGAATTTTTAAATTTATGTAATGCATTATCCCTTTGCCTCATAAATATTTTAATATTTTCTGTCAACCATGGAGCTTTAGGTTTGGTGATTAGTGACTCCTTTCTTATAAATTGGTAATTAGGTATTTTAAAAATATCTGTACTATCTTCGGGTTTAAGCCATGTTTCAGACAAAAGCATGATATCGAAATTTTGATCATTAATAAGCACTTTAAATTTATTAAAATTTGTAAACCCGGACCCGGAAATATCCCAGTTGAACTTATTAAATATGGCACTGAAGAACTGTTTTGGAGATTACGGAATCTTTTCCAAAAATATTTAAATGGAACTGTAGTACCAACTGAGTGGAAAACGTCATATATATCCACAATACACAAAAAAGGACGGAAAGATATATGTGACAATTATAGAGGCATATCTGTGATCAGTACGTTGAGCAGAATATACAAATCAAGTGGAAACTGAATATAAAGACATGGAGGCAGAAGAACAAGCCGGTTTCAGGGCGGGTAGATCGACTTCTGATCATCTCTTTTGTATAACCCAAGTTATTGAAAAGAAAATGGCATACGGACAAGAGCTGCATCTGCTTTACGTCGATTTGCAGAAGGCATATGATAGTATACCACTAAATCTACTTTGGGAAGCGTTGGAAAACACAAACATAAGCGTACAACTAATTAAGGCCATTAAAGAGTTATACCGCAATAGTAAGGCAAAAGTTAAAATAAAAGCAAAACTAACCCAAGGCTTTCAAGTAAATATATATATATTTATCGGTTTCACAACGTTCTACGTCTTCCGATACCCAATCTCCACTCGTTTCTGTTTGCCCATAATTCATCATCTAGGCCTCTTATTCTTATTTCACTGTCTATTCCTTCTCTCCAGCTTCTCCTTGGCCGTCCTCGTTTTCTTCGGCCAGTTGGTTTCCATTGTAGTATTTGTTTAGGTAGTCTTTCATCATTCATTCTTTGTACATGTCCGTACCACACCAGTTGTTTTGTTCTTATATCATCCACTAAAGTAAGTTCACCCACTGTCATAATTTCTCTTATTCTTTGATTTGTAACTCTTTCTCTTTTTGATTTCCCTGCTGTTTTTTCTGTTCTATCCTTGATTGGCCATACTTCTGAGCCGTATGTAATAATACTATTTACAATGGTGTTATATATAAGCTTTTTGTTATGTTTTGATATACTTTGGTCCCAAATTATTCCATTTAATAAAGTTATTGCTTTTCTTCCTTGTACGTTTCGATCTTTTATAGCTTTGTCTAGTGTTCCGTCAGCTGTAATTTTTAGACCTAAGTATTTATACTCATCACAGGAGTGAATTCGCTGCCCGGTATTTAAGATTAGATCCTGTTTCATTCCACCGATACACATATACTCTGTCTTATTGAGATTAACCTCTAGTCCCCACTTATTGTACTCTTCTATTAGTTTTCGCGTCATATATTCGAGGTCGTCATAATCCTGAGCCACTTCTATCTGATCATCGGCGAAACATAAAGTATACAAGGTGGTTTCGTCCAACGGAATTCCCATGTTTCGGCATTTTCTCTTCCATACTTTAAGGACTTGTTCCAAGTATATCTTGAAGAGCGTAGGCGAGATACAGCAACCTTGTTTAAGACCTTTATTTACTTGAAAGCCTTTGGTTAGTTTTGCTTTTATTTTAACTTTTGCCTTACTATTGCGGTATAACTCTTTGATGGCCTTAATTAGTTGTACGCTTATGTTTGTGTTTTCCAACGCTTTCCAAAGTAGATTTAGTGGTATACTATCATATGCCTTCTGCAAATCCACGTAAAGCAGATGCAGCTCTTGTCCGTATGCCATTTTCTTTTCAATAACTTGGGTTATACAAAAGAGATGATCTGAAGTCGATCTACCCGCCCTGAAACCAGCTTGTTCTTCTGCCTCCATGTCTTTATATTCGCTCTCTACTTTATTTCTTATTATTTTACCGTATATTCTGCTTAGCGTACTAGTCACAGATATACCTCTATAATTGTCACATATATCTTTCCTTCCTTTTTTGTGTATTGTGGATATATATGACGTTTTCCACTCAGTTGGGACTACAGTTCCATTTAAATATTTTAGGAAAAGATTCCGTAATCTCCAAAACAGTTCTTCAGTGCCATATTTAATAAGTTCGGCTGGGATATTTCCGGGTCCGGCAGATTTACCGCTTTTTAAGGTTGTGCACACGTTTTTGACCTCAGAGATTGTGAGGGGTACTGGAGATCCCATCGTTCTAATTATATTGTCTCTTGCGTCTTCCTTGAATTCTGCTCTATCTTCAGTTAATAGTTTTTTAAAATGCTCATCCCATTCTTTGTCTGGTATTGGTGAAATGATATCTCTGCATGTTTCTTTTTTAATCGATCTTATAGTTTTCCAGCTTTCGGTACTTCTCCTACCTCCTAAGTAAGAATCTATTTTCTGGCACTTTTGCGTCCACGAATGATTTTTCTTATCACTGATCATTCTTCTCACCTTTGATTGCGCGATTTTGTATTCTTGTCTGCTTCTATCTGTCTTTTGGGATAAGTAGGTGTGATATAATTTCCTTTTTTCCTCTATTTCTCTCTCAATCTCAGCATCCCACCAGTATGGTTTTCTTCTTTTAGAAGTTTCTTCCACTAATCCTAGTGCTTCTTTTGCAGCTTGGTGGATGCTTAATGTAATACATTCGTATTCCTCATCTGGGGTTTCACCTGAACTTGTATTAAGTTTTTCGTTCAGTCTCCTTTAGTGATATAGTGATCACTTCCGCATGTTGATCCACGCTTTGTTCTGACATCTTGAATTTTTAGTTTTGTCTTTTGTTTAGTGATAAAATAATCAATGACGGATTTCAGGTTTTGTGAGGGTTTGGTCCAGGTATATTTGTGTATTTCCTTATGTTAAAAAAAACCGTTTTGGATTTTTAGGTCTAATTGCTCACATACTGTAATTAGCCGGTTTCCATTGTCATTAACAACATTTTCTCCATATTGGCCAACTGTCAGATCATTAACTCTGTTACCGGTTCTACTATTTAAATCTCCCAATATGACAATTTCTCTAGATTCTTTCAAGTAAATAAAGGTCTTAAACAAGGCGAGATACAGCAACCTTGCTGTATCTCGCCTACGCCCTTCAAGATATACTTGGAACAAGTCCTTAAAGTATGGAAGAGAAAATGCCAAAAAATTCCGTTGGACGAAACCACCTGGTATACTTTATGTTTCGCCGATGATCAGATAGTAGTGGCTCAGGATTATGACGACCTCGAATATATGACACGCAAACTAATAGAAGAGTACATTAAGTGGGGACTAGAGGATAATCTCAATAACACAGAGTGTATCGGAGGAATGAAACAGGATCTAATCTTAAATACCGAGCAGCAAATTCAGTCCTGTGATGAGTATAAATACTTAGGTATAAAAATTACAGCTGACGGAACACTAGACAAAGCTATAAAAAATCGAAACGTACAAGGAAAAAAACAATAACTTTATTAAATGGAATAATTTGGGACCAAAGTGTATCAAAACATAACACGTAGCTTATATATAACACCACAATGAATGAATGATGAAAGATTACCTAAACAAATACTTCAATGGAAGCCAACTGGCCGAAGAAAACGAGGACGGCCAAGGAGAAGCTGGAGAGAAGGAATAGAGAGTGAAATAAGAATAAGAGGCCTAGATGATGAATTATGGGCAAACAGAAACGAGTGGAGATTGGGTATCGGAAGACGTAGCACGTTGTGAAACCGATAAAAATACTCTGCCAATCTATGGGCACCCAAGCTTACACTAGGTACTATAGTTATAGTGTGAGCTAATATAATTGTGGCCTATTAAAATGCGTTGGATGCCATTTGGGGCAGCTTAAAGACGTTGCCGCCATTTTGTGACACTGTAATTAGAATAATGACGATTTGCCAACTTGTGACACAACAAAACCACTGAATAATTAAACAAATATCTGGAAGCAGAACTGTATTTTCCAGCTAGGTAAAACATTGATATGCCCGGTAACTTTTATACAGTGGAGAAGGGGGGGTTCAGAAATAAGAAAATTTTAAGTGCGCCACATTATTTAATACCAATGTTTTACAAAGAAGTTCTTAAATAAAATACAGTTCAACCCAAACGTTGTAGCCAAACAGTGAAATTCTACCTACTTCCGAGGCTTCCAGAGTATTTGTGTAATTAAAAAACAAAAAATTGACTAATAAACCGATCAAAATTCTAAAAGATTGAATTAAGATGACAAAAATAGAAGCACTTTACAGGTAGATGGACTCCTTTAACAGGTCATAGTATACCTACATCTGAGTCAGTAGTGTGAGACTCAGTTATATAAACGATTAAAAAAAAGAAATATACACTTACAAAATCATTCCCATCATAGGGGAGATCGGAACCAAATATTTGCTGTCATCATTCTACGTTAAATAGAATGAGACAGACAGCAACCCAGTCCGAGATCCACCCCATGAAGTAGAACAATGTAAGGAAACCGCTAAAAAAAATATAACCTCATCTCTCTTTTTGTCTCTGCAAAGTTGGTCATTGGGCTGTACAAATAATACAAAAAAAATTAGTTCATCTTGTTTATTTTAAAAGGTAAAACTGGAAGTATTACCAAAAACATGAAATAGGAAAAAAAATGAATGAAATGTAGTGGAACAAGTCAGGGCCTAAGTAGCAAGACACTCCAAATTTCACAAGAGAAATTGTCTTAAATAAATGAAATGAAGGAAAACAAGTCAACTTAGTAGATACTCCGCAAAATTTTGGTTATGACGTCATACCTTTACCTTGCGTTTACAAGAGACGTTAAATTATACTGTAAAAATTATATTGGAAAAGAAATATATCCAAAATATCCTTCTTGCATAAACTTGAAGAAAAACCCCTACCTTGGTCCTTTTATAGTTACTTAGTTTGATTTTAAACCTGGAAGTTCTGTTGTCCCAGACATTTCCTCACTGCTGCACCGGGTCCTGTGTCCTGCTTACGCCCACCCTGAAGATCTCTTAGCACATGGTGCTAGGGTAGCACGTGGTTGTGAGAAGGTTGTGGGATCCTTGCCCGAGCGTAAAACCCTGTGGAAAATGAAATGTTTCAGTTTCCTGGAATTCGTCAATTTTGCACGAAGTTCCCCTACACCGAGTAATTTAACCAAGAACCCCATGTCGACTCAATAAAATAAAGCAGATTTAAACAGATGAACTAAAATAACCCTAACGTACCTTTCCCAGGGTTACAACTGGCTACACCTGGCTTCACACCAGCGTCCAGCCCAACTGTCCCGTCGATGGAATTGACAGGGCACTGCTCTTATTTCCCGTAGAAAGGCGTAGGCTGACTTAAGTCCCCTTCAAAAGGGTGCGAGCGTCACTTTAGATTACGCCTAAAACACGACGGCTCACAATTATACCGTCTTTGGTATAATTTGCAACTACTGCAATGCCAATAACCACAAAACAATGGCGACACCACAAGACGGCCACCAGCCCAGCCAAAATTCTTTAGGAAGAGAGACAAAGCACTTTGTCGAGAGCACAAAAAAAATGAAGCCACCGGAAACCGTTCGTAGATTTGGTGGGGAGTGTAAAACGCAATATTACCAACCTAATTTTCCCGGTTAAATTCAAATAAAGGATGCAAACCTATTTATAAAAAAAACTTTTCCGCCAAAAAATCTCTACCTTCGGTTGCAAGACTGGAAGAAAAACCCGCGGTTTTCAAACTAACCAATGAGGAAATACACCAATAGTTCCATACCGGTATATAAGGGCCAGCACCGACCAAGGGGATATTGAAAAATACGTAAAACGCGCATTGAGGTGTTGTCGGATCTATTTCCACGGTTGAAATTTTTTATAACAAGGACATCGAGACACCCTTCATACATAGACCGAACATTTGCCTACCGGCCCCCTACCAACATAGCAAGTAGAAGAAAAATAACCAGACGGACTATAAGACGCTCAGCATTGAAACCATCAACTGTAAAATCAATTACTGAAGATCAGGGCATGCATCAAACCCAGGAATATTCGAACACTCAACCAATTCCCATATGAGTAAAGCTGTACTAAGTGTAGAATTTCATTGTATTTTAGTTACAGTGCTAGTCAAAAGTTTCCTTTGCTCTTTATAAATGTTTTCTCTAAGATTCATATGGTTTGACGCCATTTTTGTAAAACATTTCTACATTAATAAAGTTGTTTCTGAACCTGAACCTAAAAATACACACTGCTTAAACTCGGCACAAGAGTGTTCAGATGTTAACTCACACGATTTCGTTTATTCTTGGTTTTTATCCCTCGTTTATCTCCCATTTACAAAAGTGCATAACTCGTATTTATTTTATCTTCTCCTCATCAAATTAATAAAGGTATCAAGGGGCGGAGCCTCGGTTGTTACTGGTCAAACCGTGGACCTAAATATGTTTTCGTGCTATCACAACTAGCTATGAGGTTCGGATTGTCCCAATATCCTCGAGAATAAACGTAAGGGAATGAAATGTTCATCTAAATGTTTCCTTCCTGTTACCGAAACCATTTGTGATGCGGCAACGCCGCCATTCCCCAGCAGTCCAGCTGTTTAATTTCGTGAACGTCAACGAAACTATGAAATTCCCCAGATAAACAAACAATCAAAAGTTTTAATGTGATTTTTCCGAAACCTGTGATCCTAATTTCCAATTACGATGTCCAGATAATGCGATGTGCGTGGTGTCCACAGTAATTTGATGGAATGTCTCCTTTATAAGGTAACTTTTTGGACACTATATAACCTCCAAACCTAGCTCTATAAAATACCCTTAATTTGTGTACAGAAAGACGAGTCGAAGAGCCTTGATTATTTACCTGAATAAACAAATATGTAACGTTGCCTTAAACGTAAAAATGACACGTTACATAATCAAAAACTGAAATATATTTTATTCAACTCCAGACTCAATTACCTTTCGTTTGATACCACACAAGCCATGTTTTGACTTAAACTCAAATTTTTTTAATCTACTTCCCACCCTTTTGAAAAAAACTAAAATGTATTTTGTTTAACTCCAGACTCAATTACCTTTCGTTTGATATCACACACGCCATATTTTCACTTAAACTCTAATTTTTGACATCTACCCCCACCCTTTTTTTAAAAATAAACTAAAATTCATTTTTTTTAACTCCAGACTTAATTACCTTTCGTTTGATATCACACACGCCATATTTTCACATAAACTCTAATTTTTGGAATCTACCCCCACCCTTTTATTTGGCTTGCGTTCGGTGGATTTTGTTCATTTTTAAATGGGACCATCACGGCCCAAGACCCAACTTAGGTACCAAATTTCATTAAAATCGGACAAGCGGTTTTTGAGTTATGCGGGTTGGTCGTTACAGACAGACATACAGACAGACAGACAGACAGACAGACAGCAAAACAAAAAGGTTTCAAAATCATCTGAAACGCAAAGATATATAAAAATTTTTGAAATCGGAGCAACTTTTTTTTTTCGAAAAAATTAAGATCACCATAGCACACACTTTTTTAATCTACCCCCCACCCTTTTGAAAAAAACTAAAATGTATTTTGTTTAACTCCAGACTCAATTACCTTTCGTTTGATATCACACACGCCATATTTTCACTTAAACTCTAATTTTTGACATCTACCCCCACCCTTTTTTTAAAAATAAACTAAAATTCTTTTTTTTTAACTCCAGACTTAATTACCTTTCTTTTGATATCACACACGCCATATTTTCACATAAACTCTAATTTTTGGAATCTACCCCCACCCTTTTATTTGGCTTGCGTTCGGTGGATTTTGTTCATTTTTAAATGGGACCATCACGGCCCAAGACCCAACTTAGGTACCAATTTTCATTAAAATCGGACAAGCGGTTTTTGAGTTATGCGGGTTGGTCGTTACAGACAGACATACAGACAGACAGACAGACAGACAGCAAAACAAAAAAGTTTCAAAATCATCTGAAACGCAAAGATATATAAAAAAATTTTAAATCGGAGCAACTTTTTTTTTCTCGAAAAAATTAGGATCACCATAGCACACACTTTTTTAATCTACCCTCCCACCCTTTTGAAAAAAACTAAAATGTATTTTGTTTAACTCCAGACTCAATTACCTTTCGTTTGATATCACACACGCCATATTTTCACTTAAACTCTAATTTTTGACATCTACCCCCACCCTTTTTTTAAAAATAAACTAAAATTCATTTTTTTAACTCCAGACTTAATTACCTTTCGTTTGATATCACACACGCCATATTTTCACATAAACTCTAATTTTTGGAATCTACCCCCACCCTTTTATTTGGCTTGCGTTCAGTGGATTTTGTTCATTTTTAAATGGGACCATCACGGCCCAAGACCCAACTTAGGTACCAAATTTCATTAAAATCGGACAAGCGGTTTTTGAGTTATGCGGGTTGGTCGTTACAGACAGACATACAGACAGACAGACAGACATACAGACAGACAGACAGACAGCAAAACAAAAAAGTTTCAAAATCATCTGAAACGCAAAGATATATAAAAATTTTTGAAACCGGAGCAACTTTTTTTTTCTCGAAAAAATTAGGATCACCATAGCTCACACTACTTATAGTAGTAGTGTGAGCTAATATATATAGACTTTAGAAAATTCATGTTCGAATGATTAGACAGGCACACATTAAAAGTTTTTAAATAAAATTACTCTAAGAATACCAAGAAGGTAACAGCTGACCCAAAATTTGTACATGTATTGCCAGTAATATGAAACAAAGTTAGAATGACTTGTTTCCCCTTCGAATAATACAGTGTGTTAGAATGCTAACAATAATCTAAACAGGTTATATTATAAGTATGCAGAATTGTTTCTTACCTTTAAATTTCGGCCATATATGAGATTTTTCTACAAGCTTTTGTAACTCCATGATGCTCGACGGAACGCTGTTCCAATTTTCGTACAAACAACAAAGCACAGCCACCAATATAGCCCTATTTTTCTGTAAGAACAGCGGCTTAACACTACCCGTGTCCAAGCTCTTAGCAAACTAACGCCTTCGTGTTCTTGTCCCTGACCTACTTGGAAATATGCGAACCTTTCGGGAGCCAAAATTCTACGACCTTGTAACAAGTTCATAAAAAATTGATTTAAGTTCTGGAAATAGAATTAAATTCAGGGTGTTTTAGGCAAAACCCACACTTTTTTACCAAAAGTACTAAAAGGGCTAAAAAAACAAAAAATTTATATCAAATTAATAGATAATTTTGTGACGAAAGCCATTTTTTAAATTTAAATGTAATTAATTTGATGCAAGAAAAAATAAGCCAAATCCGCGGTTCATTTGTCAAAAATCGGTTTTTTTTTTCAGTGTGTGAGCGACTATAACAAAGAACTGAAATATATTTTATTTAACTTCAGACTCAAGTACCTTTCATTTGATACCACACAAGCCATGTTTTGACATAAACTCTAATTTTTGAAATCTACCACTGTTTGCCCGCAGTTAGAAAAACGATAACTGCAATGGACTGTATATATTTTGATTAATGAAAGCGCGAACAAACATAAATATATTGATATGAAATTACGAAATAATTAAAAAGGTCCATAGGTCAATTAGCACCACACAACGGAAATCAGAAACAAGCAAACCAGTTTGCAGCCAATTTCTCCACTTCCAAGGGGCCCCTGTCTGGATCTAATGATGTCACCACGTAGCTGAAGGGCTGAAGTTTCTAGTTCTATGCTTCAGTACACCAAAATCGAGCACTTTCAAGTGTAGAAATTTGAAATAGTTGAAGAAAGTAAATTAACACGCCATTTCTCGAGGCGGTCAAAAAAGTATCTCACCGATTCTTGGTGCGCATGTCCAAAATGCGCGAAAAAGCACTCTGTCCGTCATCCAATTGTGTGGTTTTAAAATTTACAAACACCGCGAAATTTAGCGGGAGCTAACATAACTGCCCTCCAAAACACACAATTTTAGAATATCAGCCGGACAGATATAGATAAAAAAAAATGATCGACCGATAAATATAAATGAATGAAAAACAGATAAGTAGCGTAAGTTTATTTAGAGATAACGAAAACCCGAAAAAGTCAAAACAAACAAACAAAATTAAAAAAAAATAATAAAGAATTACCTATTGTAATAATTGACTTCAATAGGTAGAAAAAATTAAAATTACTTTAATTCGGCAAGAGGCACAGTTTTACAACTGGCCGCTTGTAAACACCGGTAGCCGTTTGTACCGTCGCAACACGCACCTGACCGTCTCCGCCAGGATGCAGTTCGATGACCCGACCGACTGGCCATTTCAAAGGAGACTGAATGTGATCACTCGTTATGATAACCAAATCATTTAATTTGATATTTGGGGACGAATCAGCCCACTTGTGTCGCTGTTGTAGCGTATGCAAATACTCTACAGAATACCTTTTCCAAAAATCATTATGTAGTTTTTGGATTAGTTGCCATCTCGAGAGCCGATTTAGGGGAACCTCGGACAAATCTGACTCCGGAATTTCTGAATTAAGGGGTTCAAGGGTCAAAAAATGCCCAGTGGTAAGAGGTTGAAGATCGTGTGGGTCTGAAGAGGCAGGAGATAAAGGGCGACTATTAAGTACGGCTTCTATGCGACATGTAAGGGTGGACATTTCCATGATAGACAATTTCTGGTCGCCGACAACTCGAACAAAGTGAGTTTTAAAACTTTTGACGCCAGCTTCTGCCAGGCCATTGAAATGTGGAATGAGAGGAGGTCCCAGATGCCAACGAATAGAAAGTCTGGTGGACGCACTTGCGTAATCAAGTAATTGGTTACGAAACACTATAAAATTACTGCCTTGATCTGACCAGCATTGCGTCACACTTCCACGTCTGGAAATAAATCGATGGAATGAACCTACGAACCCTTCGGTGGACAGTTCCATGGTTAATTCCAAATGCACGCAATGTGTGGCCGTACAGACAAACACACAGACATACGATTTGAAAGCTTTACAACCACGGTAACGATGAGGATTCACAAAGAAAGGTCCACAAAAGTCGATAGCTACACTCGAAAAAGGTTTAAGTTGATTGATTCGATGAGCGGGAAGTGAACTCATTATGGGCGGTCTATAGGGTTTAGGGTTGATTCTAAAACATTGCAAACACTTGGATATGGTTCTTTGAATTGCCCGTCTGGCAGATAATATCCAAAATTGCTGTAAAAGCAGATTATGTAATGTTTTAAACCCAGGATGAAGGTATTGTCGATGAGTGGACTCGATAAGAAGAGTAGTTAAACGATGGTTACTCGAAATTAAGACGGGGTGTTTTGCAGAATAAGACAAAAGGTCAGATTTTTGTAATCTGCCACCGACTCTAATGATATTATTTTCATCAAGAAAAGGTGAAAGTTTTCGAAAAGGTTTCGGTATTGGTTTATCCTTAGATAACGCGGAAAAAAGCTCAGAAAAGCAAGAACCTTGAACGCGTTTGATAAGAAGGTATAACGCACTTTGCATCTCACCGGTGGTAGGAAAAACAATATTCTCAAAAATAATTTTTTGGTCCGGCGGCTTAGTGGGTTTTTGATAGGAATGGTTTTGAAAAAGCTTAACTATTCGAAGGACATAACAAATGATACGTTGAATTTTTGATATAGATGAATATTTGATAGGAAGCTGATCTAAGAAGTTAACGTCAATTATCGCATTGCAACAGACCTTTGGCTTTTCCTCCAGATTAATATCTCCGAAATCAATCGGCATTTTTGATTTATGAAAATCGGGCCATTCGTTTTCGGGAGACCACAAAAACGACGGTGCGTTCCACCAGATGTCATGTGACATGAGCTGTGAAGTGGCCCCTCGTGACGCAATATCGGCTGCATTTAAAGCAGAAGGAATGTAGCGCCACGAGTTTGAGGGAATGATTTCTTGGATTCTACTGACTCGATTTCCAACAAAGGTTTGCCAGCGATTAGGAGGGGATGAAAGCCAATGCAATACGACTTGCGAATCGCAGAAAGTAACGATATTTGTAAAAGTTATTTTTCCTGCATAGCTAGATAAAACGAAGTCAATTAATTCGCTTAAAAGAAATGCGCCTAGGAGTTCTAGCCTAGCCAAAGTTTGTGACTTTATAGGCGCGACCCTAGATTTTGCAGATATGAGAGAAACAGAGATATTGTTTTCCTCTTCTACACGAAAATATACGACGCCTGCGTAGCCTCGAATTGAAGCGTCACAGAAGCCGATGATTTGACAGGTATTGATTTTTGACAGTTTGATTTGTCGGGGTAATTGAAAATTGGAAAGAAGCGGGAATTCAGAACGAAGTTTGTTCCAAGAGTCGATGAAATTCTGGTTCTTCGTCCCAGCCTATTTTCGATATCCACAACTGTTGCAAAATAAATTTTGCTTGTAGCAACAAGGGACAAAGAAAACCTAAGGGATCGAAGATTGTTCCTATGATAGATAAAATAGAACGTTTGGTTGGGGGTTTGTCCTTCATTCGGCATTGATAAGAAAAAATGTCGTTTTTTGGATGCCATTGAAGTCCTAAAACTTTGATAAAGTGTGGTTCCTCCTTGTCAAAAGAGAGAGGCATTTGACGATCGGATTCTGGCAATGTTGCCAATTACTCAGGACAATTGCTTGCTCATTTTTTAAGTTCAAATCCTCCCGACTTCAACAAATCATTGAGTTCCGTTTGAAGGGAAAGAGCTTCAGAAAGCGAAGGGCTAGTTCCCAAGATATCGTCGATGTAGATTGACGTTTTTAGAACAGTACTAGCCATAGGAAAACGTTCCTTTTCTCTCTCTGCCAGCTCATTTAATGTACGCATGGCTAGAAAAGGTGAGCATGTCATGCCAAAAGTGACAGTAGAAAGTTCCCACACTGAAAGTGGGTCCTGTGGAGAAAACCTCCACAATATCCTTTGATAAGGACGGTGATAAGGATTGATAAGGACTTGACGGAACATCTGTTTGATATCAGCAATGTAGGCAATAGGATTAAGACGAAACGTAAGGAGTAAAGAAGCAATATCCTTTTGAAGTTTCGGTCCAGATAACAACGTATCATTGAGACTAATATTTTTTGGGGTGACTGCCGAACAATCCCAGACTACCTTTAATTTTGTACTTAAGCTTTCCGGCTTTAATACGCAATGATGTGCTAAAAAACATGTTACGTCGACTTCTGGTTGACTAGATAAAACTAGACTCATATGATTAGAATCGATATAGTGCATCAAACTTGAATAGGCAGTGTACAGATCAGGATTTTTGATTAATCTATTTTCTAGAAGTAAAAATCTACGATAAGCTTGTGGATAAGTATTTCCTAGGTCAGGGTTTATTTTATCTATAAACGGAAGATCTACCATGAATCTACCGCTCGGTTGCCGTACTACACTCGCAGTAAAAATTGATTCTGCTTGTTTTTCTTCCTTTGATAAGATTTGTTTTTCAGGCAAATGTTCGATTTCCCAAAACCTAGGGAGAATGACCTCTAAAGGAGGTGAATGACTCGTTAAAAAACAACTGGTTCGTTCCGAAAGACTACCTACTTCGTCAACTTTTCCCATGACGACCCAGCCAAAGATAGGTTCAAGGGCTGAAGGTTGCCCTACTTGTCCAAGAACCCTGCCCTCCTTGAATATCTGTGCGAATAGCTCGCATCCAATAACTAGGTCCACAGGTCTAGATTTGAAATAAGATGGGTCGGCAAGTTTAAGGTTTTCCAAGTGTTTCCACTGATTATCGTTCAAAGTGAATGTAGGCATATTGGAACATAATTGTGGAACGACAATTGCTTCAAAATTAAGTAAAGGAGTGACCTGTCCTTGTGGCTTAATGTTGAACGAGCCCTTTGGAAGTAAAAGAAGACATCTGATTTAATCCGAATATTTCAGTGGTGTAACTTCGCCTAGGAAGATTAAGACGCTGAATACACTTTTCACTGATGAATCCTGTCTGTGATCCAGAATCAAGCAGTGCCCTTACAGGTTGAAAATTTCCGCAACCGTCCATAACATCTATTATGGCGGTGCATAAAAGAAAGGTACCTGAAGGTCCTGAGGTATTTAATGACACATGAAGATTATTGACAGGTGGTGTGTGAATGACAGGACTAGTATCTTGGCTTCCAGACTCTTGAGTAGTTTCTAAGATATGAGTTAAAGTGTGGTGCCTTTTACTATTGCAAGTCCTGCATGAATATTTTGATTTGCACGCATCTACCCCATGCAAAGGATAAAAACACGCTAGACATAATTTTTTCTGCTTGACGAAAGATAGGCGATCGATAGGTGAGAGATCAAGAAATGTTTGACATTTCGAAAGCACGTGACCTTGATTACACCGGAGCATTTTATTCCCGTACTTGAATTAGTTGAGGTGCCACCCAGTCCTATAAAAGGCGAATTGGATGATTTATAGGTAGGCTTTTGCCCAAACTGATTTTGCATAGAATTTGAATTTTGATAGGTAGGCTTTTGCCCAAACTGATTTTGCATAGAATTTGATTTTTGATAGGTAGGCACCTTTTTGGGTGCTGTTGATTGAGGAAGTGATTCCAAAACTTTACATCTTTTTTCTAGTAATTGAAAAAGTGACTGAAAAGTGGGAATTTCGGTATTAGTATTGGCGTGACTCATTTCGAAATTTGAACGCGTCGGAATATCCAATTTTTCTGACAAAATGAAAAAAATAATAAAGTCCCAACTGTCAACGTCAAAGCTAAGTGATTTTAAAATTTCTAGGGATTCAGAAAAGGTGTCAATTGAATTACGCAATTCTTTAGCTGACTCGTTTTTTAATGTGGAGTTTATAATTGTGCTTAAAGCATCATTTGCGAGGTCTCGCTTGTTTTGATATCTATTGACTAACTTGTCGTAAGTAATTTTATAATTTTGATCAGATAAGCTAATCTCTGTTATCAATTTTAAAGGCTCATCCTCGAGATATCAAAATAAATATTGAAGTTTTCGAACGTTACTTAGACTTTGATTTTGATCTATAATGTTATTAAAAAGATCGAAAAAGCTTGGCCATAATTTTTTATCACCTCGAAATATGGGAATACCTAACTCTTTGAGTTTTGGAGTTTCGTTTTGTCGAACATATGATCCCGAAAAGGATGGGGCCTCAACCGGAAATATTTTAGAGTAAACCCCCTTACACGCCTAAAAATATTTACGAGCTTCTGAAAGGATCGCATCTTGCGTTTTAAACTCCTCGTCGTCCGAGTCGTCTATCAACATAATGACATCATTATACGCCAGCATGCATTTATCGACGGTTTTGTCCAAATCGGAATACCTCACTTGAAACTCGTTTCTCGCTTTCTCGTCTGTTGCCGCGGTCTGTGAAAACACATAAGACTCGGTGATCGCAGATAAAAAACCCTTGCGTTTTTGAACGGCTTTTTTGACAGACATGATTTTACCTTTGAAATGACGAAATTGTCGGTAAATATACAATTAACCCTAAATTAATGCTTCTGAAATAGAAAAATGACGAATTGTCGAAAATATGCACTAATTTATCGCAATTGATGAAAATTGTTTAAAATATCGAAATGATATGGAACACATCTAATCACAGAAATGTCGGTAAATATACAATTAACGCTAAATTAATGCTTCTGAAATAGAAAAATGACGAATTGTCGAAAATATGCACTAATTTATCGCAATTGATGAAAATTGTTTTAAATATCGAAATGATATGGAACACACCTAACACACTGAACATGTGCTTGTTTGTTTTGATGGCTTCGATTTGTTTACTGAATGACCACGCGGTACGTTACCATAGCAGCGGACCGAAAACAGGTGAACTGCGCCGCTACCGAAGGTCGAGCGAAAATCTCTCTCGTTTCAATACGATTGGCAAAATTCAAGGCCTTGTGTCGCCGTGTGAAAAAATGGCCGACTTATTAATACCGTCGTATGGAGTAAAATTTAAATAATCCGGCTCGAAGGACCACTTATATTTGTCCGCAGTTAGAAAAACGATAACTGCAATGGACTGTATATATTTTATATAATGAAAGCGCGAACAAACTTAAATATATTGATATGAAATTACGAAATAATTAAAAAGGTACATAGGTCAATTGTGGGCACCACACAACGGAAATCAGAAACAAAGCACTCACCAGTTTGCAGCCAATTTCTCCACTTCCAAGGGGCCCCTGTCTGGATCAAATGATGTCACCACGTAGCTGAAGGGCTGAAGTTTCTAGTTCTATG
Source organism: Aspidapion aeneum (assembly GCA_963576565.1). Classification (NCBI taxonomy): domain Eukaryota; kingdom Metazoa; phylum Arthropoda; class Insecta; order Coleoptera; family Brentidae; genus Aspidapion; species Aspidapion aeneum. The sequence continues at coordinate 35,384,570 of OY755042.1, read as the reverse complement.
CTTCAGTACACCAAAATCGAGCACTTTCAAGTGTAGAAATTTGAAATAGTTGGAGAAAGTAAATTAACACGCCATTTCTCGAGGCGGTCGAAAAAGGATCTCACCAATTCTTGGTGCGCATGTCCAAAATGCGCGAAAATACACTCTGTCCGTCATCCAATTGTGTGGTTTTAAAATTTACAAACACCGCGAAATTTAGCGGGAGCTAACAACCACCTCTTTTTAAAAAAAAACTAAAATGTATTTTGTTTACCTCCTGACTCTATTAATTACCTTTCGTTTGATTTCACACACGCCATATTTTCACTTAAACTCTAGTTTTTGAACTCTACCCCCACCATTTTTACTTAAATAAACTAAAATATATTTTGTTTAACTCCAGCCTCAATTACCTTTCGTTTAATATCACACACGCCATATTTTCAAATAAACTCTAATTTTTTTAATCTACCCCCACCCCTTTAATTGGTTTGCGTTCGGTGGATTTTGTACATTTTTAAATTGGATTATCACGACCCAAGACCCAGACAGACAGACAGACAGACAGACAGACAGACAGACAGACAGACAGACAGACAGACAGACAGACAGACAGACAGACAGACAGACAGACAGACAGACAGACAGACAGACAGACAGACAGACAGACAGACAGACAGACAGACAGACAGACAGACAGACAGACAGACAGACAGACAGACAGACAGACAGACAGACAGACAGACAGACAGACAGACAGACAGACAGACAGACAGACAGACAGACAGACAGACAGACAGACAGACAGACAGACAGACAGACAGACAGACAGACAGACAGACAGACAGACAGACAGACAGACAGACAGACAGACAGACAGACAGACAGACAGACAGACAGACAGACAGACAGACAGACAGACAGACAGACAGACAGACAGACAGACAGACAGACAGACAGACAGACAGACAGACAGACAGACAGACAGACAGACAGACAGACAGACAGACAGACAGACAGACAGACAGACAGACAGACAGACAGACAGACAGACAGACAGACAGACAGACAGACAGACAGACAGACAGACAGACAGACAGACAGACAGACAGACAGACAGACAGACAGACAGACAGACAGACAGACAGACAGACAGACAGACAGACAGACAGACAGACAGACAGACAGACAGACAGACAGACAGACAGACAGACAGACAGACAGACAGACAGACAGACAGACAGACAGACAGACAGACAGACAGACAGACAGACAGACAGACAGACAGACAGACAGACAGACAGACAGACAGACAGACAGACAGACAGACAGACAGACAGACAGACAGACAGACAGACAGACAGACAGACAGACAGACAGACAGACAGACAGACAGACAGACAGACAGACAGACAGACAGACAGACAGACAGACAGACAGACAGACAGACAGACAGACAGACAGACAGACAGACAGACAGACAGACAGACAGACAGACAGACAGACAGACAGACAGACAGACAGACAGACAGACAGACAGACAGACAGACAGACAGACAGACAGACAGACAGACAGACAGACAGACAGACAGACAGACAGACAGACAGACAGACAGACAGACAGACAGACAGACAGACAGACAGACAGACAGACAGACAGACAGACAGACAGACAGACAGACAGACAGACAGACAGACAGACAGACAGACAGACAGACAGACAGACAGACAGACAGACAGACAGACAGACAGACAGACAGACAGACAGACAGACAGACAGACAGACAGACAGACAGACAGACAGACAGACAGACAGACAGACAGACAGACAGACAGACAGACAGACAGACAGACAGACAGACAGACAGACAGACAGACAGACAGACAGACAGACAGACAGACAGACAGACAGACAGACAGACAGACAGACAGACAGACAGACAGACAGACAGACAGACAGACAGACAGACAGACAGACAGACAGACAGACAGACAGACAGACAGACAGACAGACAGACAGACAGACAGACAGACAGACAGACAGACAGACAGACAGACAGACAGACAGACAGACAGACAGACAGACAGACAGACAGACAGACAGACAGACAGACAGACAGACAGACAGACAGACAGACAGACAGACAGACAGACAGACAGACAGACAGACAGACAGACAGACAGACAGACAGACAGACAGACAGACAGACAGACAGACAGACAGACAGACAGACAGACAGACAGACAGACAGACAGACAGACAGACAGACAGACAGACAGACAGACAGACAGACAGACAGACAGACAGACAGACAGACAGACAGACAGACAGACAGACAGACAGACAGACAGACAGACAGACAGACAGACAGACAGACAGACAGACAGACAGACAGACAGACAGACAGACAGACAGACAGACAGACAGACAGACAGACAGACAGACAGACAGACAGACAGACAGACAGACAGACAGACAGACAGACAGACAGACAGACAGACAGACAGACAGACAGACAGACAGACAGACAGACAGACAGACAGACAGACAGACAGACAGACAGACAGACAGACAGACAGACAGACAGACAGACAGACAGACAGACAGACAGACAGACAGACAGACAGACAGACAGACAGACAGACAGACAGACAGACAGACAGACAGACAGACAGACAGACAGACAGACAGACAGACAGACAGACAGACAGACAGACAGACAGACAGACAGACAGACAGACAGACAGACAGACAGACAGACAGACAGACAGACAGACAGACAGACAGACAGACAGACAGACAGACAGACAGACAGACAGACAGACAGACAGACAGACAGACAGACAGACAGACAGACAGACAGACAGACAGACAGACAGACAGACAGACAGACAGACAGACAGACAGACAGACAGACAGACAGACAGACAGACAGACAGACAGACAGACAGACAGACAGACAGACAGACAGACAGACAGACAGACAGACAGACAGACAGACAGACAGACAGACAGACAGACAGACAGACAGACAGACAGACAGACAGACAGACAGACAGACAGACAGACAGACAGACAGACAGACAGACAGACAGACAGACAGACAGACAGACAGACAGACAGACAGACAGACAGACAGACAGACAGACAGACAGACAGACAGACAGACAGACAGACAGACAGACAGACAGACAGACAGACAGACAGACAGACAGACAGACAGACAGACAGACAGACAGACAGACAGACAGACAGACAGACAGACAGACAGACAGACAGACAGACAGACAGACAGACAGACAGACAGACAGACAGACAGACAGACAGACAGACAGACAGACAGACAGACAGACAGACAGACAGACAGACAGACAGACAGACAGACAGACAGACAGGACAGACAGACAGACAGACATTTTTTAAACTTTTACAAGGTTGTAAAGATATACAAAAGACATACTTCAAGGTATCACTAGACCAACTTTCCCTATTTAAAATATAGGGGTAAAGTATACCCCTCGAAGGGGGTGCGTGCTACAAAAATTTCAAGATAGCCAAAAAGTGATCCCCTCGCAAATAATATCTCCGAATTCGCACCAACGATACTCAAGAACACCTCCGTTACCTTTTAGTTGGGACACCTTGTATATAAATAACATCGTGTGATTTGGAATATCACAGCTAGTTATGGTGTAGACAGACGACAAATATTGTGCGAAAAATTCAGCTATTTGTTGCCCACTATTTCTATTAAAACCATTATATACCATATCAGAAGGTATACCGCTGTTTTTAAACCTTTTGGAGTATACGAATTTCCAGAAAGCATTTAAGTTTGTGTCAACAGAGTTCTGAGTATGAAAGACAAAGTTTTTATAAGATTCCTTTTTCAACCTAGCATACCATGAATAATCAATTTCAGCATTAGATTATTTATAATCTTCGTAGACCTGCTTTCTCGCTATTATAAGTTACTTTACTAATTCTAATAATAACGACCTAGGAAACTTTTTCTCAGAAATTTTTTAAGAGGAACAAGTAATTCTATTGTTTACAAATGTCACAAATTTTAACCATGTTCTTCAAGGACTGATTCAACAAAAGTGTATTCCAATAAAACTGGATAAGAAAGTCTGGGATTGCTTGATTGTATGCTGACTGGAAGTCTCTATAGTAACTCTTGTGCATCAAGATATGAGTTTCCAAATTGTTCCTGTCCAATGAGGTCAGTGGTGGATGGTAATTATCAACAGGAGAAATGATGGCATTCTCGGACTGCTCAATAAGGGAATTCGTCGCGGGGACATATCGCCGCTGGCCGATTCGCGGAAGAATTCGCCTCGAGAACTTTTGTTTAATATTTATTTTAATGTTTCGTGTGTAATAAAGATATTTTTAAAAATTATATAAAACAAATAATTTTTTCTAAAATTTTTATATATCAATTTTTAAAAATACTGCTTTTAAAATCAAAAAAAATATACATTTCTTTTTTATAAATTAGTTTTTAAAAATACTTCTTTTTAAAAAAGTATTCTTTTCAAAAAGAATTTTTGTAATTTTTTTTTAAATTAGTTGAAAAGGCATTTTTTTTCTCGAAAAACTGTTTTTGTTTTGTAGGGAAAAATTCGCAAAATTTTGGTAGTCCACACACCGGTTAGGATATGTTTGCGATCAATTGACCAAATTCCTACATCGCGCAGTGCTAGATAGAAATGCAAGGCTTTTATAGCGTCGACCGCCACCGCGACGTTCCCGACCGGTCAACAACAGCCGCTGTCTCAGATATACACTACTCACCAAAATATTGTCGATATAATTTTACTCAATACGACCCAATTTGGCGCTTTATATGTCTGAAATCACTGGCCTTAAAAGCTCAATTCTTGCCACCAACGCAAAAGTGGACAAACTAACACAATTATTGAAAGCCATCAAGATCAAATTACTTACTGCAAGATGGAAATCGCTTAACTGAAAGTCAGCAGTCTAGACTTTCCACGTTCCAACTAGTAAATGCTACAGAACCTACAAACACCGATTCTGTCATTCACGAACTAAAATAATAAATATTATTATCTGCGCTCTCGAAGAAGCCCTTGACGCCACCGAATTATTTAAATACTATACAAGTTAGCCGTATCGGATAAACCAACCAATCAAAGCCATATTTTGTCACTACATTTTCAATTAAGAAATTTAACTGGTTAAGAATTGTATCTGATTAAACTTTGTTATACATAACCATGGGTCAATTTGCCAATGCTCCTTTAGTCACTTTCTACAGCAAGACTGGGAGTGATCCTGATACTGTACTTGTGTTCGGACGCCAAACGGACAAACTATTTCCCCCCTGAAAAACTCACCTGTATCAGGCTCTGCAGGATATAAGTTTCGACTGATCGTTTCCCGTTGATGCATTTCAATTTATGCGGATCGATTTCGGGAAATCGTTGTTTGGGGAAAAATAAAAAAGGAAAACTTATATACGTACAGACAAGTTTCAATATAACAAAATGCCATTTTGTATCTTTAGGATTTTTCGCTTGATAAAATGAGGTAATACTGACAGCCTGCTGTTTTACCTGTAAGGTGCTGTTAGGCCGGATAAATCTAGTACAGACAGGAAGCCAGAATTAGCAACAAAATAACATAAGACTGCAACTTTATTAGAGACATTTTGATACGCTTAAAATTTTGACAACTTTGACAGCCATTATAGTGATATTTCAGTTGAATAAGAGTTATTAAAACGTCTTAAAAATCACTTGTCAGTTGTCAAATTCCATCGCTGTTTACTTTGCTGATTTTATATACGGCTCTGTATTGAAATTGCGAATGATAAAATCGTGAGTAACAAAACCACAGTAACAAAAGCGAGAGTAAAATAAGTGCGATTTAATAAAAGCGCGAGTGACAAACCGCAAGTAACAAAAGCGCGGTAACAAAAGCGCGGTGACAAAAGCGCGGTGACAAAAGGGCGAGTAACAAAAGCGCGATGTAAAAAAAAACGCGAGTAGCAAAATTGCGTTTTAATCCATGTAGCGATGTACAAAATGGCGGGTAATAAAATAGCGGTATCGAAATAGCGCCAATCAAAATAGGGATGTAATGAAAGACCGACTATAAGTATTTGCATCGTCCTTAATACTTTTTAAACTTAGCTTAAGCCGCTATATCTACGTTTTCCCGCCTCAAAGATCGCACGATATAGTATATTTTCCAACAAGTGCGGAAAGTGTCACTTTCCGCACGCGATTGCAGTTGGCCGAACGATGCGTAGCAAGCTCGGTCAGCAATCAAGTGAAATCAGATTCGGCTGATTCTTCTGAAAATTAAGAATCTGCCGAAACTTTTGAATCTAAACAACTCTTCTTTATAACATTTAATTTTCAGATACCTTTTAAAACAAAGGTATTTTACTCTTAACAGTTTTTATCAAATCAGACAATGAAACCATCCTGTAGATTAATTGATTTGATTAATTTTTTTAACATTTTATTTTAGAACAACCACGAGCAATTCCCAGAAAAATAGACTCTAATTGGAACATTTTTTGACATTTAAATCTTACATCATGGAACACTAATACTAAATTAATTGATTTGGCTCATTTTTTAAACATCTTAGTTTGAAACCAAGCAGGAGCGATTCCCAGAAAATCAGATTCTAAATCGATTTTTTTTTGCCATTTATACCTTACCGGCACTCAATCCGTGGACACACTGTACATATCCTATAATAATAATAATAACTTTTTTTTTGGTTCTTTTTTAAACATGAAGATCACATTTAAAGTAATAATATGAGGAATACTAAAACTGAGGAGTGCTCAATAACGTCGAAATTCCCGAGTAGTATAAAAGCTACACTTAGCCTCTCCATAAAGAAAAGTTCCATCCATCATCCAAATCCACTGAACTTTTGAAAGAATTTGAGCAAAAAGGTTTTAAGTTATACGCAAAAACATAAAAAAACTAGTTTAATATAACTGACACTGCAATCAAAAAACAAAAGTATGTTTCCTCTTCAAATATCGTATAAAACTAATAATTTGTGCTAAAATACAATGTGCTAATTTTAAAATTCGGTAAAGTGCAGATATAAAAAATTGTTTTTTTGACTACCCCCGTATATTATCTAACTAATTTACAAGAATTACATTATAAGTGATTTTGGTTTAGGCCTTTACGAATTCATTTCTATACTAACTTAATTTTTTTCGGTCAAGATGTAAGAGTTTTTATTATTTTACATGATCAAACCAATATACCTATCAGCGATCTAACAATTTTAGCCAATACTATTAATAGTTTTTTAAAAATGCTCCTATGGAAGTCTTTAAAAAAATGAATAGTTCTAATAATGTACCTGATTTTAACATAGTCATTAACAATAACTTTAAACTTTCCCCATTTACAGAGAATGCACTTGAAGTGTTACTTTTGTCCAAACTTAAAAGCTCAAAATCTAGTGGTTTCGATGAGCTTCCAAATTTTTTAATTAAACAAGTTATACCACATATTATAAAACCACTTACATATCTTGTCAATATCTCATTCTGTTGCGGCGGGTTCCCTGACAAATTAAAAATGAGTAAAGTTATTCCTATATTTAAAAATGGGCAAGAGTCTAGGGCTGAAAATTATATGCCAATTACAGTATTTTTAAAAAGATTACTTGATCTACTAAAAAACAACAACATTTTGTCAGAGCGCCAACATGGATTTAGAAATGGTAAAAGTACAATGTCAGCCATTCATTCCTTTTATGAGGGGATTATAGATTTGATCGATGCAGGAGAGTGTCCTGTTGGGATCTTTTGTGATCTCAGCAGGGCATTTGATTGTGTTGATCATGATAAGTTTCTCACAATAGTAAGAAAATATGGCTTTATTGATAGGTCTTTTGACTGGACAAAATCTTTTTTAACAGAAAGACAACAATATATAACTTTACAAAATATTGACCAAGAAAGTAATATTAGAAAATTTACATCAAATAAGTTAAATTTCAATAGGAGTACCATAAGGTTCAATTCTGGGCCCCATATTTTTTATATTATTTATTAATCAGTTTGAAAACATAGATCCCGAAGCTCTGTTTGCGGCTTTCGCTGATGACCTTTCATCGGCTACTTCAGACAGATAAGTCTGATACAGTTCTTGAAGATAAATGCAGTAATCTGGTTCAAAATATTAACAGTTGGTTCTCTGATCATTATTTCTACTTAAATCCCTCCAAAACAATGCTTATGCGATTTCATCATGTACAAAAAATACAACTGAGTTGGAAATTAAGTTGGACGATGAAATAATCTCTTTTGGTGACACTAATAAATTTCTTGGCCTATACATCGATAAAAACCTAAACTGAAAAACACATTGTGAATACCTAATACCAAAAGTAAACTCTCAAAGTTATGTATTAAGGCAGTTAAAAACTATTTTAACAAAACAACAACTAACTCAGGTTTATTTCGCAAATGTTGACTCAAGGTTAAGATATGGTATCTGTTTCTGGGGTTGGTCAACTCACTCTGAGGATGTTTTCATTGCACAAAAACGGTGTATACGTTCACTTGCAGGAATACCAACGACGCAGAGTTGCAAAGAATATTTTAAAGACTTTAATATTTTAACTGTACTGTTTTTGTTCGTTTATGAAATTTGTTTGTATGTTTTTATTAATTATGATAAATTTAAAAGAAACTGTGATATACATAATATGCAAACTAGACATAGCTATGACTTACGTACACATATTTCTAAGTCTAAGTTGGCATACCGTGCTTCTCATAATATAGGCCCTATTCTTTTTAATAATTTACCATCTAATATTAAGACCTGTCAATCACTAAATCAATTTAAATGTAAATTAAAAAGCTTTTTATTAGAAAAATGTTTTTATCGTGTAGATGAATTTTATAAAATTATAATATAGGGCCAATAGAATAGACTGATAAGTAAAAAAAAATATTTTGAGGTTAGTATAAGTATGACTATTCCTATACGATTGTAGCTTGTCTTATGCAAATAAACGATTTGTATGGTATTTTATTGTATTAGAACAAAAATGACCAATTAACGAATTTCACATTTTTTTTAGCCGCATATTCTACTATAACAAACTAAAGGTATAACCGAGACAAAAAACTTCCATATAAAATATTAATTAAAAAAATAGCAACGAGTTTTTAACCACAGCTGAATACACGGTCAAAACCACAATCAATGTGCAATTACATAAAGGCTTTTTTTTTTTAAATTGGTTAAGAAATTTTAAGAAAAAACTAAACCTATGCCGATAAACTAATGCCGATAAAATTCAAAATGACTCCTTCGCGTGGGTTTGATGGAAAAAGAACCTACTTTTTAAACTCACCTTAAGCCTGTAGATCTACAGTTAAAAGGGCGTTTTGCCACCTCAAGGATCGCACGAGAATATGGAAAATCTGCCATATTATAGGACATAGGCGGTGGCAATAAGCACATTTCTACTGCAGGGTGGCTCACAGTTTATGGCAGTAGAAGGGTTAGAGGTAAACATGGTTCTACGAGGGTGATTTTCACTGGTGGAAGAATCCTCTGCAGTACTTACTACAGTACTGTACTGAATTTCTACACGATATGGTAGAGCGGCTGTGAAGCACCGAGTGCCTCCCAAAACAAAGCAAAGTCGCTTCCTTTTTATGAGCAAATGGCGTTGGGGAATATCTAACTCTAGAAACTTAAAGAGGGTTTGGATTTCATCGTTGGTTGCAACAAACACATGAGCTAACAGGTTGGGTTGCTTGGGTAAAAAGAGCACTTGTGGGACGGCTAACTTTTTTTGAGGTGTCTTCCGGGCTGGATTTATTTATTATTTATCTTAAAAAATCTAAAATCAATATCCTCAAAACTGGCTAACGCTGCAAAGTTTTCCCGGAAGGTAGCCAGCAAATTTCGTAAATCATGGACATTATTTCATCTGGCTGGTGGTGCTAGCTAAGTCGTCAACCCATAATTCGTAATAAGCGCTCGCTTATTATTGTATCTATGTACCAAAGCATCATAGGTAACTCGGTAATTATCTGAGGAGATTTATTTTTAAATGAATGAGACTATTATACAGGTCAAAAAAGGCTTGTTTAAATTCCCATAATATTTTGGAAGTTCAATTCCGTGAATTTCAACCCCAGAATCTGACGAGGAAGGTACAATTGCCGGTTTGTAGAACCGAGTGATCGGAAATTTTTTTTTATAACAAAGTGTCTTAATGGAATATTTCATATCGTCACATTTTTTAACTATTTTAGCCTGATCCTCATCTTGTTTTTCAGTTAAGGGCATGTTAAGAATTTCGAAATGCAACTTTCGAAGTCAGTGATCAAAGACTAAAGGTCTTGTAATCTAGAAGTTAGGGTTTTCTTTTTCGTGGGGTCGGTTCGGTGAGAGTAGGCCTTTTCAGCCTTCGTCAAAGTTGTTTTTACCTTAGAAAAAATGGATTTCTGTTGTCTGACTAGTGTCTTTAGATCCGACATACTTTATATTCACACAGGCTGTAACTTAAAACAGGCAAAAATTTGATTCGCACACTACAATAACTCACGGAATCTTTCAAACAAAAACACCGCGAGTGGATTGGCTTTATCACAAAGGAAAATTAGCGAAAAGCTCGGAATATTTTGGATATACACGATTGTTACTTCAAAAAAAAAAACAATCGACAGATATAGCCAACGAAAATAGTTTGGTTTCACGGCCTTGGCAGGGCTTTCAATACAGAAGACAGATTAGGTTAGATACAGCAAGTGAACTTCGTAACCAAAGAAAAAACGCTAAAAGAAAAATGCCTGCTGCAAAAGAAAACAAAACATTTTTAAATTGAAAAATGGAATTAGTTACACGCTTATTATCAAATAAATCCGTCTCGAAGGACCACATGGAGTGGCCTAATAGAAATAAAAATAAGAAAAATCGTAAATTTGTCTTTAGCATTAATTCACCCCCCTTGGGAATTCACAATGGAAATTTTGCCAGCAGGCCAATTATAAATGAAGTTGAATTAGCCGCGTCTAACGCTCTGGCTTACCTTCTTTATGCTTCTGCAATTTCCCAGTGCTGGATTACACAATTTCTTTGGCACGTGCCCGATTTTCTTATCAAGAAAGAGTAGTGAGTCGTCCGGCGACTCGTTATGAAGTGAAGTTGTTCTCTGGCTTCGCGTATGTCACTCCCAAAAATCAAGGCGTGATCAAAAAACACAAAAACGGTGGTCAGATGACAGTGCAAAGTGGGTCTAAAATTATGCAACCGGTGTTTTTAGTAAACTATTAGCCATATTTTCCATTTCGAATTTTATAGCAGGCAGTAGCTGATCCAGGATGTCCGCGGGGGGGAGGGGCCACGGAGGCAGCAAAAACCAAAACAATTTTTTTTTACCGTTTTTCATAAATGTAAACTTTGAAGTCACACAATACAATACCAGAACTAAAAAATATAGGCTTTATGTAAAGGAGGGGGGCAAACCCCCTGCCCCTTTGCTGGATCCGCTACTGAAGCCATTAAATTTCTTCTTCCAAAAAAAAATTAAATGCTTAGACAGTATTATATAAAAAATTTAAAAAAGTACTTTCGGGAATTTTTTTTTAATCTTAATTAAATAGCGCACAAAGAAAATAATTATATTTATTATTCAGCCTTTAAAAAATTAGGCCGCAATACATGTTTGAGATGTTTATATCAATTCTTTTTATGAATGTAAAATGTTTACTCTTATTTCACTCCTCTATAATAGTTAAAACACTGATTTTTGAACTTTTGCTTAAAAAACCTTAAAAAACTACTTGGTTTTATACTAATTGAAAATCGCTAAGAAACGCAACTGAATAGAGGTAAACAAACAAAGTGATTCGCAAAAATTCCGACACAAAATAAATTCCAATACAAACTGTTTTATGGTTTACACATTTCTTATCACAGTCACATTCCGTTCACAAAATCCTAAAACGCGTACCCGTGAATAACATTTTTCGCTACAGGATGGCCCATTAATAACATAAATACAGTTCTTCTTCTTTGGAAACGCAGAGCAGCAAGAGTCCGTTGAGGTTTTTGTGAACTCCCGACACTCAGTACGTAAGTGGTTCAAGAATGCCGTCTTAGACAATTCATCGCCGCCGGGCCAACTTTTCGCGCGCTGACTTAACTCGCCTCCGCTAAAACCATGGCAACGGTGACTTGACCCGGCGTGACTACGAGTTTGCCCGGCGGCGGCATGAATTGAGGCAAGTTAAGGTCCGGCGGATAATCGGCCGCGGCGATAATCCATACAAAACGATTTTTTTTACTTAAGTTTACTTTTCTTACCTTATTTTGTGGTGCCTTATACCTCTTTGTTGTTCATTATTATACCATCTTTTCCACACAACTGTATATTCCCAAATATGTATTCCTAATATTTGTGCTTTTAATTTACTGCGTTTGATTTTACAGAAGGCAAATATTTTAAGCAAAATAACCAAAGCGTCTCTATTGCCGACTCGTATCAACTCGCAGTGAAACGCAACTTAAAAATTGCCTGTTCTGGTAGTGGAACTAAGGCAGCACCCTCTAGAGTTTAGTTTTTGAAATGTTTTAATGTTAAAAAAAAATATTTATTAGCTTTATATATCTTAATTTTAATGTTAGAAATGAGATCTAGGCAAAACATTATAAAAATAACCATATTATATTGATGCATTGACCCTACGGGTAGACCCGGCATGGGCCTTAATTGCCATTATATCAAGCTTTTATCGCAATTGACCAAATACAAGTAAGAATTTAATGAGCAAGACAGGGATGAAAATATAATTTCGGTTTGGTAAGTCCGAATACATGCAACATCGCAAAAATATTCTATTTGCTTGTCTTGGATAAAAAAGGGCAGTGGCGGCGCAAAAGAAAAATTTTGAATGCCACTAGCATTTGTTTATCAACAATTTTCTGTTTGAATAATAAATAATTCATGAATACTTACTTGTGTATACTGTGTTAACAAAATTCTCTTCAGTAAAAAAAAGAGCAAAAAGAATTTGTTAGCATGCTAAGTGCAGTGGATGTATCAAAATTATTGTTTTCATCTACAAATGTTGTACCTTCCAGGTAAAATATTTTCTTTCTTTGAACAAGGGTCTTCTTCAACTCTTCTCTTCTTGGGTGGACTACAAGTTATGCTCGAGTCAGATGAAATTTTGGAACTAAAAATTTCAATTCGGAATGGGACAAATGGGCGCCGGGACAACTCGGCGCCGCCAACAGGGCGCCACGCCGGGCCTAATGGGCGCCGGGCCAACTCAGCGCCGGACTAACAAAATAAATATGTTATTTATACAAAAATTTCAACATCTATTAAGTCGAGTGTTGAAATTTGGTAGGTGTAGTGTTCTGGCAACCTGGTAAAAATACCATACGTTTTTTATTTCAAGAATGGCAGATCCAAAATGGTGAACTTCTTTATTTTTAAACCGATTTGTCTCAAACTTGAAAGTTTGCAGTGTTTGAGAACATTTAATACAGTTTTAACACAAACAAAGAAAAATTAAAATGCGGATCCAAAATGGCAGATTTTCTTATTTATGCACCAATATTCATCAAATATAGAACTTGGCAGTGTTTCAACTCGCTGAATATGATTTTTGACTCAAACGGCGGATTTCTTTATTGCTAAACCGATTTGTCTCAAACGTGAAAGTTTGCAGTGCTTGAAAGCATTTAATTTCAAATGACGGATGAAAAATGGCGGATTTTTTATTTATGCACCGATATGTATCAAATATCAAACTCATAAATAATTTAAAATGGCGGATCTCAAATGGTGGACTTTGCTGATTATCATTTTTGACTTAAACTCATAAAAAAATCAAAATGGCGAATCCAACATGACAGACTTTTTTATAACTGATTAAATTAAGCTTAAAATATTACATTTCTTTCTTTAAACTTGAGTCATATTTTGTATTAAGCTATAAAAGTCTGCCATTTGCAAGTGTGAGTCACAAATTATATTAAGTGACCTTAAGCACTGCAAACTTTCAAGTTTGAGACATTTGAGACAAATTCGTTGAAAAATAAAGAAATCCACCATTTTGGATCCGCCATTTTGAATTTTTTATGAATTTGAGTCAAAAGTTCTATATTTGATACATATCGGTGCATAAATAACAAAATCCGCCATTTTAATTTTTTTAAGTTTTAAGGTAAAACTGTATTAAGTGATCCCAAACACTTCAAACTTTCAAGTTTGAGACAAATCGGTTTAAAAATAAAGAAATCCGCCATTTTGGATTCGCCATTCTTGTAATCAAAAACGTAAATTTTATGTTATCAGGTTACCAGAAATCTAGACCTACCAAAATTTCAACACTCGATGGATTTAACTCTAACAAAACCAAATTTCAAGAATATAATGAAAGATGTTTTTGCATAAATAATAATCTATCTATTTTGTTTTTCGTCTGCACATTTTATCAAGAAAAAATATTTTAGTCCGGCGCCCAGTTGGCCCGGCGTCCAGTTGACCTGGTGCCCTGTTGGCCTGCCGCCCAGTTGGCCCGCCGCCCAGTTGGTGGTGCCGAGTTGGCGGCGCCCAGTTGTTTATTTATTTTATTTTTATTTATTTATTTCAAACAAGTTTCGTGACTAATCGGGCAAAAAGAAGTTTTGGTTTCCCTCATATTTTTCCGTGGGTAGCCTGAAAGCTTAACCTTACGGGGGTCCAAGATCTAATGGACACCGAATAAGTGTTGACAGTTAACTTTTTCGTCCTTATGGGCAGTTAACTGTCAACACTTATTCGGTGTCCATTAGATCTTGGACCCCCGTGAGGTTAAGCTTTCAGGCTACCCACGGAAAAATATGAGGGAAACAAAAACTTCTTTTTGCCCGATTAGCCACGAAACATGTTTGATTTTTAAATTCACGGGTACGAAATTCCACGTTTGTTTATTTATTTCTCAAATATCAACAGCCAAAGGCCGATTACAGATATAGTAAAATCTCACATTGTGACACATATTTCCAACCATTATAAATTAAACTTAGAAGTCCCGTGACCCGTTTATTCTCATCTTCTAGTCAGAGGGTCTCGAATTGCCCAGAAATTATTTAATTATAATAATAAATTATTATTAATTAAATAGTTTAAAACAGCGATGCTTATTAAAGTAAGTCTAGTTGTCGTAGACTGCAACACATTTCAGGACAAATTATTATTAAAAAATAATCTTATAAGTGCGGGGAAGTGACACTTTCTGAATAAAAATGTGTGAGGGTAAAATCGCACGGTCGCAGAAAAACCTATCTATCGTGACGCTACTGAACTTTCTCGTGTTTTAGCAAAAACTATCCGTCAAGACGACTTACCCATGAAATGTTGTTTTTTCATCGATTTTTTTTCTTCTTTTGCACAAAAAACAATTTTGCACCATGTTTTAACTCAAATAGTTACTTCTAGACTTGTTTTGAAAGGTTTTTTGAGATTTCTTTTTGTAATTTTCACGCACGAAATTCATAAAAATTCATCTCCGTACTTAGACAACGTTGTCTATCAGTTTTCCCTGTATAAACCGACTAGCAGGTCGAATCACTCAAAATACGGCAGGTGGTTTAAAAGTAGCCAGCTGCTTTTCTGTCGCACTTATGCCGTCAGTGTGAAAGAGATAAAAGTACCCATATATTATCTAGGTTATTATTAGCATGCAAAATCAGCCTATCTTTGTCCGTTTCACATGTTCAATAATGTCTATCTCTGTTTTTATTGTAAAAGAAATACCCGCCTTTAGAAACCAAATTGGATAGGGTCAATAAAAAATGCCTTGTCTTTCCGTCTCTAAAGTCCTTTCAGGGCTTTATACAACTCAATGTATTGATGGTATTAATTTTAATGTTAATAAAATTATGATTCTTTATATGTTGGTTTCTTAACGTTGTTAATAAATATGTTTTTGATACTTTACATGAAATTTTAGTTAGGATTTTCTATATGTTTTTTTAAAATGTCAAATAATCAAGTCAATAATGTAAAACACAATATTCTATTTCGAAAAAAAAAATTCCATTTATTTTACGTTTTTTACAATTTTGTGCTTAGTGGGTACCTACCTATAATGAAGCAAATAACTATTATCAGGTAAGGGCAAGAGAAATAAAAATAAATGGATCCATGACAGATCTGATCCCAAGCTTCAAGTGAATTCCATGATACATCAGCCTTAAAAAAAGTTTTTTGCAAATATCTCAGAAACAAAAGCTCCTTCGAAGTTTTTGGTTATAACACAAATTATTGAGAAAAATATGGTCTACTATATTCCAAAAAACGCATATTGATGCGATGCTCTGTTAAAAAGTTAGCGTTTTTTAATTATCAAAAATCATCATTAGCATTAATGGATTTTGACCAAAATCTAATCAGCTCGTAACAGCATCGAACAATATTTTACCTGAAAATTTAATGAAAATCGGTTAAGCGGTTTAGGAGCTATCGTGTTACGGACAGACACACACACTCATAGACATCACGACGATATTGCTAGGATAGGTCAAAATACACCCAAATAACACTTTTTTGGCGTTATCTCAAGAACATTTTTTTCGTCAAAAGTAATACCTTCTGTAGCCATTGCTGCACGGGCTAGGAAGTTAAAAATATGTTATCTAGATCTTTTTACGAGTTTTTAACTATTTTTATAATAGAAGGGCTCTCAAGATTAGGTTCTTCTGCCCTTTAATAAATTAATATCATGTTTCTAAAATGTAATGATTTTGTAAATAATGTGAACTTTTATATAAGTAAAAAAATTATTTTTTTTAGCTTTTCAGCGCTGCTTGCACATAGTACTTAAATATAGATAAACTGCATGTTTCTCACAATTGACAGATGGAGTTGCGGCGATCGGTCAATTCCGAATGTAGTCGATTGTGATCCGTTTGCATCGGAAGCAAGAAAATTTCAAGCCAAGAGGTCGGTTTACAAGTTTACGATTCTGAGTTCTTAGTGCAAGACATTAAAAACGTTAGTTCTTACCGCTACAAAGTCAAGAGCATAAAGAGCTTCGTTTAAGAAACCAAAACTTGTTGTATCAAATGCAAGATTCTTAAATCAAAGAAAAATATCTTAAAATATCGAAATTGCGCTATTACAAATAAACAAAGGATCCCGCCGGGAGCTTATGGGGGTGGCTTTCGGTTGGATTTCTTTTAAATCTCAGTATGTTGTAGATCTTGATGCCCTGATGAAAAGTTATCATTGCCCCGTCGTCGTCCGACGTAAGATTTCCAAGATACAGGGGTTCAAATTTTCAGTTTTTAGCTTCTGTGCTTTTTTCACAAAAAACTATTTCACTAGTCATTTCAACCTATTCAAAAAAATGGTATTATTGTTTGGTGTATATCAAACGTGAGATCACAAGTACAGCTTACTATACAAATAAAAAATTGGACTTATTAACAGTTTGCTACACTCAGTGGCGTTCCGAACATAAAAATTATTAAAACATATTTATTCAAAAAACGATGAGAGAGAGAATTAACTATTAAAAAAACCAAACAGTGGAATTTTTTTTTTGTTTTCTCCTGTGTTTTAGGAATCCCCCAAAGAAATGAAAATATGTATAAACGGTAAAAATCCGTTTGTAAAGGTTTTCACAAAACGCTGTAAAACTCTAAGCTTTTTAGGATTTTAATGTTTTTTTTAGAAATGCAAAATACTTTCGCTTTTTTTTAACGATAATATTTAAACAAATATAATTAATAGGTTAATGGAATGATTTTTGTTGCTCACAGTACTTTTTTAATCATTTATTCATACAGTGGCGTGCAATTTCCCAAGACAATCGTTCAAAATCCTAACATTTTTTAACATTGATTTTTTTGCGACATTAAAAGAATAATAAAAAAGTTTAACAACATGATCTGTCAATTTGACATTGGCAGGTTAGTAAAATGAGCTAAAGGTGAGCTCTACACGAAACAAAGTTATACCGGGTGAGCCAAAAAAACCGAACAATTTTCTTTTATTACAACTCTTGAATTATATAATTGATTTTAATATGATAAACTGCACTTGGCAGAAAATTAATGAGTTTTAACTGAATAAATCTTTTTGTCCGATATCTCAAAATCCAAGATGGCGGAGGAAATTCAATTGTACCTCTCAAAAATGCTCGTTTATTTTTATGTTGCAAACATGTTTTAATTATTTTTTTTAATCAATAAAAAAGCTGCCTTCTTTACACGCTTTTCACGCATAACAAAATATGAATCAGCAAAATCGATTTAGTGGTTTTAAAAAAATATTTTTGTTTCAACCATTGTTTTGGGCATGCATTTATTTCCTTATAAATTCATTACTACTCGACTCATTAATACTACGAATCGATTTTAATGAAATAAAAACATCCTGGTTAGAATTGATAGCTTTTTAAAGATAAGTTGGCGGACAGAATCAAAGTTGATCCAAATATCCTGTTGATATTTATTTTGCAAAAATATTTTAGTTTTTTATTTTAGCAAAATCGGTTCAGTAGTAATGAATTTTTATGGAAAGAAATGCAGACATGATTGGCAAGGCAACCGTATAATATTCAAAATAATGTTTGAAACAAAAAAATTTATTTTCAGAAACATTTTGCTGATTCATACCTTATTGTGCGTGGCAAATTTTTTTTTGTGATTTAAAAAAATAATTTCGAACAAAGAAGAAAAAGAAGCTCGCACAACACAACAGTAAACGAGCATTTTTGAAAGGTACATTTTAATTTCCTCCGCCATCTTGGATTTTGGGATATCGAACAAAAAGATTTATTTAGTTAAACCTCTGATTAATTCTCTGCCAAGTGCAGTTTATCATATTAAAATCGATTATATAATTCAAGAGTTTTAATGAAAAAAAAATGTTTGGTTTGTCTGGCCCACCCGGTATAACTTTTTCCTGTAGAGCTCACCTTTAACCACCACCCTTCTCGACAGAGGCCTGGTATCGAATCCAAGATGGCCGCCGATGAGGGCAATTTCGCCACACGTTCGGTTAGGTATGGTGTATTTTGCAGCGGTAAGAATATTTAAACGATTGAAATTTTATGGATTTTTGGTAATTACTTTATCAATATATGTAGCTATTCATAAATAATACTATTTATAAATGGACAAAGACATTTTTTCTCTTAAAACCAGGAGAAGGGAAAAAAGAGGGAGGTGGGATTAAAAGTGAGAGTTCGGTTCGGAATTAAGGGCGAGGGTTATTATAGTTTTTTAAGCTTGAGAAAACAATGAAGATAATATATATGCTATAAGTAATTGTCATAAAGGTTATAGAGTTCGTGGTTTGGAGAAACGTCCAGATTGGAAGGTTTTTCTTTGGTTTGAATTTTAAGGTTATGTCATCAAAATATGTGTTATTGCTCTTGCAAATAAGCAGCTGAAGTCTTCAGGCTTTCTTCAACAGCTTGCCGTATTAAATCATATTCCAAACGCTTTGTCTTAGATTTTGGACTTTCCCTGAAATGTTCTTCTTTGTTTAT
Organism: Aspidapion aeneum; assembly: GCA_963576565.1. Lineage (NCBI taxonomy): Eukaryota > Metazoa > Arthropoda > Insecta > Coleoptera > Brentidae > Aspidapion > Aspidapion aeneum. Next base: position 35,365,050 of record OY755042.1, on the reverse strand, counting down.
ATATTTGGTAGGAATAGCAGCTAAAAATTTACAAAACCTAAACCTCTAATAGGAATGGAATTTCGCCTCTTTGACCAACTATTTCCAAAAAAAATTGTTTGTCACCAACACTTTGAAATGCATGTGAACATTTATAAAATATACCCTGTACATTATTTGGGTCAGCTCGGGTCGGCTTTTTGACTTACCTTTTTTAAGTTTATTTAGTGGCACATCTAATACTTCTCCTGTGTTTGTGAAATATTTTATGGAACGCTCAACTTCCTCACTTTTAAAGTGGAATTCATACACCTAACAATTTTGGAAAAAACATCAATACGAGTATATTAAAAAATAAATGGATTCATGACGGATCTGATACATTCCTAGATAGCTTTTAGATTAGCACACTTCAAGTGAACTCCATGATATATCAGCATTGAAAATACTTTTTTGTTAATATCTCAAAAGCGAAAGCTCATACGTAGCTTTTAGACAAATTATTGAGAGAAATAGTCTACTACATTCCGAAAACCGCATATTGATGTGATGCTCCGTTAAAAAGTTAGAATGTTAATTGCCCAAAAACTGTTAGCATCAATGGATAACACTATTTTACCTAAAAATTTTATGAAAATCGGTTAAGCGGTTTCGGGGCTATCGTGTTACGGACAGACGTATACACACACACAGACAGACATCACGACGATATTGCTAAGATAGATCAAAATATACACCCAGTGGCGGATCCAGGATTTTCTGGGGAAAGGGGCCAAAGTGCCAGCAAATACCAATGTATTTATTTTTGTAGTTTCTCGTAGATCTGAGCTGTGAAATTTAGCGTCAAGAGGTGGTCCAAATGCGCCGCAGGCGAAAAATGTTGAAAACTTTAGTAGATTTTGTTAACAAATTTAAATAAGTGATGCAGCAGAACTAAAAAATAATCTTTGTCTGGAGGTGGGGGGGGGTGCCCGAGCCCCTCTGCTCTCCCACCCCTGGATCCGCCACTTAGTACACCCAAATAAAATATTTACCGCGTTATCTCAAAAAAAATAATACCTTCTCTAGTCGTTGCTGCTGAGACTAGGAAGGTAAAAAACACAATCTAATATATTTATACCATTGACCACTTGGTTGGGAAAAAACCTTCCCGCTTGATAGCATGTTTTCATTTCTTGACAAGTTCTCCATCTTTAGAAAATTTAAAAATTGAGTATCTTTTTCCTTGATTACTCTAATTGGTTTTGCAATTTGGAACGGCGCAGCGACCTGGCATCTCTAAAAAAATAGGAAATTAGGAAAAATAGGAACAATTTTCTGAGCCATAAATTCACCAGCACTTATATAAAATAACCTCAATTACAAGGTATTTGAACCGATTTTTTTTTTAAAATAGAACCACTGGATAACCTAGAATTCACTTAAGGTTGGAACCGAACCGAACCTAAACCCACTATTCCCCTGGCTATCGTATCCCTACACTATGTGATTACCCGACAATACCCCAAGAATCCCAAGATTCACTATAATTGCACCGTAAAAGTGAACACATAGTCCATTTGCAACCCCTATGACTAAGCACTGAAAAATCACAAAAACCGACAAGGTAAGTAATCACCATTACCTGAACATGCTTTTAATCAATGACGCAAGCTCTTGGGTACATATTTCCTTTAAAAAATGAATAAAAAATCCAATCTGAAACACTTTTTTCGCTTCAAAAATGTCAACGCCATCAAATATCAACAAACAATCGATTGCCCTAAGGAGACGCCATATTGAATTTTACTTCTGAAGTTCATACGCTTTATATACAGGTCGTGGTGCTTTAACTCGTTTTATTAACCTGCCAATGTCAAATTGACAGATCATGTTGTTAAACTGTTTTATTTTACTTTTAATGTCGCAAAAAAATCAATGACAAAAAAGGTAGTATTTTAAACGATTGTCTTGGGATCCGGGCTAGGAAGGGAAAAATGTTGTGGTGGGGCAAGATGGTCATGCCAAATAGGGGGCAAAATGAGCAGGAATTTTTATAAGTACGACTTATAACCAGGAACTTTAACTCACTAAATGCGTCAAAAAAAATATACAAGAACAAACCAATTCTATTGTCACAAAAGGACAAAAAAATATAAAAATTTTAAACGAAAAAGTAATAAGTAGGAACATCCATCAACGAATTCGAATCAATCAATAATGGTGTTTTTTGCCACGTCTCTTTATAACAAAAGGGTGAGTAAAATGTATTAAATGATGGTTTATTGCTCTTGTGCAGGAGAACAAGAGGAGCGATGAAGTAAATTTGTTGGAAGGTCCTAACTGTCCCTCTTGGCCCACGCCAAAGCCCATCTTGCCCCATAGGTGGGGCAAGATGGGCTTTTTATTGATAAGGTTTTTTTAATTAAAAAAAAGTATTAATCTTTTTAGATTTTTTATATTTATTCTTATAAAGAAAAGTTGTGGAATTTATAAAAAATTTATTTATTGTATTTTATTTAAAATATTTTTTTTAATATCATAAGCTCTAATGTGTTTCAAGTGATGTTCCTTTAACCATCTTTTATTTATAGAATAAACTGTTCGGCTCACATTAAAATGTTGGGCTACCACTGCAAAGGACCAACCATGTTTTAACTTAGTAACAATTTTTTATTATGTAAAGCCATTTATGGATTTAGTATTCGGTAGCTGATGACAATGTTATTATTTTTTTACTTGGCATTGACGGCTTTGATATTGTTAAAATACTAACATTTTGATAAAGCGACCTGTTGGCTTAGTATACACTGCTCAAATTTTGGCAAAAGTACTTAAAACAGTTGTATCAGTTTTTTTAAATCAGCTGTACCTACCTATTTTGAAAAAAATTATATTTAATTTTCGAATAATATTTGTCCTCAGCCCATCCCATAGTTACGCTGCTGATTTAACCAATAAGAAATGAAAAGTAATTAAAAGGTGCGCTTAACGTGCCATTAGCACACTTACAGAAAAAACAATATTGCGGGGCAGCTGTGTTTAAGAAACGATTTATTAGCACCTAATCGAAGAGAAATAGATTGTTATTCTCTGAACAGGTCTGTGCTCCATATAGACATTTCTCGTTATTTCCATAGCGTTAAAATGTTCTATATGGACATTTAATCTGAACAAGTTTTGTATAAACCAAATAAATATATTTTCCAACGATCACCTACGAAAATACCGAAATTTGTAAACATTTCTGTTTAATAAAGGTTCTAATTTCAGATGCATTTTGATTTTTATTTTCGTCTCTAAAGGGGAGGAAAATGACTTGAAGTCTTATAGCTTTGTCAATGCTAATATCAATTTAAAAAGTTAATGTTTTGACAACTATATTTCTCATTCTAGTGAAGAAAATACGTTAGTCTCTATAGTCCTTGTCATAGGCAGTTACACTTTTGTGACAATTCCAACCACTTTATTTATTAAAGAACGAAAAATTATTAAAAATAGTTTCCTTAGCTTCGGCCCAGATTTGTATCCGAACCTTTGTATACCAACGCCCTACCAATTAGGCCACCGAAACCATGAGTATGAAAAATGATATTACAAGTCTTGTCGTATCTGTCACAGTTCTTAAGAAAAATAATCCGTCTCTACAGCCAAACCACAGAACCCCCACAAAATTATACTTTTTAGCTGCCACGGACAGCCACCTTTGAAAGCTAGAATGCTGGGTAATATATACCGGGTGGGCCAAAAAAAACCGGATATTTTTTTTATTATACCTTTTGAACTATACCATCGATTTTAATGGGACAAATTGCACTTGACAGAGAATCAATTAGGGTTTTGACTTAATATATTTTTTTGTCCGCCGTCTCAAAATCCAAGATGGCGGACGAAATTAAATTGTAAAATTCAAAGATGCTCGTTTATTAGTGTGTTGCGAACATGTATTAATTATTTTTTTAAATCGGTAAAATAGCTGCGTTCTTACCACGCACAACAAGGTACGAATTAGCTAAATCGGTTGGGTGGTTCTAAAAAAAACTATTTTTGTTTCAACCATTGTTTTGAATATTATACAGTTGCCTTGCCTATCATGTCGGCAATTATGTCCTTACAAATTCATTACTACTGAACCGATTTTAATGAAATTAAAAACATCCTGGTGAGAATTGATTGCTTTTTAAAGATTATAATCAAAATTTATCGCCCCCTTAAAATTTAACAGAATCATTCCTGATTCTTCAAAATGACGTATTTATTCTTATTTTCTGAAAACGTTTTAGTTTTTATTTTAATTTATAGAAAAGCATTACTTTTCCCCCGTACAATGAGGTACAAATTAGTAAAATCGGTTATGCGGTTATAAAAAAATCTATTTTTGTTTCAGCCATTGTTTTACAGATTATACAATTACATTGCCGATCCTGTCTGCATTAATTTCCTTATAAACTTATTATTACTGAACCGATCTCAGTGAAATAAAAAAAAATATGGTAAGAATTGATTGTTCTTTAAAGATTATAATCGAAATTTGCCGCTATCTTAAAAGTTAAGATGTCGGACAGAATAATACCTGACCCTTTAAAGTGGCAAGTTTATTCTTATTTTTAATTTATAATTAATATTTTGTGTTTTTTTTTAATTTATAGGAAAGCACTCCTTTTCTCCCGCTTAACAAGGTTCAAAGAACTAAAATCGGTGAAGTGGTTCTCACAAAATCTGATTTTTAACCATTGTTTTTTATTTTACTGAAATCGGTTTAGTAATAACGAATTTATAAGGAAATGAATTTAGACAGGATTGGCAATGCAATCGTATAATCCGTAAAACAAAAATACAATTTTTGAGAACCATCACACCGATTTTACTAATTTGTACCTCGTTGTGTGGGGGAAAAATAGTGTTTCTATAAATTAAAAAAAAACTAAAACATTTTCGGAAAATAAGAATAAACACGCCATTTTCAAGAATCAAGTATAATTCTGTCCACCTTCTTAAATTTTAAGATGGCGATAAAATTTAATCATGGATCTTTAAAAAGAACTCAATTCTAAACAGGATGATTTTTAAGATCTTAAATTTTCGGATCATTTGGTGCATTTAAATTAAAAACATTTCCTCGGGAAGCTATGCCGTGCGAAAAACATTCTCATAAATCATGGGCGCACCAGGGGGGGCGCCCGGGGCCCGGGCCTAAGCCTAAGATTTTTTTAGATATTTTCCACATATTTCATGAATAAAAAGATAAAATAGCATAAAATACAACATCATGAGGCTTCGGGCCCCCCCAAGACATATTCCTGGGTGCGCCACTGCATAATTAGGTAAAAACTATACCTAAAACAACTTACAATGCCATTGGTTGAATCCCACTTAAGATAAGGTATTGCGTTTTGTGGAAATTGTATTCAAATTTGTTTAGATCAGCATTTATAATACAAAAGAGAGGCATAAGATATCTATGTAGAGCCAAATTAAGGGACCACTGTAAACCATTATTATTATAAGAAAATTTTTTAACACTAGTACCCTGTCTCCACCAATGCATGCCCATGCAGAGTTTTTTGAATCGGAGTGGGCACTCGGGGTTTCTTGTTCACACCAGCGCGTTTTGGCAAAAGTCGCGACTTTTCCACCAGAAAATCGTGCAGCTTCGCGATTCTTCGACCAAATACCCTAGAAATCTGTAGATTTGACATTTAATTTTTTAAAAAAATTCTTCTAATTTTATAAAAGATCATTAAAAATATCACTATTAATGGAGAAAAGTTCAGCAAATAAGTTTATTTCCACAATTATGTTAAAAAAATGCGTTTTTAAGTAAAGGTATCAATTTTGATGCATGCAAGAATGCCAACCTTAAAAGTTGAACATGTTCTGCTTTTCCACTAGAAATGCATGCCTTCTGGGGGATTCTAGGAACTTTTTTACCAAAAAATCCCCAGAACGGCGTTATCTGTCAAAATCAATGAATTGGTTCTTTTTCTATAGTCAAGACATCGAAAAGATATTTTTTTCCTCGTCTTATTATCGAGATACAGGGTGTTAAAGTTTAGTTTTTTATAGTTTTTTGTTTAGCTCGTGCAGTTTTTGAGATATTTAGCTCAAATTTTGCATGTGTATTAAGCTATAGACACTATTAGACACGTCAAATAATAGTAAAAATCTACAGAGTGATACTTTTCAGGGGTCATGTGGAATTTTTTTCCCGGATTTTTCTTCCTTTTAAGCCACTGGTAGGCAAAACTAGAAAGTTTAATACAAGAAATAAAATCCTTGGTTTCTTTGCAAATTTTTTTATTTCTTGCATTTTTTTTGTATCTTTAACCGTTTTAGAGAAAGTCGCTGTTTCACCAAAGGCTGTTATTATAAAATAAAAAATGCGCCAGTATGGCATCGCGAGTATATCAAAATAAACAAATTAATTAAAACTGATTTGGCATGCCTAATATTGTAGTACCTATAAGTAAATATACGTGCCAAATTTGACCTAATATCTTAAAAACTGTAAGAGCTATAAAAAAAACAGAATTTTAACACTCTGTATCTTGAAAACAAAGCGTTTGTGGACCTATGTTTATATGAACACTTTGTCTTGAAATTACTCAAGGAAATTAAGATTAACATTATGTTATTGAGTTTTGAAACACCCTGTATATATGTACTATTTTCATTTTCATATAATTCAAGAAGTGTTTAAAAATAATGATAATGATATAATTAATCTATTATATGTCTGGTAGATATATACTGTCTCTGTCTTTATATAAGGGGCTGTCCTGATTGGTAATGAAAGGTCTTGCCAGGTCCAACAGTTTTTCAAAACTCGATTTCATCTAAGCCTGATATTTACTAGATGCAAATTGCCTTTGTCTTTTCTATCAAGCCTTTTTTACTAGTATTAATACCTTTGAAAAAACATTTTATAAAAATAATATTTTCCTATCAAAATATAAACAAAAAAGGTGGGTTAGGGTTTGAGGGTTTCATTTGTGGTTTGTTGTAATTTTTGTAACCAAAAAAAGTCACTAGATAGTCAACCAAAAATATTCTGTGCTAAAAGATGCATGGGTGTGAACAGAAAACTCGTGCAACTTTTGAGGCTTCAATTTCAAGGTCGACACTCGCGATTCAAAAAACCCCTTGCATCAAAAAACTCTGCATGGGCATGCATTGGTGGAAACAGGGTTTAAGATGTCACTACATCCTGGAAACCGTGACCCTCATATACAAATAAATGGATCCATGACGGATCTGTTACCTTCCTAGCTAGCCTATTAGCACACCTTAAGTGAAAGTATGATAATCAGCCTTAAAAACAGTTTTTTTTTAAATATCTCCGAAACTAAAGCTCCTAGGAAGTTTTTAGTTATTACACAAAATATTGAGCAAAATGTTACTATATTCCGAAAACTGCATATTAATGTGATGCTCCGTTCAACAGTTAGCATTTTTAAAAATTTTTATTTGTCATATTAGCATTAATGGATTTTGACCAAAATCTAATCAGCTGGTAAGAGTGTATTTGGTACTTTTTTCTTTTCTACTACTACTTATATTTTCTATTTCTATTTTGCCTGAAAATGTTATGAAAATCGGTTCAGCGGATTAGGAGCTATCGTGTTACGGACAGAAAAAGTTAGAACACACATTCACACACACAGACAGACATCATGACGATATTGCTAGGATAGGTCAAAATACACCCAAATAACACATTTTCGGCGTTATCTCAAAAAAAAAAAATTTCGTCTTCGCAGGCTAGGAAGGTAAACATATAAAAATTAATTTCACTCATAATCATACCAGACTAGAAATCATAATAACATCCCACTGCCTATTCTAAAGACTACTTTGAAGCAAAATTCTATTATTAATCATGGAATTAAAATGTATAATAAACTTCCAAATGATATTAGAAATATAAATTCATACAAAATATTTAGGAACACTGTAAAAGAGTTATTAGCTAACAAAGCATACTATAATTTGAATGAATATTTTGATGAATTGTGATTTTATTTAAAAAAAAAAATATATATTTTGTTGTTTTAATGCATGTACATATTTTTTTACTAGTATTAACTAAATAGATAATTTTATTGTAGATCGTTTTACTAATTTTAATTAATTTGTATTTATATTTAAACATTTTTATTGTTTATGTTTTGAGTTTGTCTTATTGTTTATTATTTATTTTTAAATTTTTTATTATCGTGTGCTTTTGCTTTTTTATTCGCGTTCTGTAAAGTTTTTTGTTTTTAACTATAACATTATATTGTTAATTTTTTTTTCTTTTTAATCATTACTTTATGTTTTTACACTCTTATCGTTTCTATTTTGAGTTTATTTTATTGTTTATTGTTTTAATTTTTTTTATTTTGTGCTTTTGCTTTTTTATCCGCTTAATCCGTTAATGTCTAAACGTTAATGTCTTAACTTTATCTAAATGTTTATTATTTAACTTGAATTTTTTTATTTTTGTTATTTTGTTCGTTTTACTTTTTATCTGCTTTTTGTGATATTTTTTGTTTTTCTTACTATACTGTTTTTGTTTTTTACTAAATATTTTTGCTGTGTATTCGTTATTAAGACAGAGAAAAGACAGTAATGCTCAAGTACGGTGGTAAAGCTATAGTTAATACCCTCCATATTCTCGTGAATAAAATAGTAAAAGAAAAAATAATCCCAAACAACTGGAAAGAATCCATATCCATTATTTTACACAAGATAGAGCAGACCTAAAAACCTATCGATCTATAACACTCCTCAATGTAATTTATAAGCTTTTCACAATAATATTAACAGATAGATTGAGAACAAAATTTGACGGATTTCAATCAAAGGAACAAGAAGGCTTAAGAAAAGGTTACAGTACGGTTGAACACTTATTAACCATGAAAATCCTAAGAGAAGAAGCCAAAGAATATAAAATTCCACTATATATTGCCTTTATAGATTTCGAAAAAGCTTTCGATAGCATTGAGCGCTGGGCAGTAAAAGCCTCTTTAATTAATAGCCGAAAAGATCACAGATATACAGACCGAATCGCCAATATATATAGCGAAGCAACAACACCAATCAAAATCCACAAAGCAAGAACTGGATACAGCAGCTAAAAATATAGATAAAAACGAATTTTATACTTCACAAAAAGGTGTGTGTGTGCCTAACTCGCGATTGTCAGAAAGATAAGGAAGAGTTTGTTTTGGTTGTTTTCCTACTTATACAAAGTAGCATCTCCAGACGTACGTTTCTGTGTGTTTCACGTCATCAGTAGAGAACAGCATACCTTATATAGGCTTAAGTATGAACTACACTAAAACTAAAATCATATCAAACACAGATGAAGATATTACGATCAGAATAACCCAAAAGAAAATAGAACAAGTAGAGGAAATATACATGGGACAAATTATTAAAATGAAAAACGAATAAGATTGGCCTGGACAGCATTCGGTAAATTAAGCTATATATAAAGAAATAATTCCCTGTAAGAAAAACAAATAGAGACGAAAGTATTGGAGAAAGTGAAAATCTAGAATGCATCGAAGAAAATCAAAAATACAACTTTAGAAGTCTAGAAATCGAAAGTACGCAAAGCTGTTATCAGAAACGATTAGATGAAAAATTAATAAACACACAGCATTCATTTAAATAGATATATACAACAAGCTTGAAGGAAGCAAGCAAATAAGCTGTTAGATACCAAGATAATAAAAATAACAATAAGATGTGGTGGACGGAGGAAATACAGGAAGTGGTCAAGTAGAAAAAACGTATATATTTGAAATGGCTCAGTACCAAAGAGCAAAGAGACCAAGAAATCTACAGGGAAACCAGAAGACAGCTAAGAAATCTGATACGCACGGAAAAAAATGCCATGATATAAATACACACGTAGTAGATAGGCAGAGTTCTGAAGTATGGAAATTCAATTCAGCGTTAAAAAACCCAATAATAAAAAAAGAAAACATTCAGATCATCAAACCGGAACAATGGACAGAACACTACAAGAGACTGCTGCAGGAAACAAGACCCGAATATCTGTCAGCCTCTCCGAAGAGAGACATAGAAGTACATGGAGAGGAAGTGATTATCGAAAAAGAAATTATAAAGAATAGTATTAAAAAGCTTAAATCCCCAAAAGCAAGCGAACCTGGGGGAATATACGCTAAAATGCTCAAATATGGATCAGAAAAACTACTAGAAAATCTCACATATATTATCAATCAATGCATAAACGGGCATCCAGTACCTGATGATTGGAAAATAGCATTCATATACTCAATACATAAAAAAGGAAACAAGCTGGATTGCAACAATTACAGAGGAATTTCAGTAACCAGTACTCTAAGTAGATTGTACGGTAGGTTTCTTAGAGACCAAATAGAGAATGATTTTCATGACCAAGAAGAAAAAGAGCAAAGTGGGTTTCGCGCAGGCAGATCTTGTAGTGATAATGTTTTTTGTCTTAAACAAGTAATTGAGAAAAGGAGTGCCAGAAATATAGAGACTCATGTTACCTTTGTGGACCTACAAAAAGCATATGATACCGTTCCAGTAGAAACATTATAGACAGTGTTAGAACAAACTAATATCAATCATACATATATAAAAGCGATAAAAGAAGTGTACAAAGGGTCAAAATCTAAAACTAACATTGGAAATCGACTTTAAAAAGAATTCCAGGTAACGAAAGCTTAAGACAGGGATGTTGTATCTCTCCAACTCCTTTTAAAATATATATCGCAGTAGCTCTAAAAAACTGGAAACGTAAAGTACACGGCATGAGAAAACAACTTAACGACCGATTTGCCATATACACACTACAGTTTGCTGACGACCAAGTAATTGTAGCTAATGATAAAGAAGACATGGAGTATATGATGAGAAAGTTAACGGAAGAATACCAAAAGTGGGGGTTAACAGTGAACGTGGACAAGACACAGTACTTATGTATTGAAAACGAATCAAGTGAGTTAGAACTAGACAATGGACAAACAATATCTCCATGCAATGAGTATGTATACTTGGGTGTCACATTTGATAAGACAGGAACAGACTCTAAAGAACTAGAAAAAAGGGTAGTAAAAGCAAAAAAGATAATTGGTTGTCTCAACAGTATTTTATGGAGCAGAGAGATAAAAAAGAATGTAAAACCTAACATATATAAAACAGTGGTGAAAAGCACGCTGCTGTATGGAATAGAGACTTATCGCGTAACAGAAAAATACAAAGCAAAAATGGAAAGTGTCGAAATGGATGCAATAAGAAGATCAATGAGAACATCTAGAACAGATCATATAAGAAATGAGATCATAAAAGAAAGAATGGGAATCGAGGGAAGCACTAAAAGACAACTGATATGGTACGGCCATATACAACAGATGAACGACAAAAGATTACCAAAGCAGGTCCTAGAATGGCAACCAATAGGGCGCTGAAAAAGAGGGCCTCCTAAACTGGAATGAAAACAGTCAATCCAAAGAATGAGTCAAAAAAACCTGACGGAAGATGCTTGTCAGGATCGAAGGAGGTGGAGAATAGGCGTCGGACACCGTAGAAAAACGTTCTAAACCGACATAGTAGTAGTATAAAGAAATAAGAAATATCCTCATTACCTCAAAACAAAAGTGTATAACCAATGTATCATTCCTGTACTTACCTATGGATACCAGACCTGGACACTTACGAAATCAAACATGGATAAGGTAACAAAAGCCCAAAGAGCAATGGAAAGACAAATGTTACATGTAAAGTTGACAGATAGAAAAAGGAATCAGTGGATAAGAAATAAAACAAAAGTAAAGGATATCAGAGGAGAAAGAAAGGCGATCGTTGGAACAAATGTATTGTAAACTGGAGACCTTGGGAAAATAAAAGAAGTAGGGGAAGGCCCAAAATGAGATGGATGAATGATTAGAAGACATACGCGGGAACTAGATGGATGATCTCGGCGACAGACAGAGAAGAGTGGAAGATATTGGGGGAGGTCTATGTCCAAAAATGGATTTAAGAAGGCTAAATAGATAGATAGAATAGATTCCTTAATTAATTAATTACTTTGAATTACAATTTTTTTTATAATTTTGCTTTGTCAATGGAACTATGATATTTTGACACAGCAGTGGCCCGCCAAGTTCGCGCAAACTGCTGTACAATCTTTCCTTGAAACACAACAACTCTATATTTGACTCTAAAACTCTACTTTAAAATCAGCTACGAAACACAAACACACACAGTCGTAGATCTTTATAGTTTTAACAATTCCTCCGAGTTTCATGGACTTCAATAAGGTAATAAAGTAGTTACGATATCTCAAAAAACGTCGAAATTGTCACTCAGTCACTTATGTATAGACAATTAAAATTCTGTACTTCCAGATATGCTATAAAGCTGAAATTTGGCAGACTGATGACCAAACCCTTGGGAAAAATCAAAAAACCCTAAAGTTTTAATTTACTTCCCTCCCCTATACATGTAAAGTTGTTTAAAAGTAACATTTCCCACTTCCAGAAACGTTAGAGAGCTGAACTTTGGAAGGCTGATAGGAACTATAATAAAACTATAGAAAATTTTTTAAAAAAACCAAACATTTTAATTTACTTCTCTCCCCTATAAATGTAAAGTTAGTTAGTAAAAGTAACATTACTCACTTCCATAAACGCTAGAGAGCTGAGCTTTGGTAGACTGATAGGAACTCAAAAAGAATGAAAAAATAGGTGAAACCTATTTTTTCATTCAACAAGAGAAACGATGAAAACGTCTACCGGTCTATAAGGAAGACAAACATTTCATCAGAGTTCAACCAGACCATGCTTTCACCGTCTCCACGGTGTCGGTTCGGAACCGAAAATAATGAGTTAAAAAAGTATAAAATATATATACAGGGTGTTTCAAAATTCAACAACATAATTTTAATCTTAATTTCCTTGAGTGATTTCAAGACAATGTCTATGTTTATATGAAATAAACATAGGCCCACAAACACTTAGTTTTGAAGATACAGTGTTAAAATTTTGTTTTTTTATAGCTCTTACAGTTTTTAAGATATTTAGCCCAAATTTGGCACGTATACTTACTTATAGGTACTACAATATTTGGCATGCCAAATAAGTTTTAATTAATTTCTTTATTTTGATATACTCGCGATGACATACTGGCGCATTTTTTATTTTATAATAGCAGCTTTTGGTGAAACAGCGACTTCCTCTAAAACGGTTAAAAATGCAAAAAAATTGCAAGAAACAAAAAAGTTTGCAAATAAAACAGGGATTTTATACCTTGTCTTAAACTACCTAGTTCTGCCTACCAGTGGCTTACAAGGAAAAAAATCCGGGGAAAAGGGCGACATCACCGAAAAGTATCACTCTGTAGATTTTTACTATTATTTGGTATGTCTAACAATGTAGTGTCTATAGCTTAATACACGTGCCAAATTTGAACTAAATATCTCAAAAACTGCACGAGCTATAAACAAAAAACAATCTAAAAAAACTATACTTCAACACCCTGTATCTCGAAAATAAGGCGTTTGAGGACCTACGTTTATATAAAAATGTTGTCTTGAAATCACTTAAGAATTTGAACATTACTATTATGTTACTGAATTTTAAAACACCCTGTATATATATTGATAAAGGGTACTTAGCCACCTCAAAACAGAGTATATAAACTACGGTGTCACCTCATATATAACTTTTGTACCTCACTTTTTTGAGGTGACAACGTTTTTCAATAAAAATTTCAGGGACGATTCCTAACACTCTTAGCAAGCCGTGTGCAAAATTTTGTTCTGAGGTCACAAAATAGTATATATAGCTACTTTTTGGCCGTGTAGTTCACGTATCTACCGGTGGCGCTAGCGTCGCTTTTATTGTAACTAAACGGTCCACTGAGTCACCTCGGTAGTATAAAACGTATTCTGCGTATTAAAACCGCGTCGCAACGGCCTCAGAAATTTGGCAACATTGCAGATTAGATTTTAGACGCTACGGGTTTCTTTGTTATATGTAATTTGTACCTGCTTTTTTTACCCTTGGAATATCTAATAGAATTCTCAGAAACGAGTGCCTCGGTCTAATATTTTAAGAGAGGCTTTGTAAAGGATTATTATTGTATTTTTTATTTTATTGAAATATTTTGACTAATTTTGCTAGTCTCCATACATTTTTTTGCTTATTCTGGCTGGTGGTTTTTAACGGTTTTATTTTACTTGACTTGATTGATTTTGTAATATAATAAATTTTTGCGACAGCTATTCAGACACTTTCCTATGGGCAAGACTTGAAATTAGTTAAGTAGTTTAACCATATAATATGACGTTTTGGTGCAAAAGGTCCGAAGCTTGGCACAATTATAGAGCGATGCCTGCTCTCGCCGGTTTTTTAAAAAAATGGCGCACGAATTCACTTTTTTTTAAATAACTTGGTTTTTGTACAAAGTTTGAAACAAAAGTTATAGCCAACAAAATTTTATACGAAAATGCTAAACTGTGTTTTTTGTTAGACTAAAAACAAGGTTCGAGGTATGATATTAACCATTTTTTCATTTTGAAATTTCTCCAATTTGTTTTTTTGGTGGCCTTTAAATTAAAAGTTACTCATTTTTGAGAATGATTGAAATGACATGAAATAAAGATAGATAAATATTCTACAAAAATTATTAATCAGTTGCATGGGTAATATTCTTGATAAGAAACCATAAAGTTTTAGGTCTACCCATATATATGTATTTCTATATTATATGCAAAATAAACTGAAATAATTAGCTTTTATCTAATTTTCTAAAAACTAAGTACCTAAGACTTCATCGGCTATTTTTAAAAATCAGAAAAGAAACCTGTATTATTTTTCTAGGTTTCGTTTATTAGGTTCGCGCGCCGTATACCGTCTTTTCTTGAAACATTTCAGCCGATATTTGACCTATCTAGAACTCTACTTCGGAATGAGCTACGCATCTCAAACTTTGCACAGTCGTAGATCTTCATAGAGTTAACAACCCTTCCAAGTTTCGTGGAACTCCATGAAGTATTAAAGTAGTTACGAAATTTCAAAAAACGTCGAAATTGCCACTCACTCACTCACTCACTCATGTATAGATCATCAATATTCTACTGTACTTCTAGACATGCTACAAAGCTGAAATTTGGCAGACTTATAGAAATTATGACCAAACCCCTGGAAAAATCAAAAAACCCCAAAATTCTAATTTACTCCCCTCCCCCACACATGTAAAGTTTTGTAAAAGTAACATTGCCCACTTCCAGAAATGGCAGACTGATAGGAACTATGATAAAACTATAGAAAAAAATTAAAAACCTCAAAATTATAATTTACTTTCGTCCCCTATAAATGTAAAGTAATGTAAAATTAACATTGCCCACTTCCGGACACGCTAGAGAGCTGAGCTTTGGAAGGCCGATAGTAACTATGAGAAGACTATAGAAAAAAATTAAAACACCCCAAAATTCTAATTTACTTCCCTCCCCTATAAATGTAAAAGTGTGTAAAAGTAACATTGCCCACTTCCAGAAACGTTCGAGAGCTGAGCTTTGGAAGGCTGATAGGAAATATGATAAAACTATAAAAGAAAATTAAAAAATCCCAAAGTTTAATTAACTTCCCTCCCCTAGAAATGTAAAGTTATGTAAATTAGCATTGTCCACTTCTAGAAACGCTAGAGAGCTGAGCATTAGAAGACTATACGAAAAAATTCAAAAACACCACCATTTTAATTTACTTTCCTCCCCTATAAATGTAAAGTTATGTAAAATTAACTTTGCCTACTTCCAGGGACACTAGAGAGCTGAGCTTTAGAAGGCTGACAGGAACTATGATAAAACCATAGGAAAACATAAAAAACCTCAACATTTTTAATATGCATTTCAAAAGTTTTGAACAATATCCCGCATATTTTACTACTTTAAAACTTAAATAATATCCAAATCCTTTAAACAATCAGTGAGATCATAACAAAAACATTTCATGTAAAAAAAGCCAAGTACGCGAAAGTGGTATTCCCTAAAAAGAATTGAGATAAAAATAAAGCCAAGTTCTCCAATACAAATTTTAAAATGAAAGATTCTCACTAGTTTGGAAATGGTTTTGTAAACTTGGCTATTACGGCTGCAAACGACTCTTAGTCACAGTGCTAAATTGAACATAAAGACATTATAATTTTGATATGACTTACTTGGAAATTAAATAATAAAGAATGTCAAAGTTGCAAATTGACAGTTGGTCTCTCCTCAGTAAACACCATATTTCCTATTCCTTTTTCAGATACCGACATGATCATTTCATTTCAAGGTTATGCTCGGGCTAAATGAGGCTTAATGAGGCCGAAACGCTTCCCCGAGCTACCTTTACCTCTATGGACTTGCCCGTAAAACTTTTTTGTTAAGACTTTTTACCTCGTGAAATTCATTCAAATTTAAAAAAATCCAGGGCTTAGGCTGTCTTCTGGAAGCCGAAACGCGTCCCCAAGCTACTTTACCTCTGAGGATTCGCCCGTGAAACTTTTTTGATAAAGAATATCATTTACAAATTCTGACATCACGTCAACATTTGAGCCTTGTGATTGCTGGTGGTTATTATTAGATTAATAATATTCGCGTTGGGCTGTGGCGTGGGCAAACACATCATTCATGTATATGGTTATCCTGTTTTAAACGGCTTAACTAATTATCACAATTTCTTTTTTATTAAATTTATTTTTACGGGTAAATAATTTTTTTTTTAAATTCTGTCATATCAATCATGTCATAAACATTGCAAACCCAAAAATATATAAATTAGGATAATAAATTATTTTTTTTTGCATTCCATAGAGTGTATTTTTGACAATTTCCTTTTAATGTTTATCGGATCTATGCGTAGAATTTTTGACAGTAAGTAAACCATTTTTCAACAAACTAACTAACTTTCTAATGAAGCGTCGTATCAATATGCGGTTTATAGTAGGCTACATTTTGCTTGATAATTTGTGTAATAAGCAAAAACTTCATATGAGCTTTAGTTTCTGAGTTATTTACAAAAAACTGTTTTCAGGGCTGATATATCATGGCTTTACTTAAAGTGTGCTAATAGGCTAGCTAGGAAGGTATCAGATCCGTCTTGGATCCTTTTATTTTACTTGCATACACTGAAATGTAAAAGACTCCTTCGACCAATATTTGAAATGTGCTTTTTCTTGTAATTTTTTTTGAAAAAGTTGTTTTTTCAATTTTAGCACTTTTGTACTTCATGCAAGAAATTGTTTGCAGATATGCAGAATTATTGTTAAAAGATCCTTCTGGTTTTTAAAAATTTTCTAGGACGTTATATTAAACATTCATATTAAAATGTGTGTTCTGGAACAAAAAAGAGATACAAAAAGTAAAATATTCCCCTGCTATCTCATATTTTCAACATACCTGTTTTTAAATGATCGGCTTGCCCAACCTGACCTAAACCTTTTTCGGTCGTATGCTCGCCACTAAATTTTTACTAGGAAATAATGTAAAATCAAGCCAAGTCATGTTATAGTTAGATTGGTTTGGGTTGGATTACGCTGGGTTAGGTTATGTTTGCCTAACTTACGTCTTAGCGCACTACATCCAGATAATTTTACGGAAGCTTACTGTTTGAAGTAAATTTTCCTAGTTTTCTTAAAACGGCGAGGTTTTTGCAAAAAAAACTTATTTATAATTTTAGAATTAGGTAGATATTCCTAAGATTTTTTAGTGAAAACCACTTTTCGATTTTTCTTAATTTTAGCATTTAGCATCTTGTTTTTTCACAAATTTTGGCTTATAACTTTCGCCAAATTAGTTTTACAGAAAAACTATAAGTTTTTTGTTTGTAAGAAAACTTACTAGCTTATATCTTAAAAACGCTCTTAATGCCGCTAGTTTGGATTTACGTCGTCATATAGATCCTCGTACTCAAATTTGACGCAAACACCTGGTGACTTAAAATCGAGTGATATATCACCGATCGACCGAGGGTAGTCATAAACTTTCTTGATTATCTCGAATTTTTATAATTTTTTTAATAAATCAAACAAGTTCAATCGTTCTCCACTAGTTTAATTTTTTACAACTACATGTTTCGAGAGCATAAGCTCTCATCTTCAGGTTGTACACTGAAATAAAATAGGTGAAATAAATGCCCGGTTCCTACAATTATTTATAAAATTAGAACAACCCAAACTTAAGACCTAAAAGAATGAACCCTACCTTGATGGAGTTATTCCATCGCCATTGCCTACATTTTGTAGGCTAAAAATGTTTTACAGCAGCATGTGCAATGAAGCAGTACAACGTATTACAGCAGCATGTGCAAAGAAGCAGCACAACCAATTACAGCAACATGCGTAAGGTAATTGATCAGCTAGTGGGGAACTGAAAATGAAGAGAAAGCAATCAACCAACTGTCCATAAATGTCAAAGGTTTATCCTTCCAAAAGAACTCATTCTCCTCTCATAGAATGAAAGTTTGATTCACCCCCCTTTTCTCTCTTTCAGTTCATTACATAATTTCAGAAGTCAAAGAAGAAAGAAAACCCTTTTTTTTTATTTTTATATGGGTATGACTTTTAGGTTGTACCTACCGAAAAAATCAAAAAAAAAAGAAAAAAAAAACTTCTACCACTCCTTAATGATCAAAAGTATGTTAACCCTTCCCCAGCGGAAGGGGTTGGATTTTAATTTTAAAAGACTCACTGAAAGGGATAAAATTTGAGTTTAACTTTCACAAAAAAAATTTTCCCAGTTCTTCACCGTGGCAGTGCACAAAAGATGAGAGCTTATGCTCTCGAAACATGTAGTTGTAAAAAATTTAACTAGTGGAGAATAACTTGTTTGATTTATAAATCACCTCCACCCAACATGGACTATTTCTTCAATTTTTTTAATATTTAAAAAAATAACAGTTGCTTTTTGAGTTCATGAATACAAAGCTTACTAAAACGACAACTAACTTGCTGTTCTGTTACAAGCACACCATAACCTATATAACATTTTTGCAAAGTCGATGTGGCAAAAGTTACAAGCCAAAGTTTTTGAAAAAACATGGAAAAACCTGCGATCTTGGATTTTTAACGTCACACCAGCCTCCGACACAAGGAGGCAAACACCCGGTGAATAAAAATAATTCCACGGGATACCATAATAGGCCTATCAACTACAACTTAAGTTTTTTCAGTGGAAGTAGTTATAGATATATTTTTTTTGTTGTTATAGATTTCCATATCGATAACAACAAAAAGCATTTCACACAGTGATGGATCAAAACGCATTAAGTTTACACATTTTTACATTTTTACAATTTAATGGTTTCAATTTAAACATAAATCATTATTACAAGGATTGACCAATATGTATAGATCCAACATGTTGATTTTTTAAGTTAAAAAATTATAGTCAGCGCCTGAAGCCACCTCAAAGTTTAAAATTTAAGATAAATCGGTTTATAACTGATATAAAAGTTCGCCATTATAAATATTTTGTGATTAACAAAAACGTTAAAATGTATTGTCACGAGGACCCTATGTATATATGAGAGTGCTTAAAGTTTTCAAAGTTTTAAAACCTGGCATGAGTATAGGCTTGATGATTCCTAATATTGTTGGGGTGATTTTATCGCGAAAAAAAGTACGTGTTTTTATAAGTTTTCTGCAATGCACAATAAGATTTTTTTTTTTTATGAAATAAAATATATTTGTTTTATTAATTTAAAAAAGACTAGGCTTTAATAAGAAATAAGAGATAATAATTTTGCGCGGTATACTATATAATAAGCAGTAAAATATTCTTTTAAAAAGTTTACAATTTGTTAAGGGTAGGGCAACATATAAAATTTTAGTGGCGTCCCAAATTCGGAGGTCTTTATGAAAGCAACAAATTTTTTCACTGTTTTAAATAATCTTTTAGGGAAATATGTTATGCCCTGTGTTATAAGGCCATATATATTTTTTACTAATGTATATCTGACAATGTTTAAATTTCCAATTACACACAAGAGACGTCCGAAAAAGCGACAATTTTTTAGGATTACAAATATTCCCAATGTAAGGACGCCGGTGGAGAGTAACTGTCAATTAAAGCCGTTTTAGTTGTAGATTTTTAAAATTATAATTTAAATTCCTACAATAAAGTTTTAACACATTTGATGTAGAAAGCTTATTTTTTGAGAAAATCATAAGAAACCTAATAATTTCGGTTTATTATAAAAATATCCTTAATTTTCGTACGACCCTGAAGTATCAACTTTAGCTTTAACACTATATTACAAAATATTTTCTAAAAAAAATGTTTTCAATATTGTCCTCTTAAATGATTTTTTAGAAAACTGAATCATAACAAAAACATTACATGTAAAAAAAGGCCAAGTACGCGAAAGTGGTATTCCGTAAAAAGAATTGAGATAAAAGTAAAGCCAAGTTCTCCAATACAAATTTCAAAATGAATGGTTCTTACTAGTTTAGAAATGTTTTTTTAAACTTTGCTATTCCAGCTAAACATCTTTACATTCAATTTAGCACTGTGCCTAAGAGTCATTTGCAGCCCTAATAGCCAAGTTTAGAAAAACATTTCGAAACTAGTAAGAACCATTCATTTTAAAATATGTATTGGAACTTGGCTTTACATTTATCTCAATTCTTTTTAGGGAATACCACTTTCGCGTACTTGGCTTTTTTTACATGAAATGTTTTTGTTATGATCTCACTGATTGTTTAAAGGATTTGGATAATATTTAAGTTTTAAAGTAGTAAAATATGCGGGATATTGTTCAAAACTTTTGAAATGTATATTAAAAATGTTGAGGTTTTTTATGTTTTCCTATGGTTTTATCATAGTTCCTGTCAGCCTTCTAAAGCTCAGCTCTCTAGTGTTCCTGGAAGTAGGCAAAGTTAATTTTACATAACTTTACATTTATAGGGGAGGAAAGTAAATTAAAATTTTGGTGTTTTTAATTTTTTTCCTATAGTCTTCAAAAGCTCAGCTCTCTAGCGTTTCTAGAAGCAGACAATGCTAATTTACATAACTTTACATTTATAGGGGAGGGAAGTTAATTAAACTTTGGGGTTTTTTAATTTTCTTTTATAGTTTTATCATAGTTCCTATCAGCCTTCCAATGCTCAGCTCTCGAGCGTTTCTGGAAGTGGGCAATGTTACTTTTACACACTTTTACATTTATAGGGGAGGGAAGTAAATTAGAATTTTGGGGTGTTTTAATTTTTTTCTATAGTCTTATCATAGTTACTATCGGCCTTCCAAAGCTCAGCTCTCTAGCGTGTCCGCAAGTAGGCAATGTTACTTTTACATTAATTTACATTTATAAAATTATAATATTGAGGTTTTAAATTTTTTTACTCTATAGTTTTATCATAGTTCCCATCAGTCTGCCATTTCTGGAAGTGGGCAATGTTACTTTTACATAAATTTACATGTGTGGGGGAGAAGAGTAAATTAGAATTTTGGGGTTTTTTGATTTTTCCAGAGGTCTGGTCATAATTTCTATAAGTCTGCCAAATTTCAGCATGTCTAGAAGTACAGTAGAATATTGATGATCTATACATGAGTGAGTGAGTGAGTGGCAATTTCGACGTTTTTTGAAATTTCGTAACTACCTTACTACTTTATGGAATTCCATGAAACTTGGAGGGGTTGTTAACTCCATGAAGATCTACAACTATCCAAAGTTTGAGAATCGTAGCTCATTCCGAAGTAGAGTTTTAGATAGGTCAAATATAAATCAATCAGTCAATAATAAATATCGGCTGAAATGTTTCAAGAAAAGATGGTATACGGCGCGCGAACCTAACAAACGAAACCTATAAAAATAATACAGGTTTATTTTCAAAATAGCCCATGAAGTCTTAGGTACTTAGTTTTTAGATAAAACCTAATTATTTCAGTTTATTTTGCATATAATATAGAAATACATATATGTGGGTAGACCTAAAACTTTATGGTTTGTATCTTACCAAGAATATTACCCATGCAACTGATTAATAATTTTTGTAGAATATTTATCTATCTTTATTTAATGTCATTTCAATCATTCTCAAAAATGAGTAACTTTTAATTTAAAGGCCACCAAAAAAACAAATTGGACAAATCCCAAAATGAAAAAATGGTTAATATCATACCTCGAACCTTGTTTTTAGTCTAACAAAAAACACAGTTTAGCATTTTCGTATAAAATTTTGTTGGCTATAATTTTTGTTTCAAACTTTGTACAAAAAACCAAGTTATTTAAAAAAAAAGAGAATTCGTGCGCTATTTTTTTAAAAAAGCGGCGAGAGCAGGCATCGCTCTATAATTGTGCCAAGCTTCGGACCTTTTGCACCAAAACGTCATATTATATGGTTAAACTACTTAACTAATTTCAAGTCTTGCCTATAGAAAAGTGTCTGAATAGCTGTCGCAAAAATTTATTATATTACAAAATCAATCAAGTCAAGTTAAATAAAACCGTTAAAAACTACCAGCCAGAATAAGCAAAAAAATGTAAGAAAACTAGCAAAATTAGTCAAATTATTTCAATAGGATAAAAAGTACAATAATAATCCTTTACAAAACCCCTCTTAAAATATCAGACCCAGGCACTCGTTTCTGAGAATTCTATTAGATATTCCAAGGGTAAAAAAAGCAGGTACAAATTACATATAACAAAGAAACCCGTAGCGTCTAAAATCTAATCTGCAATGTTGCCAAATTTCTGAGGCCGCTGCGACGCGGTTTTAATACGCAGAATACGTTTTATACCACCGAGGAGACTCAGTAGACCGTTTAGTTACAGTAAAACGACGCTAGCGCCACCGATAGATACGTGAACTACACGGCCAAAAAGTAGCTATATATACCATTTTGTGACCTCAGAACAAAATTTTGCATACAGCTTGCTGAGTGTGTTAGGAATCGTCCCTGAAATTTTTATTGAAAAACGTTGTCACCTCAAAAAAGTGAGGTACTAAAGCTATATATGAGGTGACACCGTAGTGTATATACTTTGTTTTGAGGTGGCTAAGTACCCTTTATCAATATATATATATATATATATATATAGGGTGTCCCAAAAGTCCGAGTCCACCCAAATAACTTTTGAACTAATAAAGATAACTAAACCAAATTTGGCAATGGTCGATGACATCAAAAGGTCTATTTTATGAAAGAGCTGGTGCGCCGCCCCTACGCTAGGGGGTTCGGTTCGGTTCGGTTCGGTTCTATTTTTTAAATTGGAACCCCTATCGAGTGATACCTTTTTTTAAAGGGCCTAGAAAAACTAACATTTTGACATAACCGTCATGTATCTGCGTCAAATCTGTCGAAAGCTATGGGCTGTTAAATCTAATTTTTTCGGTTTTTGTCAAAATTGTCAAGTTTCTTGTTCTAAAAGTAAAAAAATGGGTTTGACAATCAATAGATTTTGACACGTTTGACATAAAAAGGGGCAGTTAGGCCAAAATGTTGACTTTGCAAAGACCTTTTAAATAAAATATCACTCAAGAGACATCTGACGGTTACGTCAAAATGTTAGTATTTCAAATACCTTTAAAACGAGGTATCACTCGATAGGGGTTTCAATTTCAAAATTTAAAGTTGACCGCCCCTTTTACCTCTTTGTAAAATAGATGTTTTGATGTTATAAATCACTGCCAAATATGGTTCAGTTACCTTCAGTAGTTCAGAAGATATTTGGGTGGACTCGGACTTTTGAGAAACCCTGTATATATATATATATATATATATATATATATACCGGGTATAATATATATATATATATATATAATATAACTTTTAAACTATAACATCGATTTTAACGGGGCAAACTGCACATGACAGAGAATAAATTAGAGTTTTGACTAAGTATATTTTTTTGTCCGCCATCTGAAAATCCAAGATAGCAGACGAAATAAAATTGTACCCTTACTTATGTAAAACAACAATCGTTATGTATCAACTGTTTACGTTCAAATCATCAAGTAATTGACTGCAGTAGTACCTACAACTGCAGGGTATGTCGACATAGACACCATAGTCTTATTCATCTATCGCAAATGACAGATTCAATCCGTCAGAATTCAAGTCAATCCTTTGTTAATTCAAGCCAAAATTCAAATCAAGATTCGAACTTAAATCAAAATTTTAATTCAAATCAAGTGGCCGTGACTAGCACAGGCACAAACTTATCGTATCAGAATTCAAATTCAAGTCTTAGCCAACAAAATCCTAGTTTTGTTCAACCCAGTTCAAATTCAATTCAAATCAATTCGAATCAAAATACATCTACTAATCAATACTCTTCGTTATCCACCTTGACGCCCCGGACGACAGTGCTTCTAGCGACTATAAAATTAGAGGTACTCGATAGTCGGGGTAACTACCAACCTGTCCGAGCACTTCTGGACAGCGGTAGCCAAGCTAACCTGATAAGCGAAGCTTGTCTTAACAGGTTAGGCTTGCCAAGGATCAAAATTTCGATCCCTGTTCTGGGACTAAATCAATCTTCTTCGGCCACTAACGGCATTTCTACTTGCACTATTCGAGCCCTAGGCCAACAAGAGCCTACCTTTTCTATTCAAGTCTTCGTTTTACCGAAACTCTGTTCGAATATGCCCTCAGTACAGGTAGATTCATCCAATTGGAGTCATATTTCAAATCTAAAGCTTGCAGATAACCAATTTTACAACCCTGGTCCAATTGACTTACTCTTAGGTGCACAACTTTACACAGAAATCGTCCAATCAGGACGAATTCCAGGACCTCACGGCCTACCTTCCGCTTTTGAGACAGTTTTTGGGTGGGTCTTGATGGGCCAAACTCAAAACATAAATATTTCACCTCAAGTCAATTCTTACTTTACTTCCTGTGAGCAGTCTCTCGACTTTAATATTCGCAGATTTTGGGAACTAGAATCAATTAAGTCAAAAACGTTTCTCTCACCCGAAGAAAAAAGATGTAAAGAGATTTTCCAAAAAACTACCACTAGAGATATTTCGGGCCGATTTACTGTTAATTTGCCTTTTCGTCACATTGACCCTCCTGACCTAGGAGACACATATTCAGTGGCCTATCGTCAATTTTTGTCTCTTGAATCTCGCTTAATAAAAAATTCAAATTTCTATAGTATGTACTCGGATTTTATGAGAGAATATCTCAAAAACGGGCACATGTCTTTAATTCCAAGATCCGAACCTAAACCTCAGTTATGTTCTTATTTACCACATCACGGAGTCCTTCGTCTTGACAAATCAACGACTAAACGCCGGGTGGTTTTTAACCTCTCGATTAAGGGTTCGAAAGGCCTAAGCATGAACGAAACTCCTTTAATAGGACCAAAATTACAAGCCGATATTTCCGAAATTCTATTAAAATTCAGATTTTATTCTATCGTATTTTTGACTGATATAAAGCAGCATTTTTTACAAATTCAAATCAATCCAATTCATCGGGACTACCAAAGGCTACTTTGGCGATTTGATCCCAACGTACCCGTGCAGGAATACAGGCTTAATACAGTGACGTTTGGTGTTAGTTCAAGTCCCTATTTAGCTATTAGAACTCTTAGAGAACTAGCCATCCTGGAGGCTAAGAATTATCCTGAAGCATCCCAGGTCCTTTTAAATAACATTTTCATGGACAATATTTGCTGTGGAGCTAACTCTCTAAAAGGTGCTTTATCGCTTTAAAAGGATCTCATAGCGTTGCTTAAATTGGGAAAATTTGAATTAAGAAAATGGGCATCAAATAATCCGAAACTTCTTTCACATTTGTCGCCCGCCCGCTGATTGTCAGATCCCTGTTACCTTTGAAGACGATTCTTTAACATCGATTAAGGTGTTGGGCCTTCAGTGGCACCCTTCTACAGATACTTTTACCTATTCTTGTACCCCTTGTGAAAAGCCTTGCACCAAAAGGAATATTTTATCAGCTATCGCTAAAATTTGGGATCCTATAGGTTTCTTATCGCCTGTTTCATTTTTAGCCAAAGTGATTATGCAAAAACTTTGGTTATGCAAAACTGATTGGGATGAAATACCCCTCGATCCAATCAAAACTCTTTGGAATCAATTCAATAATCAACTAACCACTCTTTCGAATCTTTGTATACCTAGACATATTTTTTCGAATAATATTCAACGGTGTCAATTGCTAGGTTTCTGCGATGCATCCGAGCTAGGATACGCTTCTTGCGTATACGTTCGCGTCGAATTACCAAATAAAATTATCAAAACTGCTCTAGTCATGGGCAAGTCAAGGGTTGCTCCCTTACACACTATTTCAATCCCACGTTTGGAACTACTTGGAGCTACTCTATTAGCTGATTTACTCGAACTAGTTATTCGCACCTATTCATCATTACTCGTAATCGATGAAATTCTTGCGTTCTCGGACTCACAGGTCACGCTTCATTGGGTCACATCTTCACCTCACAAGTGGAAGACCTTTGTGGCAAACCGCGTGAGTCGTATTCAAGAAACAATCCCCGAAGTCCCATGGTATCACATTACTTCACTCGAGAACCCTGCCGACTGCGCTAGCAGAGGGTTGTCGCCCAATAACTTAATAAATCACCCTCTTTGGTTTCACGGCCCTCCATGGATTACCTTGCCCACTACGGAGTGGCAAATTCAAAGGTTTATAAATGAACGTTCTTTGGGAGTTCCAGACGAGGTTCTCAAAGAAGAAAAACCGGAAAATTCAGTGGTGCTGACGGCGGAAATTCAAAATCAAAACTTTTTTGATAGACTAATCGATAAAATATCCAATTTAAATACCATTCAAAAAATCATTTGTCATTTTTCAAGACTTATTCACAATCGAAAAAAACTCAGTTGACCTTTTATTCGGCGTTTTTTCCGCTTTTGAACTACACAAGGCTCTACTTGTTTTAGTTAAAAGGGTCCAAGAAGAGTGTTTTTCGGATATCATTCAAAAAATTCAAAATACTCAGCTATTACCTTGTGTTACCGCTTACGGCATTCTCAACTCTCCTTTGAGGCAAAACATCCCTTATTATTGCCGAAATCTCATAGATTAACCCAATTGATCATTATTCAAACTCATAACGAAAATTTACATCCCGGAATAAACACAGTCCAATATTTATTTCGTCAAAAGTTTTGGATTATGTCATCACGTCGAGCTATTCAGAGGGTTTTATTGCAATGTATTCCCTGCTTTCGCTTAAAATCAAAACCTTACACTCCGTACATGTCGGATTTACCTTCTTTCAGAACGTCACAATTAAAATGTTTTTCACACGTTTGCTTGGACTATGCAGGCCCAATCAAAACCTTTGTAGGTCAGAGACGTCGTGGAGCACAAGTTGGTAAATCATATATCGCAGTCTTTGTCGATACTTCTGTTAAAGCAATCCATATCGAGCTGGTTTCGGATTTAACCACAGAGGCGTGCATCGCTGCTTTACGACGCTTTGTCGCTAGACGTGGCACTTGTGTCCAAATCACAAGTGATAGAGGCTCAAACTTTGTTGGGGCTATTAAGGAGCTCCATAATCTTTCGAAATTAGCTTCTGAGAGCTTAAAAATCAAATGGTGTCTTAATAGTCCGCGAGCCCCCCACCTAAATGGTCTAGCAGAAGCAGGAGTCAAATCTATAAAAACACATTTGTATCGGGTCATCGGTGACCAGATACTAACCTTCGAAGAGCTCTATACTCTCCTCGCCCAAATAGAGGCATTACCCAATTCTCGACCCCCTTGTGAGCAAAGCTCTGACCCAAACGATCTTACGTCTTTGACTCCGGGTCATTTCCTCACAATGGAACCCCTTAATTCGTGTCCTGATCCTGACCTTTCTACCCTTAAAGTTAATACCCTTAAGCGTTGGCAACTTATCCAACGAATTCATGCCGATTTCTGGAAACGTTGGAAACTCGAGTACTTAAATACTTTACAACAGCGTTCTAAGTGGTCGGACCCTTCGGTTGAAATCAAGCTAGATACGCTTGTATTAATTAAGGATGAAACTAGGCCGCCATTACACTGGTTGCTAGGTAGAATAGTGTCCGTACATCCTGGTCGGGATAATCACATTCGAGTTGCTACTGTTAAAACACAACACGGACTTTTCGCTCGTCCCGTGGTCAAGTTGTGCCCACTACCTTTAGATGCGCACTAAACTCCCAAGCAACTCCTTTTGTTTCGTGTGTCGTTATCTAGAATATATATATTTTATTTGCATTTTTTTTTCTCTTTTTAATCTATAAACCTAAAACGGATTTTAATAACCTACCCTTTAAGGTTTTGAATTAACTTATCTTTTTTTTTATATAGCCATTTGTTTATTCAACTTAATCTACATGTAAAACTTCGTTTTAAGTGGGCAGAAATTGTTCGTGCAACTTTAATTTTAAATTCAAATTTTGCGCCAAATTCCCGTATTCGGAAAACCCACACAATTTCAATTTTGATTGGTACAAGCAAAACACCAGCGCCATCAACGAAAAATGAATCTGCGCAAAAAGGCGTAACCAAAAAAAGATTCGTCTGTCGTATTCTATCGAGATCACCACGCAGCATGGTGATAAATTCTATTAGCCAAAAAATCCAATTACATTCTAGAAAATCAAACTAAAACATTACACAAACAAGTGTGATTCTAGTGTGGATCGACTGCAACGACTGGGCCAGCGAGAGGAGCTCTTTTGGACGACGGAAACAACTAAAAGGGTGAGTGCCAATCCTCTATATTGTCTTTGTGTGGCTCGCAAAAATTAATATTTTTACATCGTCCCTTAAAGGGTTTTTGCACCCAGATTTTATAAAACGACCAGCGCGTTTACAGTCCCGCGGCTCTACCAAAACCTCAAAACACCAACACTTGGCTTTAACTTGTTTTCCTTGTTTCATTTAATCACTTAAATCATGTTTCCATTATTACCTATACGACATATAAAATAAACAAGATGAACTAAATTTTTATGTTATTTGTACAATCCAATTGACCAACTTTGCAGAGAAGTAGAGTTATATTTTTTTTTGTGTTTTTATGGCACGGATTTACCTCATGGGGTAGATCTCGGACTGGGTTGCTGTGTGTCTCATTCTACAACGTAGAATGATCACAGCAGATACTTGGTCCAGATCTCCCCTATGACGGATTGATCTTGGAAGTGTATTTTTTTTACAATCATTTATATAACTGAGTCTCAAACTACTAACTCAGATGTAGGTACACTATGACCTGTTGAAGATGTCTATCTACTTATAAAGTGCTTTCTATTTGTGTCATTTTAATTCATTTGGGAATCTCTTAAAATTTTATTTTGTCAATTAGTCAATTTCTTTTTGGTTTTTTAATTGCACAAATACTCTGGAGGCCTCGAAAGTAGATTAGAGATAGAGTTTCATTGTTTGGCAACAACGTTTGAGTTGAACTGTATTTTATTTAAGATCTTCTTTGTAAAAAATTGATATTAAAACACTGTGGCGCCCTTAAAATTTTGTTATTTCTGAACCCCCCCTTCTCCACTGTATAAAAGTTACCGGGCATATCAATGTTTTACCTAGCTGGAAAATACAGTTCTGCTTCCAGATATTTGTTTAATTATTCAGTAATTATTAGAGTGATTACGACGTGCTTTTATAGTGTCGCAATTTTATACGTCACAAATTGGCACAACGTTATTGTTTTTTTTACAGTGTCACAACCCGGTATATTTTTTCACATTTGGGTTTTATATGTCATTAAAAATGTGGTACATTTTTGTCAAGCCAAGCCATGTCATCTCCATATCTTAACCTAACCGATTATGAGATATTAGGCATTTAATAAAAGACATTTGTATTGAATTTTTTTTAGCACCCTGATTCGTCAAATAGAGTTAAAAGTCATCATGAAGTAATAATGGGTGATTCCGGACTTTACGGACACACTGTATATAAAAATTTATTATATAATTAAACCACTGTCCACTAATTACCAAAGTAATTTGACCTGTACCTGGCTATAGTATATGGGTTTATGTGAATGCATGTGTGTGTGCATGTGTGTGTGTTGTGTGTGTATAGGTGTGTATGTGTCTGTATTAATTATTAAAGATTTATTCCTTTATTTATATTATATGTAAGAGTTTGTTTTTGACAGGAAAGTTTAAGTATTATAATTAAAATTATTAGTTTAAAAATTAAGTAATAAAAAGTAGTTACTTAGTCAATGTTCTCAAAGTTGTTTTTAGTTAATTAATTTTTTTCCTGTATTCTATCTTTTGTTTGTAGGTAAAATCACTACAGGATTAAGTTTCTCGCTTTCAGCACTAATAAAAGAAAGAAAAAATTTATTATAAAAATGTTAAAATTTCTGTATTTACATTTGAAATGTGTTGAATAAAAATCTTGAATATTGAATCATATATAAGAAATTTGATGGAGAATATAAAAACTTACGGTTTGTGAGATAAATGCATAAAATCGTCGTGAGGTCAACTTTGGTGAGGAGTTGAACCCTAGGGTAGAGGGCGCTCGGGGGGTTTTCTAGGGTCACTACATCCTGGAAGCCTGGCGTCTCCAGGGGTAGCGACACGAGTGTCAAAACCGTACTCAAATTTCAGTGGACGTTCGTGAAAAATATTAATTTTTATACAGACAAAAAAAATGTTTTATACTACTACTATGTCGGTTTAGAACGTTTTTCTACGTTGTCCGACGCCTATTCTCCACCTCCTTCGATCCTGACAATCATCTTCTGTCAGGTTTTTTTTGACTCATTGATTTTTGGATTGACTGTTGTCATTCCAGTTTAGGACGCCCTCTTTTTCTGCGCCCTATTGGTTGCCATTCTAGGACCTGCTTTGGTAATCTTTCGTCGCTCATCCATTGTACATGGCCGTACCATATCAGTTGCCTTTTAGTGATCTCATCCGTTATGCTTCCCTCGATTCCCATTCTTTCTTTTATGATCTCATTTCTTATATGATCTGTTCTAGATATTCTCATTGACTTTCTTATTGCATCCATTTCGACACTTTCCATTTTTGCTTTGTATTTTTCTGTCACGCGACAAGTCTCTATTCCATACAACAGCGTGCTTTTTACCATTGTTTCATATATGTTAAATTTTACATTCTTTTTTATCTCTCTACTCCATAAAATACTGTTAAGACAACCAATAACCTTTTTTGCTTTTACTATTCTTTTTTTCAGTTCTTTACAGTCTGTTCCTGTCTTATCAAATGTGACACCCAGGTATACATACTCATTACATGGAGATATTGTTTGTCCATTTACTAGTTCTAATTCACTTGATTCGTTTCCAATTTTTTTTTCAATTTTTCAAGAGTACAATTCATAAAGTAGTATGCACCATAACAGTCATGCTCCTAGAACAGCTCACCTTCCCAAAGACAAGACGTCGCGCTGGGATTTTTGTGATGCGTTATACAAGCACACATGCCACGATATACAATACAATAATATTACAAAATAATACCTAAAAATAGAAATGCTCCTTATTACTAACTAGCAACTAAATATACTTATAGTATATATGAAGTATTATATGAATACGCAAAGTCTAAAATAATTATATCCTGAACATTAAATGTTTACTAAATTATTAATTTCTTCGCGAGAGAGACTAAAAAGAATTGATTTTATCATTTTTTTAAATTGTTTTAATGATATTTGATTTTCTCTTATCGATTTTTTTATATCTAATGGCAAATGGCTAAATACTTTTGGAATCAAATATATATGGTATCTCTGCCCAATATTTTTGGATGATCTTTGTTCTTCAATATTTTAATTAGCTGCATATCTTGTATTTTGCCTGTGAGTAAGAATATTTAGGTGGGATTTATTTTTATAACAGTATATACAGATCTGAAAATAATATATTTGTCTTATATCTAAAACTTTTAACTCTTTATACAAAAGGTCTGATGGGTATTGATGGTTTTTAAAGTGCATTATTTTTAAAATACTTTTATGGACAATGTTTAGTTTATTTAAGTGTGCATCATAAACTCCGCCCCAAGCCAAGATTCCGTATAGTATTCGACTTTCAATAAGTGCATAGTATAGAATTTTTAATTGGTTAATGTCTAATATTTTTCTAAGATACTTAAGTCTAAATAGCATCACTCTAATTGTGTTTGTGACTTTTTTTGTGTGGTAATTCCATTTTAAATGAGGATCAAAGTAAACCCCTAAGTATTTAATGGTGTTGGTAAATTTTATTTTGATTTCATTAATACTAAGTGTGTCAAAATGTGGCAGGTTTCTGCTGCTGCATGTAAATGGCATAAAGTAAGTTTTTTGTAGTTTACAGTTAAAAGTTTGTGATCAAAAATTTCAAAAATTATTTTTAGGTTTTTTTCTGCTAAAATTTTTAATTCCTGCCAGGTTTCAGCAGTAAAGAATATAACAGTATCATCACAAAAGCTTAAAATCTCTCCATCTAATGGTTGCTCAAGAATACTATTGATGTAAAGGGTGAACAGAACCGGGCCAATCACAGTACCTTGAGGGACACCACAAAGAACACTCTCTTCCCCACTAACATAGTTTTTTATGTTTGTGTTTTGTTTCCTATCCGTTAGGTAGGAATGAAAGAGTCTCCAGGTCGTCCCCCGGAATCCCAGATCCCGCAAAGACTCCAACAACTGAGAATGGCTCACAGTGTCGAAAGCCTTTGCCAGATCAAGAAAAACACAAAGTGACGGTTTACCCTTTTCAAGCGTTTTGTAAATTTTGGCAGTTAATGTTGTGATAGCATCTTGCGTGCTTTTTCCCTTTTGAAAACCGGATTGTTTGTTGGAGATAATTGAGTATTTTTTTAAGTATTTTTGAATTATTTCATTAAGAACCTTCTTTGCAAAATGTGAAAGAAGGGAAATCGGCCTGTAATTTGACATAGCGTTTTTGTCCCCCGATTTGTAGATAGGTTTTATAGTCGCGATTTTGAATTTCTTGGGGACTATTCCTGTTTTAAAGGACTGGTTTATAATGTGCTCCAAAGGGCCGATAATATGCTCGCAAATATTTTTTATAGTTTCAGTTTTTATTTTAGCGATTCCTGGAGCTTTATTGTTTTTTAAATTTTTGATTACGTTTGCAATTTCATTTTTATTTGTGGGTTTTAAACTAAAATTGTGTCTGAGAATTTTTCTGTTTTTTAATGGGTTTTTCTTTGGTTTTTTTATTTTTGTGGCCAAATTATTTCCAACATTTGCAAAAAATTGATTAAACGAGTAGGCCACTTTTATGGGATCTGTTAAAAGTTTATTATTGTCATCATATATTTGATTTATTTCGGAATGTTTCGACTCAGAATAAATATTCTTTACTGTGTTCCACAAAGTTTTCGAACATCCTTGATCTTTTATTATTTTTGATTTAAAATAATTTATTTTAGCTTGTTTTAATAAAATGTTCGGTAACGCTGAAACGTTTTTTTGGTATTATTATTGGGATGCCGCTGGTAAATTTTATACAAGTAATTTTTTTTATTAACAGAATTTACTAAAGCTTGAGTTATCCATGGTTTACGCTTAATTTTTTTTCGTGAAGTTATTATTGAAATAGTGTTTTCTTTAATTTTTTTTGTTACTAAGTTTATGAAATATTCTGTTATAGCATCTACTTGATGCATTTTGTAAAATTCATCCCAGTTGATTTTTGCCATGTCTAACTTTAATTTTTTTTCATTTATTATTTCATAGGACAATTTAGGTTTAAAGGATAAGTTGCTTTTTGCGGTACCGCAACGGAGATTGCGTAGTGATCAGTTATGCTACTTTTTATAATTACAGGAAAAAGGCTTTCTAATAACAAGTGGTTTTGGCATTTGGCGTGTATGTGATCAATGCATGTTTTAGAATCCGGCCTAGTTACCTTATTTATTAAGGAATTAAAATTTTGCGAATAGAGAATATTTAGTAAATCAACACTTATTTCCTCATTCACGAGGAGGTCGATGTTCAAGTCTCCCACAATAAAATGTACATCGCACACTGTTTGTTTAGTATTTTCTAAGTAGTTAGAGAGAGATAGTACAAAGTTATTTGGGTTTTGAGCAGGAGGTTTGTATATAGCAGTTATCAATATTTTTCTATTGTCAGTTGTGGTAATGTGCACTTCAAGGGCTTTGCATCGATCTAGTAATATGATTTTAGAATAATAGCTTAGGGAGTTTTTTATGTAAAAAGCAACACCATCATTTTTGTTAATTTCTCCATCACTATAAAGAAGATCATAATTTTCAAGATAAAACTGGGTAGACAAATTTTAAATGTCTCTGTAAGAATAATGCACTCTACCTGATTTTCTATTTGAGATAGATTAACCAAAAGCTCGTCAAAATTTTTATTAATGCTTCTTATATTTTTATGAATTATTTAAAAGTAATCTTGAGAATTATTATCCTTTAAGGATTCTTTATATTCGTAGAAATTTTCCACCTCTTTAGTCTCTAAAAAATCATATGTAAAGTTTCTAATAAACTGATTCATTTTAATATAAAATCAGAATGCGATAAAAAATGTATAAATAAAATAAAAGATAACAAAAACAAGACAAAAGTAAAAAAGCTTAGGTATAGTGTTTTTTTTAATCCTAATTAATAAAACCGTTTTTATTTTTCACTTTTGGCTACTTGACGACCCTGACCTTAAGGTTTTCTTTTTTTCTATTCCAGAAACAATGTTTGCTAAAATCTTGCCTCCAGAGGGTTTCGCCTTAGTCGTTTGCTTAGGGGTTCCAAAAGGTTTTTGTTCCGGTTTTTGGATTTTTGGCACTTCTTTCATAGTTTCTTGGCTTTCTTCAATATCGTTATCTTCTTTTTAAAAGGTTAAGGGAGTTGCAGGTGCGCTGTTTGAAACTCTAATTTCGGACTGGCATTCAATAAATAATGTATCATCAACTGATAGGATTTCACCGCCCTCGGTGTATAACTTGTCTCCCTTAATGTAGACCTTTTCATCAGATTCGCTTTTGAGTTTATTAAGATGCCTACGGAGAACTTTCTGAGTAGCCCTTTGGTCTTCAGTCAGGTCGTGTGAGATTACAATTCCTGTGCCTTTCAATTTATGATAATTTTTAAGAACTAATGACTTTTTTAATGCTGACAAGAACTGCACTTTTATAGGCGCATTCGTAGAGTTTCCCAATCTATAAAAATTGTTTAGGTGATCTTCAGTTAAGTCTAGCTCCAGTAATTTATTAATATTATCACAAATGTATTTGCCAGAAAGAAGTTGTGGTTGATTGTCTAGATTGAAAATCAGTGCGCCGTTCCTCTTTGTCTCTCTTTCTAATTTCTCCACTTTGCTCTTTAATTCTAAATTCTCTTGTTCCAAGGTTTTAACCTTTTCCTTCAATGTATCAAACTTTTGTGTGACAGTATTTTCCAAAGTTTGTATCTGGCCCGTAATGTCGCTTTTAGATGATCTAATTTCTTGTAAAATTTGACTCAGCGTAATTTGTGTATCTGACATTTTCGTGTACGGGTTCCTTTAGTTGGTATATTTATTTATAATAAATTATCGCAGTAAAAAGAAAAAACGCTCGAATCGCAAGTAGATTGATGTTTGGAGGTTATTATTTATTGTTCAATTAAAATTCAGTGGTTTAAACTATGATTATGTTGGTTTTTATATGTCTGTATAACGTAGATTTTATTAATGTTTTAATATGTGTGCGAAAAACTATTTAAATTGTAGTATTTACCTACAGAATTGAGATTTAATTGTAACGGACTTATTAACCAACTAACACAGCTAAAGTCGCACACACACTATGTATGTTTCCAATACATAAGTACTGTGTCTTGTTCACGTTCACTGTTAGCCCCCACTTTTGGTATTCTTCCATTAACTTTCTCATCATATACTCCATGTCTTCTTTATCATTAGCTACAATTACTTGGTCGTCAGCAAACTGTAGTGTGTATATGGTAAATCGGTCGTTAAGTTGTATTCCCATGCTGTGTACTTTGCGTTTCCAGTTTTTTAGAGCTACTGCGATATATATTTTAAAAAGAGTTGGAGAGATACAACATCCCTGTCTTAAGCCTTTCGTTACGAATTCTTTTGAAAGTCGATTTCCAATTTTAATTTTAGATTTTGACCCTTTGTATAGTTCTTTTATCGCTTTTATGTATGTATGATTGATATTAGTCTGCTCTAACAATGTCCATAATTTTTCTACTGGAACGGTATCATATGCTTTTCGTAGCTCCACAAAGGTAACATGAGTCTCTATATTTCTGGCGCTCCTTTTCTCAATTACTTGTTTAAGACAAAAAACATTATCACTACAAGATCTGCCTGCACGAAATCCACTTTGCTCTTCTTCTTGTTCATGAAAATCATTCTCTATTAGATCTCTAAGAATCCTACCGTACAATCTACTTAGAGTACTGGTTACTGAAATTCCTCTGTAATTGTTGCAATCCAGCTTGTTTCCTTTTTTATGTAGTGAGGATATGAATGCAATTTTACAATCATCAGGTACTGGATGTCCGTTTATGCATTGATAGATAATATATGTTTAAAAATGTTTTGATAAAACTTAAAAAGAACTCGTTTTTATACAGCTTAAGAAATAAAAAATATTTTCCTTGAGTTTTTTGGTTGTGAGTATTTATTGTAGGTATATTAATTGTTAAAAATTATCTTCTTTTAAATATTATTTGTGCTTTTTGTAGAAAAATAATACGTACTAAATAAACAAAAAAGACAAAAATACATTTCTATGTTAAAAGTTTATTAATAGTATATAATATAACAAGGGATAAAATGAAACTTTTATCACGATGTTTATACGCTATTTTGCGCACTGTTTAGTTTAATTTCCAAGTTTTTTCCCATTTTTGGGTATTTTTAGGTTTTGTGGTTTTTTTAGTCCCTTTTTATCCCGATTTTTACATTTTATCAAAAGACAAAAAATACCCATATCCAGTTCGACTTTTAGTAAGCTTCTGCTTTAATTACTTATAATTTTATAGTACATTTCATATAAATATCTTAATATTATTGTTCGAAAGTATAAACTTCAAAAATTATTTTCTTCAAACGGAAAATTGTTCGAAAATATTTTCTTCGAGCAAAAGATTTTTCTAAAACAATTTCTTCGAAAGGAAAATTGTTCTCAAACGTTTTCTTCAAACAGAAATTTGTTCGAAATCATTTTCTTCGAACGGAAATTTTTTTCTTGAAATGGAAGTTTGTTCAAAACATTTCTTTGAAAACAAATTTTTTGAAAAAATCTCTATTAGACCCGGCTTGCCAAACTTAACATAACTCGTATCGTTCGACTAATGGAGTCCTTTTCTTACAATTTTTGGAAACAAAAACTTCCCTGACTTCTTTCTTGGGATCCTAGAGGGTGTGAAACAAAGCGGAACCAAACGGAACCTATTTTCGAAAAATGATTTCCCTAAATTAGCTTTGCGGTCCTCAGTTTGGAAGATTGAAATCGGTGTTACTCTAACCTTTTTCAATTGAAAGCATCAGTGGGTATCTGGACCGGTTCGGATACGTTTGCGATCAATTGACAAAGTTTAGGAAAATACCAATTTCGACCTTCCAAAAGGAGGAAAGTAGACAAATTTTCAGACAGTTTACGATCCCGGGAAAGAAGTCAGGGTTTTTTTGAAAACATGTGTTAGAAAGACCTTGCCTTAGTCAAACTATATGAATTGTGTTACGTTTGGAAATCCAGGCCAGCGTCTTTTCTCGAAAAGCTTGCTTTCGAAGAAAATGTTTTTGAACAGCTGTTGCTTACGAACAAATTTCCGTTCGGAAACAAATTTCCGTTCAAAGAAATGTTGTTTGAACAAATTTCCGTTTGAAAAAAATATGTTTGAACAAATTTCCGAAAGAAGAAATTTTTTTCGAACAATTTTCTGTTCGAAGAAATGGTTTTCGAACAAATTTCCGTTCGAAAAAAATGTTTTCGAACAAATTTCCATTAGAAAAAATTGTTTTCATACAAATTTCCATTCGAAGAAAATGTTCGTCGAACAAAGTCCTGCGACCCGTCGTGTTGCTACCCAAAAAAAAATACCTAGAGATGGTAAATAAAAATTCTTAGACCTTGAGTTTTTATTGGATGTTGATTTTTTAAAAATTTTCTATAAGTGTGTCTGTGTATAGTCCAAATTATATGCATTTGTAATAAAATTTGGCAATTTTGCAAAGCAGGATAATAGGGAAATATTATGCACATTTTTAATTACATTAACATCTCATAAAGGTCAGGAATATCTTAATAATGAAGCTGTACATACAGGGTGATGCGTTTGCAACACAGCGAATAAAAATAGTAATTATTTTGATATGACTTTCTTGGAAATTAAATAATAAAGAATGTAATTTACACATTCTGACATCTGACATATATTTTCCTGTTTTAAACGGCTTAACTAATTATTACACTTCCTTTTTTATTTAATTTACTTTCACGGATAAATTAAAAAAATATTCAACATTTATTGCAAACCAAAAAATATACAAATTAAGATAAACTATTAAATTTATTTGCATCCCAAAAAATTTTTTTTTACACTTGCCTTGTAATGTTTAGCGGATCTATGTGCCTCAAAATGTATATTTCAAAAAAAATAACAGCCCGTTTTTCTATAATGAAAGTATAAATGTACGGTTTTCTATATAAAGACAGTACGTTGTCACCACTAATCTTATGCTACAAACTTTTGCAACGTTTTAAAGTTGTATTATTTCCTAAAATGCCCTTAAGTAAAAGTAAAACGTTCTTACCTTGTATTTATTATTTAAATTTAGCTAGATAAAGCTAATACGTTGCTTATAGATTTAGGTAGATATACGCCATATGTTATCAGTCTCAATAAAACCGGCAACAGTGCCGGAGGTGCCAGGAAATAGCACATATATAAAGGTTGTATATCGGCCTGAGGTCCGAACGTATTCCACGTATTTATCAAATATTTGAAAAAAATCTTAACCCCTCTTTTGAAATTCTGGTAAAGGAAGTTCCCCTCATCTCATTTTCGTCCCCTCATCACGTTTTCGTCCCGCCATGGACCTAGTTTCCTTGGTTCGCTGTCGTTTCATTGTTTTTTATTTACCTTGTCTTCTCTGGAAATGCCTTTTTCTGAAACTCTGGTGTCCGTGGTTGACTTTGCCCCTTTAAAGTTGCCTTTTACACTCTGATAGGAGCTATGATAAAACTTTAGCAAAAAATCAAAAAACCCCAAAATTTTAATTTACTTTCCTCTTGTATACATGTAAAGTTAAGTAAGATTGCCCACTTCCAGAAACCCTAGATAGCTGAGCTTTGAAAGGATGTTAGGAACTATGATAAAACTATAGCATTTTTTTTTAAAACTCCAAAATTTTAATTTATTTTCTCTTTCTCTTAACAGACGATATTTCATGAAATGCTAAACTTTAAAAACATAAAAGGGAATTTTTTGAACAACGTCAGAGAATACAATTTGCAAAACAAATTTAACTGCGGTTAAAAAAAGATTTTCGTCCCCTCATCACGTTTTCGTCCCACCATGGACCTAGTGTCCTTCGCTGTCGTTTCACTCGTTAAATGAAAAAATAGGTTTCACTTATTTTTTCATTCTTTTTTATTTACCTTGTCCTTTAGTCAGTTTGATAACTGTGGTCAGGCAAGCCACGCGGAGGATCGAAATGCCATTTTCCGAAACTCCGGTGTCCGTGGTTCACTTTGCCCCTTTAAAGTTGCCTTTTATACTTTGATAGGAACTATGATAAAACTTAAGCAAAAAAATCAAAAAACCCCAAAATTTTAATTTACTTTCCTCTTGTATAAATGTACATTTATGTAAAAGTAACATTGCTCACTTCCATAAATGCTAGAGAGCTGGCCTTTGGAAGGCTGATAGGAACTATAATAACACTATAAGAAAAAATCAGAAAAGCTCAAAATTTTTATTTTTTTATTTTTATTCTTAAAGAAAACTCTAATCCTTCTCTTTTACTCGTAAAAGCAGGTAGGTATTTATTTGCAAATCAGGCATTAACGAAGTTATGATGTACAATATATAGGAAGGTAGCTATAACAAATAATTTTAAAAAAGAATCAAAATCTAACAAATGCAAAAAAATTACGCCCACTCCCCCTCTCATTTCCAGTAGGACTCTGTTCCCTCGTTAATAGACAGTAATACTGCAAAATATCAACAATCAAAAGAGAAAGTGGTAAAATATTTACCACAACTACAGTTAAGAAAAAAATAAAAAATAGTCATCTTCTTTCTAGCTTCCATTATTATTTAATAAGTAGAAATTGGTTATTTTACAAAAAAGTACTTAGGTATAATTGGTCTTAAGTAGAAGTAAAAGTCGCACGTAAAGCCGTCAAAGGTCGGTTACTATACTACAGAAAATTTTGAGCAATATTGCGCATATTTTACTGCTTTAAAACTTATATATTATCCAAATCCTTTTTTAAAGGAGTGAAATCATAATAAAAACATTTCATGTAAAAAAAAAGCCAAGTAAGCGAAAAGGATATTCCGTAAGAACAATTGAGATGAAAATAAATCCAAGGTCTCCAATACAAAGGAGCAGGAAATTCCAGTCTGTTGTAGATCTCGATATCCTAATCAAAAGTTCTTATGGGCTCAAAGCGATCCTATAACTGGTTTCCAAGATATGGTGGCTGGTATAGGGCTTCCCTAAAATACAAATAAATTGAAATTCTTTTGTAAAACTTAAACTTTAATACAAAAAAGTGATAAAAATATTTGACTCTTATATTTGATGACCACGCTAGATGTCACGTGACAATTTTTATGTACAAGGGGTACTCAAAAATTACAATATTACACTTTTATTTAATTAAATGGATCCATTAGCACACTCCACGCTATATCAGATTGAAAACAGATTTTGTAAATATCTCAGAAATGAAAGATCCTACGACATTTTTAGTAATAATATAAATTATTAAGAAAAACGTTCTACTTTATTCCGAAAACTGTATATTGAAGCGAGGCTCCGTTAAAAAGTTAGCATATTTTCAATTTTTAAACTGCTAAAAATTAATAATGGATTTTGACCAAAAACTCTAAACAGTATTGTACACTATTCTACCTTACCATAGATCAGGTGGTGAGTCAAGTGGCACATTACTAGGGCTTTTATATCCCGCTTTGTTTTTCGAAAATCGATCAATTTGTTTTTGACACATATACCGTCAAAGTTCGGATTTATCATAAATTTAAACTCTCAAAAACCATGGGCGCACCCAGGGGGGCCTCGGGAGCCACCCCCTCCCCCCAAGCCCAAGATTTTTTTAGGAATTTTCCACATATTTCATAAATAAAAAGATAAAATAGCATAAAATACGATATCATGAGGTCTTCCCCCCCCCCCTCCCAAAAAGGTCTCGGGGCCCCCAAGACATATTCCTGGGTGCGCCACTGCAAAAACTAATGACGATTTTCCAAAGTCCATCAAACCGAGACGAGTATAATATTCCCTATCTAGATAAGCGCTCAAACGATGTCCCTCACGCAAAGAAAATGGACGTGACCAAAAGATTTTTTCAAAAATTAAAAAAAATACTTATAAACATAGTTTCAAAAGTTAAAAGAAAACCCCTTGTATAACAGCTATTTATGTTTTACTTATGCGAATGTACTAAACTTTATAAATTTCAAATCGGTATGGTGGCGGCAAAGTGCTTTTTATTTCAAATCATTGTTAATTGTGAAAAGTTACACTTACCTCTCAAATTATTATGGTATTATTATGAGATTCTGGATTGCTGGGAAAACTAGAAAATAGATATTTCTTTTCTGATGTATTACAACTAATTTGGAAACAGAAATAAGTACATATTTATTTTATAAAAAATTTGAAATTTTTGACAAATAAAAACAAACATGACTTGCTTTGTCAGTTCATTTAAGGTCGTTTATTCAGCACAACGATTTTGAGTGGTTTTTGATTTTTCTTATTAGTTAAATTACCGCCGTTCATTCATAAGTTAAAGAGCGCCTACAAACGTCCTCTATTCAAACATTGTTAGAGTATAGAGATCCGATGTTCTGTCCTTTATTTTGAAAGACATTGAAGGGCTTGCCGCGACTCTCTTAAATTCAAATATTTCAACATACAGGGAGTCTACAGTCACCATCTGTTTATCCAGAAACAATGACATTTCGTTTCAAAGTCACAAAGGTATAACTGCGTCTGGCAAGGACTAGCGCATCCCGTCGTCCTTATTTTTCAATAAAAATTTTTGAGGAATATACGATACAGCAGACAAAGTTTTAAAATAATAACAGACGATATTTCATGAAATGCTAAACTTTAAAAACATAAAAGGAAATTTTTTGATCAACGTCAGAGAATACAATTGCAAAACCAATTTAACTGCGGTTAAAAAAAGATAATCAAAATAATATAATTTGGTTTTTCTTTTTTTTGTGCGAGAGCTCTTACGTTCCTAGGATCAGCTGAAAGAAACTCTTTAAAAAAATCGAAAATAAAGTACCTAATCAGTATAAAATATAGCTTCAGAACTATGTAACAACTGGCTTAAAAATGCTTTAAACTAGGAAAGAATGATGAAAGTCTTAACCAAAATTTCAGTTTTCTCGAGATCATGGTCTATTAAAATTAAAATATTGGAAAGAATAAACATTGTATTCCTAATACACGAGGAAGCGAATTCTTCCGGTCGTGCTCTCTAGAGTGTGCCGATTCGTAAAAACCAATTAACCCGAATGTGTTCTTAAAGAGAATGTCGATAATGGGAAATCGTCGTTCTCTGAGCAGGCCAAGCGCAGATAGAGATCTACAGAAAACACCAATGATTCATGTAAGACAAAAGGCGACGTTTAGTTGTTAAAACAGTTTTTCGTTGGTCCTGTTGTGTTTGTTTCGACACAAACAAATAAATGTTACACATCTCTCTCCGTTTCCGATGTTTGGTTTTTTTCTTATTTATGAGCTCAACGATAAACTTGTTTTTTAGAATTGTTGTATTTCAAATATTTTAATAGGTGTTTTTACTTAATCCGATTACACAAGGAAAATAGTAAGAAAAGCATTTACCACATTGTATCAATTCTGTAAATTAGAGAAAACAGTGAGGTCCCTCTCGAGTTTACACACCTGATTGGCAGTTAAGTCCTCTCACTATTAACAGAGGTGGCATTATTTTTAGTGGAAGTTTATCTACTGGTTGTTAGTAAGAGAAATGAATGCAAACATTTTTTGTCAAAAATTATGTCATTGGTATAAAAAGGGGTATAATTACATGAATAGGCCAACGAGATTCGTGTATTCAAGGAATATTTCTCGTTTAACCCTAATTTAAAGAACAGTTTTACTACACAAAAAAAACAAAATTTACGTACATTAATTTTCAACTATTGAACGGAAACTAATTGACTCAATGTACTCAAACATTAATATATATAAATAACATATTAAGAACATTTAATAATATTAAAATTCGATATTGAATATTGAATCAATATTTTTAGTTCATTAGCAAAAGATTAACGTTTAATTAATAATACAAAAAATACTTTTTATGCCACTGAAAAATAATTTGGCAACGAATTTTTTAAAAGTTTTTTATAATACTAAATTTTTATTTTGTTACTCCCATACTTACTAAAGTTTTCGGTTTTACTTAAATGGTTTAACATTTTACTCTAATTATGCTGGAATTCCTTGAACTTGACAACAATTTGATTTTCGGAGTAGTCATAACTACATTGTATTGTATCGCAAATAACAATCTGCACGGATTCGCTGGAAAAGATGCAAAGATGGGAAAAACTTTTAACAGTAGGCTCAACCTGGTAAAGCAAGCGGCTACAATTGAATCAATTACTTACAGTAAAAAGAAATTGTCACTTTTGAAATTTGAGACTGTCGAAAAAAGATTTCAATTTACCTTATTTAATATATAAATTGCACGTAACATAAGGAAAATGAAAAACAAAACAACAACTAAAATTTAGGTTAAAAAATATAGACCTCCCGGGAATCGGATTCTAATCTGGTGCGCTGGAGTCGACATAAAGCCTTTTTCCTCACAGTAACTTCAAGTTACCAGGTAACCTGGTTACTCCTTTTCTGTTTTTCTTCGCTGAAACTATGACGTCACGAGTAACCACACAGTGTAAACCAGCCTAGCAGACGTGGTTGCTGAAATACTTTGAGGTTAACATCGTTTTTTTTTTTGCTTTTTTTTTTCAAAATGTTTGATTTTAATATATAAATTAACAACAAATTATGTTTGCTAGTTTCCACCTATGCGTGCCCACCCCGATTCAAAAAACGCATCACGTGATGGGCCATTGGATTTGCACCGGTTTCAAATGCAGCGTCACCTGACACCCGGTTTCCACCTATCAATGACGTTGCATTTAAAACCGCTGCAAATACATGGTCCATCACGTGATGCGTTTTTTGAATCGGGGTGGGCATGCATTGGTGGAAACACGGTGTAACGGTAGAAAATGAAGCACATCCAGGGCCGTATCTGGACCAAAATTTTAGGGGGCGTTAGGCCAGTGGAATTTGAAAAATTGTGGTTTAAAAAAGAACTACAATTTTTTAATGGGTTTTAATGATAAAAAGTTAAACGTAAAAAACACATTTCTATCTATTTTTCGGAGGGGGTTTGAACCCCCAAAACCCCCCCTCAGATACGGCCCTGAGCATATCCCTTGAAGTTTGGTACTGTCAATTCAACTGCAACTAGCCTCAAAATGTACTGCCTTTGTTGTTCTGTGGTACGGCGGCCTTACAACACAACACCAAAGGGGCCTCACAACCACCAGAGGTATTTAAAACTGAAA
Organism: Aspidapion aeneum; assembly: GCA_963576565.1. Taxonomy (NCBI): domain Eukaryota; kingdom Metazoa; phylum Arthropoda; class Insecta; order Coleoptera; family Brentidae; genus Aspidapion; species Aspidapion aeneum. The sequence goes on along the minus strand of OY755042.1, from coordinate 35,320,289 downwards.
GCGATAGTTCTAGAAAAAAATCAATTCCAACAATTAATTCTTTTCTGGATTTCAGAATTTGCTGGTAAAAACAAACAATTATCAATTGGAAATGTTATCCACAGCTGACTATCTGACGTCATGCAGCGGTTACTCCAAGTAACCGTGACGTTATTTAGAGCAACTTAAATGAGTGACTAGTAACCTCGAGGAAAAAGGCTTATAGCTAAATGTTGGGTCCGAAGTGAGAAGGAAAGTTCAAAGCAGTATATGGATTCTTGAAAAGGGTAAGTTTGAGAATGAGCATCCCCCCACGTCAGGACCAATAGAGGTGCGGAAATCAAGAGAGATATCATGCGCCGTTTATCTTTCACCCGATTTTGAGGGAGTACTCCTCACTCATTTAAGAATTCATACACAGGGCATTTTATGTGAATATACATATATACTAGACCATATCGATTTGCCATCGACCCAATTCGTCGCCTGTAAAACGCTCCGCAAAATAGAGTTCCTATCCTAAAATCCTAAATTATTTTTCCTTAAGTTAGCACCCCTGGTCTCCTTTTGGCAGGTCAAAATCGGTGTTAAGCTAACCATGGTCAATTGATCGCAAACGTATCCTAACCTGTCAAGATGGTCCGTGTGGTGTCCGGAAAAAAGATTAGCACTAAGGCAACCCCTAGACCTGTCGTAAGAGGCGATTAAGGAGGCTCGACCCATGGGTAAATGGGTAGTCTGGTAACGGAGGAGCATTGACCAATATGTTAACAAAAAAAAATTAAAACTGGTAACCTTTGGGATCACACCAGATAACATTTAATATAAAGGGGATGGGTTAATCTGGTGATTCTCTGAATGGATTCGGTGGCCTGGCCATTCAGGAAATCACCACATGAGTCAGGGTATATGGAGTGCCTATTTGGAGCTAGCATGTATTTAGTGCGGGCACATTGTGACTCTCTGTACCCTGTTGATTATGTCAATCCAAGGCTACAACCATGGCATTATGTGGTATATCATGATGACGTAAAAACGTGGTGCACAACGGGCCCAGAAAGGCGGCCTAGGTGCCAAGTTAGATCATTTAAGGGTGCTGACCCCCACTACAGTACATTCATACATTCATTCATACAACCTGTCAAGATACCACTTTGTCAGGATTATTTTACAAAAAAAAATTATTTTTCAAAAAATTACTTTTTGAAATATATTTAAAAAAATGCAAAATAAAACTACGGTGGCGGCAAGTTATCCCGGCGACGAATTTTCCGGGCGGCGGGTTGGCCCGGAATAAATTTGGGTCGTCGTCGAATTGTCCCATTCCATGCGCATTCTTTGCTCTTTTTATTTTCAAGTGAGGATGGACTTCCAAAACCTGTACCTACCTACTAAATAAGTTAATTCTTTACAATTAATCATTTTCGTGTGAAAGTTTATTTCGAATAGTATATTCGTCTTTTATTTTTCAGCGATTAGACGAAACCTAGTTCAAACAAGACCGGTATTACAAATAATTTAAATTTAGATTTTAAATTACTATTCTAACTACATATGGCACCGGTTCAGGTATGCGTGTGGCCCCACTTAATATGCAGTTAGCGAAAATTGTTGATAATAGTACTAATAACCATAAATTGCCTACATTTCTTCGAGTTGCCTATAAATGAATAACGTGACATTGTTTATCTTTCCTGCCTGATTATTCAAAACACAGGGTGTTATGTTTTTATAAAAAGCCATTGAAGACTGTAATTAATTTATAGCATTTTTATTTCTTTGTCTAGCTTATTATTTTATCCAAATTTAGTAGGAAAGATTTTCAAAGAGTATAGAAAATATTATTTCTGATTCTGGTAGTACAAGCAAGATCTTTACTTTAAAGATCCCGTTGATACCACTCTGACACTCTTGAGAAAGGATAAAAAAAATAATAATACATTTTTGAAAACATAAATGCAATATAACTCATTTTCAATGAACCGAAGCCTAGTATACTTTTAGCTCACACATATACTATACTATAGAAGTGTTAGCTCACACATATACTATACTATAGAAGTGTGAGCTATAGTGATCCTAATTTGTTCGAGAAAAAAAAAGTTGCTCCGATTTCAAAAATTTTTATATATCTTTGCGTTTCAGATGATTTTGAAACTTTTTTGTTGCGCCGTCTGTCTGTCTGTCTGTCTGTCTGTCTGTCTGTCTGTATGTCTGTCTGTCTGTCTGTCTGTATGTCTGTCTGTAACGACCAACGCGCATAATTCAAAAACCGCTGGGCCGATTTTAATGAAATTTGGTACCCAGGCTGGGTCTTGGTTCGAGATGGCCCATTTAAAAATAAACAAAATCAACCGAACACAAACCAAATAAAAGGGAGGGGGTAGATTAAAAAAATTAGAGTTTATGTGAAAATATGGCGTGTGTGATATCAAACGAAAAGTAATTGAGTCCGTAGTTTAACAAAATACATTATAGTTTTTGTTTTTTTTAAGGGTGGGGGTAGATTTAAAAAATTTGAGTTTAAGTCAAAACACGGCTTGTGTGGTATCAAACAAAAGGTAATTTAGTCTGGAGTTGAATAAAATATATTTCAGTTATTAGTTATATTAGCTCACACGTACACTATAACTATAGTACCTAGTGTGAGCTTAGGGGCCCATATATTGGCAGAGTATTTTTTTGATAATAAAACTTCTACTTACAATATGTATCACTTGGTGCAGTCCAAATTGTAAGTAACACTTCAGTGGTGTCCGTAAAGTGGGAACATCAAAAAGTCACAATAATTATTACAGGTTTTTTGCAATTTTCCTAAAAACTTAAAACTTTAACAAAATATGTGCATGAGATAAAATTTCTTTTTTAACGATGTATAACTTCTCGGGTACAAGTTTACCATTAAAGACCCAGTGCAATTCATAAATGTGGGTGATTTCTAGATAATGTCGAAAATCGCTTGAATGTTAAGGTTTTTATCCGATTTTCTTCAAAACAAAGGGCTCTAGAAAAATAATTTATATGGCTTAATTATACGATAAAATTTTCTTTCCAATGATGTATGACATAATTAATTCAGGACTACGGCTATTAATTCGTTGACGTAATTATTATCAACTTTTTGCAGCTTTTGTAAAAACTAAGCTCTTTAGGAAAATATTCGTAAGAATACTTTATTAAGAAAACAAAATTTCCTTTTTAACGATTTATCATCAAGTAGGCTTAAATTTACCATTAACGTAACAGTGTCATCTATATATCGGAGTTATTTACAGAAATCGTCAAAAACCTATTTTATTGATAAGTTTTTATTCAATTTTATAAAAATTCCTTTTTAACGATGTGTAACAAGCGTGCGTTAAGATTATGAAAAATATTTCAGTGCCGTCCGTAAACGAAAGCGCCTTTTAAAAATTACAAAAAATACTTTCTATTTTAAGTTTTATCAAATTTTCTAAAAAAGCAAGCTCAGAATAATTAATTTATAAATTTGGTTCTTCAAAAAACAAAATTTAATGTTTAACTTGTTGGATTTTAATTTAATCCTATCGGAGAGTGACGTCCATAGATGGGGTTATTTCACAAAATTCGTTGAAACTCCCGTTTAGTTTTAAGTTTTTAATTAATTATAGTAAAAACAAAGCTGTTTGTGGAAAAATGTTCTTTCAAATTGTTGTATAACATGCTTGAGCCAAAATTGCATCTAAAATTTTAGTGACTTCATTAAACATTAGATTTCTTACGCTACTCTATTAATTTATCCATCGTTCGACAGAAAATTTGATTCTCTAGAATAAAGCGCAGATATAGATTTTTCCTCAAATGCTTAGGTTTTGCGAGATCCGCAAAAACATATAATATATATTTTGTTAAGTTTCTTTTTTAATTTCCTCCACCTGAGTGTTACCCACAATCTAAATTGCAATGAGTGATAAAATGTTTAATGGAAATTTTATTATCTACAAAAAAGTGTTATGTACTTTTCCTCCTAAAAGACTATGTTTCTGAGAAAAGCGTTGGTGCATTTATTTTGGTTGAAATGTACATGTTGGGGACGCCTAGTGGTATGTATCTCTCGAAAAGTAGTACGTTGGTTGCTTAACATATCTTGTTTGATAGGTATTTTCATGGGTTTTAAATTTTCTATTTATATAAAATAGTACAGTAAAATACTGATAAAAGAAAAATATTCAAAAATCCAAGATGGCGGCTCCTTGTTAACAATGTTCCTGAAAGGAGAGAGGTCGAAGCTTTTACTATGTTTAATAGAGCTATAGTAGCTATTAATTGCGCCAGTCTTGGCTTTATGTTTTTAAAAACTTTTTAAAATTTTTTTAATTTTCATTAGTCATCTTGAGTATTTCACAATTCATCAAACGGATTCTTATTTTTGAGCCCTTTGTGTATACCCTGAACTGTTCTTTGACTACCAAAATCAGCAATAAAATTTTATTTATACCTCAAATCCAGGTTAGGCCCGATTAGTAGTAATCTTTATTTAGCATATTTTTTTTACGAGCTTTAGCGTCAATCTAATTTAAAAAAAAAGTGTTTATTTGGTATAATTAATATTAAAAATATATTTTTGGTATTTGAGAGGTTGCAATAAAACTGCCGATGAACTGGATTTTTTTTTTGACAAATCAGTAGTTTATTTTTAGAACTATACATAAGTATATGTAAGTATATATACGACTCAGAAAATCGAATAAGGCTGAACTCCGGTAATCTTCTGTACTATAAAGGTAAAGAAGAAAACAACAACTTCGGAGTAGGATTCATAATAAATAAAGGAATCTCAGATCGCGTTGCCTATCTTATAATCAAAGAGGATGAACATGGAAGATACTAAAATAAGGGATTTTGGTTATGGAGAAAGGAATGACAGGGGCTCAACCTTAATGAATTATCTGGAGGAAAAACACCTTTATGCAATGAATTCGTTCTATAAAAAAAACAGCAACGAAAGTGGATATGGCTCAGCCCTAATGGAGTAAAGAAAAACGAAATTGACATACTGACTACTGAGAAAAACATCGTTAAAGATGTAACAGCCCTAAACAGCTTTACAACCGGCAGTGATCATGGGGTGGTGAGATGACAGCAATTTCGAAACAAAAAAAAAATGATAATCACTATGAATAACTTGACATGAATAGACTTATACAAAATAAAGCTATATCCAAAGAAATGCTAAAAAAACAGCAAAGCTAAAACTCCGAAAATGAAAATATAGTTGAAATAAATGATACATGCGTTGACAAGAGCTATGACCAAAGTAGAAAAAAATATCACAAAAAAAAATCCCGGTCCTGCCCTCATCACAGTATACGTGCTGAAAGTTAGGTCTTTTTAAAGTTCTTTTTCTGTATGAAAAACGATTCAAAAAATTTTTTTAGTGAACCATTTGACAATACTTTTTTATTAATAGATCAAATGTTAAATAGGACTCTAACGTAAACAGAAAAATGAAAACTTTTAATACTCTCTTTGTTAATATTCAGTCACTGATAAATAAATTAAATATCTTGGAAATGATACTCACTGAACGTCAACCGAAAGTCTTTTGTATTGCGGAACACTGGTGTATGAATGACGACATTTGTAGTATAAAAATTGAGAAAAATTATAATTTAGCTCGTCACTTTTCACGAAAAAACCATATACATGGGGGCACAGCAATTTATGTTTATAAAAATTGTCATTTTAAAGTGTTACATTTTATTGAAAAACTATGTGTAGAACTACTGTTTGAATGTTGTGGTATTGAGATTGAAATTGATAATGTAAAAACATGTATATTATGTATATATAGATCAAATGTTGTGTCTTTTTTTTTCTTTATAGTTTATTTATCGTAATAAGTGAGTGCTTGAAATTGCAGGAAAAGATTGTAGTCTGTGGAGACCTGAATTTCGATTACTATAAGCCCCAAGAGAGAAGGTTTATTATTGATATAATTCAGGCTTTTAATTTAAACATGACCAATTATGACTATACTAGAGTGTTCACAAACTGTCATGATGTAACATCCAAATCAAAGTTGGATTATTTTTTGCCCAACATTTCTACCAGTTCCTGTCAGACAACAGTAAAAGATTTCTCACTTGGAGATCACTATGGTTTGGAGTCCTGTGTTTTTGTTAGCAATAAAAATGAACATAATGAACAAAATATAAACAAAAAACAAGAATACAAACGAAGAATGCTATCAAGTCACAACATTGAACAACTTAATCAGTTTCTGTACGGCAAATTCGATGATATTGTGGATGAAAGTGTAGACATTAATATTTTGTTGAATAGATTTTTGTATACAGTAACAAATGCTGTTGATTTTTATTGTCCTGAGCGCAAACACTGTGGCCTTAAAAAAAGTTAAAAAAATAATTTGGGCGCCAATTTGTGGCCTATTAAAATGCGTTGTGTGACATTTGTGGCAGCTTAAAGACGTTGCTGCCATTTTGTGGCACTATAATTAGAAATTTGCCAACTTGTGACACAACAAAACCGCTGAATAATTAACAAATATCTGGAAGCAGAACTGTATTTTCCAGCTAGGTAAAACATTGATATGCCCGGTAACTTTTATACAGTGGAGAAGGGGGGGGTTCAGAAATAAGAAAATTTTAAGTGCGCCACATTATTTAATACCAATGTTTTACAAAGAAGTTCTTAAATAAAATACAGTTCAACCCAAACGTTGTAGCCAAACAATGAAATTCCACTTACTTCCGAGGCTTCCAGAATATTTGTGTAATTAAAAAACCAAAAAAATTGACTAATAAACAGAATAAAATTCTAAAAGATTGAATTAAGATGACAAAACTAGAAGCACTTTACAGGTAGATGGACTCCTTTAACAGGTCATAGTTATCTACATCTGAATCAGTAGTGTGAGACTCAGTTGTATAAATGATGGTTAAAAAAAAATACACTTCCACAATCGTTCCATCATAGGGGAGATCCGGACCAAATATCTGCTGTCATCATTCTACATTGGGTAGAATGAGACAGACAGCAACCCAGTCCGAGATCCACCCCATGAGGTAAAAATGTGTGACGAAACCGCTAGAAACAAAATATAATCTCATCTCTCTTTTGTCTCCGCAAAGTTGGCTCACTGGATTGTACAAATAATACAGAAATTTAGTTCATCTTGTATATTTTGATTGTAAAACCTGAGAAAAATACTTTCACAAACAAGTCAGGGCCAAAATAGCAAGGCACTTTAAATAGGGCCAAAATAGCCAGGCATTTTAAATTTGATAGTAAAATTATCTTAATCATAAATGAAATGAAGGGCACAAGTCAATGTAGTAAATATGCCGCAAAACTAGGGTTATGACGTCATACCTTATCTTGCGTTTACAAGAAATGTCGGAATTATACTGTGAAAAATTATATATGAAACGATTACCTCTAAATTATATTAAAAATTTATATGAAAAGATTATGTCTAAATTATATTGAAGATTTATGTGAAAGACTGTATCTGAAGCTTGCTCCTACCTTGGTCCTTGATGATTTTATGTGTGTTTTATTTTGTAAACCTGGAATTCTGTTGTCCTGTTGTCTCACCACTGCTCCCGGGTCTCCTGCTCTGCTCGCGCCTTCCCTCGTGCCCGCTTAGCACATGATGTTAGGCCAGCACTTTGGTCTTAAAGGTTGTGGGATTCTTGCCCGAGCATAAAAGGTTGTCCTTGCCCGAGCGTAGAACCCTGTGGAAAATGAAATTTTTCAGTTTCCTGGAGAACCCCATGTCGACTCAATAAAATACAGCAGATTTAAACAGATGAACTAAAATAACCCTACGTACCTTTCCCAGGGTTAGAACTGGCTCGTCCGGCTTCCCACCAGCGTCCAGCCCAACTGTCCCGTCGCTGGAATTGACAGGGCTGTAGACAAAGGAGAAAAACAATATATAGTTTTTATCCAACACGTGGTTAAAAGAAAAATATAAAAACGCCAACAATTCCCCACGTCCTTTGTCAAAAAAAAGTACATTTCCCACGAAAAATAATTACAATTTGGGAGGCAAATATTATCTTGAAGAGTACTCAAATAATAAAAAAAATGAAAAAAAAAATAAAATCGAACTTACCGCTGCTCTTTCCGTACAAATGGCGTAGGCCGACTTAAATTCCCCTCAAAAGGGTGCGAGCGTCACTCCAGATTACGCCTAAAACACGACGGCTCACTCCTCACAGTCTCTGGGATATCTCCTACAATTCGCTGCAGTGCCAAACCAAAAACAATGGCGATCCCAGGGCCTGTTGTCGACCCAGCCAAAATTTGTTAGCAAAGAGAGACAAAGCACTTCGTCGAGAATACCAGAATAATGCAGTGGCCGGAAACCGTTTTGTAAATTTGGTGGGGAGTGGGGACGGTAAAACGCAATAGTACCAACCTAATCTTCCCGGTTAAATTCAAATAAAGGATGCAAACCTATTTATAAAAAACTTTTTCGCCAAAAATAAATCTCTACCTTCAGTGGCAAGACTGGAAGAAAAAACCCGCTACCCAATGAGGACATACAGCGATAGTTCTATACAGGTATATAGGGGGCAGCACCGACCAAGGGGACATGAAAATTAGGTAAAACGTACATTGAGGTGTTGTCGGATCTATTTCCACGGTTGAAATTTATATAGCAAGGACGTCGAGACACCCTCCATACATTTGATCGAACATTTGCCTACCGGACCCCCGCCAACATATCAAGTAAGAGGAAAATAACCAGACGGACTATAAGAAGCTCAGCATTGAAACCATCAATTGTAAATTCAATCACTGGAGATTCGAGCATGTATCAACCCCAGGAATATTTGAACATTCAACCAATTCCCATATGAGTAAAGCTATACTAAGTGTAGAATTTAGTTGTATTTTAGCTACTGTTTCAGTCACAAGTTTCCTTTGCTCTTTATATATGTTTTCTCTAAGATTCATATGGTTTGACGCCATTCTTGTAAAACATTTCTACTGTAATAAAGTTGTTTCTGAACCTGAACCCAAAAATACACACTGAACTACTGCTAAGAAGCTCGGCACAAGAGTGTTCAGATGTTAACTCACACGATTTCGTTTATTCTTTTAGTCTTGGTTTTTATCCCTCGTTTATCTCCCATTTACAAAAGTGCATAACTCTTATTTATTTTATCCTTTCCCTATCAAATTAATAAAGATATCAAAGTGGCGGAGCCTCGGTTGTTCCTGGTCGACCCAAATATGTTTTTGTACTATCAAAACTAGTTAATCCGTGAAGGATATGAGGTTCGGATTGTCCCAATATCCTCGAAATAAACGTAAGGGAATGAAATGTTCATCTAAATGTTTCCTTCCTGTTACTGAAACCATTTGTGATGCGGCAACGCCGCCATTCCCCAGCATAACAGCTGTTAACCTTTCATGACGACAAGAGAATCACAAAATTCCACAGATAAAAACAAAACAATCAAAATTTTTATGTGATTTTCCCGAAGCCTGTGATCTTAAATTCCAATTACGATGTCCAGATAATGCGATGTGCGTAGTGTCCACAGTAATTCGATGGAATGTCTCCTTTATAAGGTAACTTTTTGGACACTATATAACCTCCAAACCTAGCTCTATAAAATACCCTTGATTTGTGTACAGAAAGACGAATCAAAGAGCCTTGATTATTTACCTAAATAAACAAATATGTAACGTTGTCTTAAACGTAAAAATGACACGTTACAACACAAATACTCTGAAACTAAGAAGCCTGAATGGGTCAACCAGAATATAATTTTCATCATTTAGAAGCTATGTTTCAGCGAACAAAAGTTAATACTGTTCTAGTCCGTGACTACAGACAGCTCAAGAATGAACATAGGAAATTAGTAAATAGAACAAAAAAAGAATATTATAGTAATAAAATTAGAAACTCAAATAATAAAAGCAAAGAGGCACGGCGCGTAGTGAACAGGAAAAAGCCCAATAACAAGAGCATCATCTCACTTAAGAATGACACTAGCACAATAACGGATCCAAAAGAAATATGCGACACATTCTTAGGATACTATAAAAACATCCCCAGATAATTAATTGAAAAGAATTATCCCTTAACGGCATCAGACTCTAATGATTGTACAGTCTCTCGAAATGTATGTAGCTCTTTCGTATTCCTTCCCGTCACCGAACAGATAGTTTTACGCTTAATAAAGGAACTAAAAAATACTAATTCAGTTGGACTTGATTGTATTTCAAGTAAAATACTTAAAGCTATTGCCAATGTTATCGCTGAACCATTAAGTTTTCTAATAAACCAAGCTTTTAATCAGGGAAAGTTTCCCACTCATTTAAAAAATGCATGTGTTATACCAATCTTTAAAAGCGGCGGTTCTCAAGAGATAAATAATTATAGGCCAATATCTCTACTTAATGTAATTACAAAAATATTTGAAAAAGCAATTCATGAACAAATGTATGAATATCTGGTCAAATTTAAGTTATTAAGTAAAACGCAAGATGGTTTTTAAAAAAATAAAAGCACGGAAACTGCATGTTTTGATTTTCTTCAGTTTCTCTATCATAACTTGGATAAAAAGAAAAAAGTGGCAGCGGTATTTTTTGATATGTCTAAAGCGTTTGATGTGATAAACATTGATTTTATTTTAAAAAAACTAAGTGCTCTGGGTTTTAGAGGTAGATTTCTGGATTTGATAGAATCTTATCTTAGATACCGGAAGATGTGTGTTAAGTATGAAGAGGCTAGGTTTGACTTTGTTGAGGTTAATCAAGGAGTTCCTCAAGGATCAGTTCTTGGGCCTTTAATCTTTCTCATTTTTATTAACGATCTAACAGAAACATTGAAGGTAGAGTGCTGTCCAAATTTTGCAGACGATGTTAGTGTGGGTGTGGCTGCTGATTCATCTGAAGAACTAACGCTTCAACTGAATCAAGTATGTTCTAGATTTAGTTCATGATGCACTAAAAACAAGCTTATTGTCAATGTAAGAAAAACTTTTCATCCAATAATAACAGAATTGCATACGAGATTGGAGATGTACAAATCGGTGGAAGCAAGTTGGATGTTGTTAAGGAAACGAAAATTCTTGGTATCAAAATCGATAGTGGCCTAAATTGGCAGAGTCATATTGATCATGTATGTAACAAACTGAACTCAGCCTATTATGCTATCTTACAACTTAAAGATACCTTTGATAACAGTGGGCTTATGAATGTCTACTATGCGCTTGCCTATTCTGTCCTATCTTATAATGTTGTCTTTTGGGGCAATGCAAATTATATTGAGCGGGTACTAATTCTACAAAAAAGGCTAATTAGATTAATTTTTAACATAAGACCGAGAGACCCGTGTAGGCCTGTTTTCGTTAAAAATAGAATATTAGCTCTGCCAGCTATTTTCATTTATAGATCTATATTATTTCTTAGAAATAATAAACAACACTTTGAAAATATTTCCAGAGTTAATAGTAATCGTTTTAACACCCGAAATGGGAATATGATTAGGGTAGACCAGCATGTTAGTACTCTCTATGAGAAGTCACCAAGTTATATGGCGATCAAGTGTTACAATAAATTACCAAATAATATCAAGGTTATTAATAATGTAACACAATTCAAAGATGCAGTTAAAAAAATTCTGCTAGATATATGCCCCTATGATATAAAATTCATTATATTATGAATAATTTTTGTAGTAAAAGTATTTGTTGTCGTATTTATTTATTTACTTTTTTGTGACCTGATGTGAAAAATCGTTTGTGTGTATATGTATGTATAGGTTTTATATCTATGCATATTTTTTGTTGTTGTTTACATTGGTAAATATGTTATTAGAATTAAGTATTGACATAACCGCAAGGAACTTTCTTTTTTTTATTAAATAATTAGCTATTGGTGACGATTTCCATATTGTATTTTACAATCATTTTGAGGAAAAATAAAGATTTGATTTGATTTATAGCAACATCTTACTTCACTGGGCCTAAAACTTGTTTCACCAATCACTTTCCTAAAAGTGGGAGTTACCAAACCCGAATACAACCACATCCTCAGTTTCCGTCGTCAAGTTTTCATTTCACCATTATAACATATCACTTTACCAAGCTCTATCCTTGTTGAGTATGAAAATCATACCGAATTTTAATTTCTTAAGACGGAATGTCATGCTTTAAATGTAAAGCCGTAGGACATTTGGCCTCCCAATACCCTACTATCTCTACAGAACCAAAGAATCTCCCAGAAAGCCAAGAATCTCCTGAAATACAAGAAAAAACAGCGGCACCACAATTATCATTAAATGACTTCGAGGGCCAACAAATAAATAAAAGAAATTTTGACCTGGTTGAAGACGGTACAAGCGATGGCTCACAAGATTCCAAAGCAGACTAATAAATAAATAAAATGAATAAAAGTAATCATTCAATTCTTCAGTGAAACTTAAACGGCTACTTTCTTCATCTTAAAATGCTTCAAATCCTTATTCATGAAATAAAACCATCCATAATTTGTCTACAGGAAACGTACTTTAAACCCGGTAAGGAACACTGTCCAAAACAATACAGAAGTTTTTTCCTTAGTCGACAAAATTAAGAGAGAGCAAGTGGAGGAGTCGCTATTTTTGTGCATAAATCGTTAAAAGCCGAAGAAAACGTTTTAAATACTAATTTTGAAGTATTGTCTTTGCAATGCTTACATTACATATATTTTACTGCACAAGAAATGAATACTCGTTTTATGCAAATTCGCTCTCCCAAAACAATAACAGGAGACTTTGATTGTCATCACATAATGTGGGGCTGTGAAGCCACCAAACCTCGTGGAAAAATATTTTTAGACTGCTTGGAAAATACAAATCTAGTATTGTTAAACGATGGTTCACCAACACGATTTGATGCACTCTCTAGAAAATTCTCAGCCATAGATCTCTCACTTAGTGACCCTTCTATTGCAACGTCTTTAAAATGGAAAGTCCTTCCGTCACCTTACGAAAGCGATCATTTCCCTATTCTAACCACCAGCATAGAGGAAACATATGAAACCTATAGCCTAGAAAAATGGAAGTTTAAAAATGAAAATTGGAATCTATATCAAGAATTAATACACCAAAGATTAAAACCGACCTGTATGGAATTTGATATTGATAAATCCCTGGAAAATATTAACCAGATAATTAAAGATTGTGCTCTCATCTCTGTCGGGAAAAAGCAATACCCTAAAAACCGAAAGCATGTTTCATGGTGGAATCAAGACTGTGCAAAAGCAATACAAGAAAGCAAAAACGCATTTAATAGATATAAAAGGAATAACACTCAAGAAAACTTAATTCTGTTTAAAAAAGCTAGGGCCAAAGTACGTTACACAGTCAAAAAAAGTAAAAAAGAATCTTTTATAAACTTCACCACCTCGCTTAATTCAGGTACATCTAGCGCAGAAGTTTAGGATAAAAAAACTACCCACTTGTCGATCCAAAAGCTATTAGTCAATGGTCAAACTTTTACTGAAAGCAAAGACATTTCAAACATAAAAGGTAAAAATTACTATTTTAATTCCTCCAATGACAGTTTGAACCCTCAATTTTTAAACTTTAAAATAAGAACTGAACAAGACGAGATTCTTGTTTTGAATGTGGAAAAGAACATTTTAAATAGCAGAATTACCAAAATGGAACTAGAAGAAACTTTGAGAAGCCTTAAAAACACCGAACCGGGCCCTGGTGACATTCCCGCATTATTAATTCAAAACCTTCTATATAGTGCCAAAGAGCTACTTCTAGATTTTTTCAATAAAATATGGACCCAGCGTCAGTTTCCAAAACTTTTGGCAAAAGCTATAGTTATTCCAATTCTAAAAGGTAAATCAGACATAGATCCAGAATCCTATAGACCAATTTCACTTACTTGTGTGATGTGTAAACTACTTAAGAAAATCGTCAACCATAGACTGTGTTGGTTTTTAGAAAAAGAAAACCTACTGATTCCAGAACAAAGTAGTTTTCGCATGAACAGGTCAACACAAGATAACATAGTTGAATTGGAATCTAAAATTCATGAAGCTTTCGCAAATAAGCAAAACTTCGTCTCGGTATTCTTTGATGTTAGAAAAGCTTTATTCAAAACTTTTTACAAATTCGAAAATTTCAAGTACGTGCAAACAACGAGCTATCAGATGAAGTTATACAGGAAAATGGAACACCCCAAGGCTCTGTCATAAGTGTTACTCTCTTTTTAGCTGCAATCAATGATATCCTGAAGGACGTTAAAGCTCCAGTAAAAGCTCGACTCTTTTGTGATGATTTAATTTCAAAAATTAAAGGAAAATCTATGCAGTCCCTAGAAGCACTACTCCAAGCAGAGATTAGATAGTCTTACAATACAGGTTTTATCTTTTCTGCAGAAAAAACCAAGATTATGTTATTCTCAAAAAGAAGGATAGGCCTTACTACTCCAAAACTTCAACTGTACGGAGTAGACTTTCAATCTATAAGGTTTCTAAGTATGAGCTTAGACTGCAAACTAAACTAGAGCCAACATATTAAAACACTTCTTCAGAAATGCCAGAAAAATATAAATCTTCTTAAAGTTTTGTCCAACAGATCCACCCTCTTAACTATTTACAGAACACTTATAAGATCAAGGCTTGACTATGGTTGTATAGCATATAATTCTGCACCAAAAACTACTTTATACTCTCTAAATATTATCCATAATACATGCTTAAGAATAATTCTAGGAGCTTATCGTACAAGCCTTTTTTGTGAAGCAGGTGAACCCTCACTAGAACTTCGAAGAATGTTTTTAAGCTTCTCTTACGCCACGGGGGTAATACAAAATCACTCTAATCCAGCTAGACAGAACCTCACAGATAACAGATTTAGAAATATCTATCAATTAAGACCAAATAGCACACCATCATTTTACGAAAGGATTCAGCGATACCAAATACAAATTGGAGAAAGTATTCCAGCATTTTTTGAACATCAAAGGCAAAACCCACCATGGCTTATAAGTTCTCCAGAGGTTATAACGTCTATGACCAGATTTAATAAATCTTACACGAATCCTCTAATTTTACAGAAAGAGTTTCTTAACACTTTGCAAAATATGCAAAACTATACGAAAATATACACTGATGCATCGAAAACCTTAGAAGGTTGTCGAAAATCGAGAAAATCATCTTTTTAAGCTGACAAAATTTTCCAGTATATATAGCGCAGGACTGTACGCTATATTTAAACTCTATTATATGTATACAGAAAAAAAACAAAAGTATACTGCAAAAATTACAGATTCACTAAGCGCCATTCAGTCAATTTCGGTAATGTATTCAAAACATCCAATTGAACTCTACATCAAGGATCAACTTTTTAAAATCCAAGAAACATCACTAAATGTAGTATTTATATGGGTTCCTTCTCATGTGAATATAAAGGGCACGAGTTAGCAGACATAAAAGCAAAAAGAGCTATAAGTGACATGAACTCAATAATCATAAACCAAACTGTGTGTAGTGATTTCAAAATGTGGACTAAAGCAAAAATTAAACTACTACTCTACTACTTTGAGAGTAGTGTTGATAGCTGGCAACACACATTGATGAAATTTGCTTTTGTTTAAGAAACTCAAAACATAAATAAAGACCTAACCTATTTTATTTGCCTCCAAATTAAAGGCTATAAACAATAAATTTGTATTTTTTTAAATAAAATAAAAAAATGAATGTGCCGCTTTAGTTGACATGAATCTAGTTTGCTCGGATGTTAATAAAGACATCTTAGGGATAAACCTTCAAGTCTAAGGCTTGATAAAGTCTTAGTTAAAGACGAAACGTTGACGGAAGACTAATTGGTTTTTCTTTCCCATCCCTAAACCCAAGAAACTTTTCAATTGAATTTACAGGGAACAAATCACAATCAGTTACATGTAAAGCTAACAGAAAGGAAAAGGAATGAATGGATAAGAAATAAAACAAAAGTAAGAGATGTAAGAGGAGGAGTAGCAAAATTAAAATGGAAATTTGCCGTTCATAATATTAGATAGAAAAACGATCGATGGAACAAGTGTATTGTAACCTGGAGACCTTGGGAAAATAAAAGAACTAGGGGAAGACCCCAAATGAGATGGGCGGACGATTTGAAGAGACATGCAGGAGCTAGCTAGATGAAAATGGCGACAGACAGAGAAGAATGGAAGATATTGGGGGAGGCCTATATCCAAAGAGGGCTAGATAGATAGATATAAGGGATAGAGACAATTCAGTGCCAGGAAAGTTCGACAAAGGTTTATTTGATACTTTAATTTTGTAGTAATTATTTTATGTTAATAGTAGTTTTTATTTTTAATTTAAATATTTACTTACTATTCTGGTAAAATTTTGATCTGCTAGGCTAGCTAGCTTAAAACTTCCTTGGCCCTCAAAGGGTTAGAAACATGTCCCAAATTTCCATATCTTAATAGACTTAAAAATTTTAAAATAAAAGTCCTGCTAAGACTCCAGGTTTATAAGAAATTTTGGCATTAGTTTTAGCCAAAGAACACTTCAATGAATTTTATGCATTTAGGTAGGTACTTAGGAAACACCCTCTTTTTTTTCGGGTTTTAGGGTTCTCATATGATTTAATCAAACTCTGAGTTTAGTTAGAACGTCTATCTACTATTTATACACCCTGTAGATATTTAAATACAATCATATAATACCCATTTTCCTAAGAACTGATGTGTTTTGTATAAATAGTTTGGTGTACTCACATTAATTAGAATCATGATTTGGATATTAATTCGTCATTTTGTGTCAAGTTGCTGTCCTAGGAAACATAAATTAATACCACCTACAAAACAATGTATTGTTTGTCCTCAAAATTTATTGGTAGTAAGTTTAGCAATTGTGTAAGAGTTGTTAAAGTTATACTTAATAATCAGTTTATAACATTATTTGTCATTTTGTACGTATTCATGTTATGCCTCAAGAATAATATTGTAGGTACGTAAAGGCCGTTGCTGACGGTACCTTTTTCTGGTTTTTCGAAAAATCGCTGCGATTGAAATAGAACGTGTTTTAAATGGTTCGCGCAATCAAAATAGTTAAAAAATGCGACCCAAAACGTAATTGCAGTGATCAAAATAAATATGAAAAATGCACGGAATCGGACGACTGGGCGCCGGGCTAACTCGGCGCTTGACTAAAATTTGTTTTTTCGATATAATGTACAGATGAAAAACAAAATAGATATATTATTTAAAATAACATCTTTAAAAAATCCTTTACGCAATTTTTTTGAAATTTAATAAGTAGAGTTAAATCCATTAAGTCGAGTGTCAAAATTTCATAGGTGTAGTGTTCGGGTACGAGTAGATCCAATAAGATGTCTATCAGGGGAAATGAATCGACCTCTGCCTTCCGTAGATTTCAGGTACTCTCTGACCTGGAGGGTTAGCACTTGTCCAGGGTCCCTTTCCCACGGATACGGGAGAAGACGACACCAGTATGAAAGGCCGAGAGGAAGTACCTCGTTACGGCGAACATAGCGTCGGGAAATGCTTCTTTTTGGGGAAAATATAAAATAAAAACACAGCAGCGTCTCTCTTAGAATGAGCGGCTGAAAACAGCGTCTGAACCAGAATGGGCGGCTGAATAAAAATTAACCAACACAGTTCGCAAGCGTATTTTAATGCCACTAGCCCCGAATGGAAAAACATATCTCATTTATTATGAAATATTTTGAATCGGCGACCCTTATTTAGTATAAATTGATATACAGTGAAACCTCTCCTTGCGGACACCTCTATTGAGCGGACACTCCCTTTAGGCGGACAAATTGTGGCCTATTAAAATGCGTTGTGTGACATTTGTGGCAGCTTGAAGACGTTGCCGCCATTTTGTGACACAACAAAACCATTGAATAATTAAACAAATATCTGGAAGCAGAACTGTATTTTCCAGCTAGGTAAAACATTGATATGCCCGGTAACTTTTATACAGTGGAGAAGGGGGGGGTTCAGAAGTAAGAAAATTTTAAGTGCGCCACATTATTTAATACCAATGTTTTACAAAGAAGATCTTAAATAAAATACAGTTCAACCCAAACGTTGTAGCTAAACAATGAAATTCTATCTACTTCCGAGGCTTCCAGAGTATTTGTGTAATAAAAAAAACCAAAAAAATTGACTAATAAACGAGATAAAATTCTAAAAAATTTTTAACTGAATCAAAATGACACAAATAGAAAGCACTTTACAGGTAGCTGGACTCCTTTAACAGGTCATAGTGTACCTACATCTGAGTCAGTAGTGTGAGACTCGGTTACATAAATGATTGTTAAAAAAAATACACTTCCACAATCGTTCCATCATAGGGGAGATCCGGACCAAATATCTGCTGTCATCATTCTACATTGGGTAGAATGAGCCAAACAGCAACCCTGTCCGAGATCCACCCCATGAAGTAGAACAATGTAAGGAAACCGCTAAAACATATAATCTCATCTCTCTTTTGTCTCCGCAAAGTTGGTCACTGGGTTGCACAAATAATACAAAAATTTAGTTCATCTTGTGTATTTTAGGGGCTGAAACATGAAATATGCTAAAAAAAATTAAACAAGTTCGGGCCAAAATAGCAAGGCACTCCAAATTTCACAGGAGAAATTGTCTTAAATAAATGAAATCAAGGAAGACAAGTCAATATAGTAAATACGCCGCAAAATTGTGGTTATGACGTCATACCGTTACCTTGCGTTTACAAGCAATGTTGAAATTATACTATGAAAAATTATATATGAAAAGATTACGTCTAAATTATATTAAAAATTTATATGAAAAGATTGTCCAAATTATATTGAAAAAATTATATGAAATGGTTATGTCTAAAGGCTTGCTCCTACCTTGGTCCTGCAATTATTTAATTGTGAGTTTGGTGTTTTATTAAACCTGGAAGTGGTGTTGTTCTCCTCCTGCTACTCCTGTCCTGGTTTGCCCGCGTCTCCCCTCGTGCCCGCTCAGCACATGGTGCTAGGGCAGCACATGGTGGTCAAAAGGTTGCTGGCTTCTTGCCCGAGCATAAAAACCCTGTGGAAAATGAAATGTTTCAGTTTCCTGGAGAACCCCATGTCGACTCAGTAAAATACAGCAGATTTAAACAGATGAACTAAAATAACCCTACGTACCTTTCCCAGGGTTAGAACTGGCTCGTCCGGCTTCCCACCAGCGTCCAGCACCGCTGCCGATGGAATGGACAGGGCTGTAGACAAAGGAGAAAAACAATATATAGTTTTTATCCAACACGTGGTTAAAAGAAAAATATAAAAACGCCAAAAATTCCCCACGTCTGTTGTCAAAAAAAGTACATTTCACACGAAAAATAACTACAATTTGGGAGGCAATAATTATCTTGAAGAGTCCTCAAATAAAAAAAAAATGAAAAAAAATAAAATCGAACTTACCGCTGCTCTTTCCGTACAAATGGCGTAGGCCGACTTAAATTCCCCTCAAACAGGGTGCGAGCGTCACTCTAGACTACCCTAGACACGACGGACTCACTTGTACAGTTTCTGGGATATCTCCTACAATTCGCTGCAGTGCCAAAACCAAAAACAAAGGCGATCCCAGAAACTGTTGTCGACCCAGCCAAAATTTGTTAGCAAAGAGAGACAAAGCACTTCGTCGAGAATACCAGAATAATGAAGTGGCCGGAAACCGTCTTGTAAATTTGGTGGGGAGTGGGGACAGTAAAACGCAATACCAACCAACCAGAAAACCCCGCGGTTTTCAAACTAACCAATGAGGAAATACAGCAATAGTTCTATACAGGTATATAGGGGGCAGCACCGACCAAGGGGACATTGAAATTAGGTAAAACACACATTGAGGTGTTGTCGGATCTATTTCCACAGTTGAAATTTTTATAACGAGGACATCGAGACTCCACACATAGACCGAACATTTGCCTACCGGACCCTTGCCGACATAGCAAGTAGAAGCTCAGCATTGAAACCATCAACTGTAAAATCAACTACTGAAGGCCAGGGCATGCATCAAACCCAGGAATATTCGAACACTCCACCAATTCCCATATGAGTAACGCTATACTGAGCGCAGAATTTAGTTGCACTCCAGTTACAGTCTTCGTCAAAAGTTTCCTTCGCTCTTTATAAATGTTTTCTCTAATATTCATATGGTTTAACGCCATTTTTGTAAAACATTTCTACAGTAATAAAGTTGTTTCTGAACCTGAACCCAAAAATACACACTGAACTATTGCTTAAAGGCACAAGAGTGTTCAGATGTTAACTCACACGATTTCGTTTATTCTTTTAGTCTTGGTTTTTATCCCTCGTTTATCTCCCCTTTACAAAAGTGCATAACTCGTATTTATTTTATCCTTTCCCTATCAAATTAATAAAGATATCAAAGTGGCGGAGCGTCGGTTGTTCCTGGTCGACCCAAATATGTTTTCGTATTATCAAAACTAGTTAATCCGTGAAGGATATGAGGTTCGGATTGTCCCAATATCCTCGAAATAAACGTAAGGGAATGAAATGTTCATCTAAATGTTTCCTTCCTGTTACTGAAACCATTTGTGATGCGGCAACGCCGCCATTCCCCAGCAGAATCGCTGTTCACTGTCATGACAGTCAACGAAAACTATGAAATTTCAGATAAACAAAACAGTCAAAAGTTTTTTATGTGATTTTCCCGAAACCTGTGATCCTAAATTCCAATTACGATGTCCAGATAATTCGATGTGCGTAGTTTCCACAGTAATTCGATGGAATGCCTCCTTTTAAGGTAACTTCCTAGACACTATATAACCTCCAAACCTAGCTCTATAAAATACCCTTACTTTGTGTACAGAAAGACGAATCAAAGAGCCTTGATTATTTACCTAAATAAACAAATATGTAACGTTGCCTTAAACGAAAAAATGACACGTTATATAATCCCCCCCCAACTTCAAGACGATTAACCTAAAAAGGTTAATCGGAGAGGTCCGCTGCCGACTTAAGGTCTTTGGCATGCCAACTCCCTGGCAGTACTTTACCCGATGGTTCCTGAAGCTCAAATATCCATGGAGAAATTTTATTCCTAATCACATAAGGACCAACGAATTTCGGTGCTAACTTCTTCGAGAAAAACTTTGCAGCATCTGACAAAACATAATTTTTCTTCCAAACACGCTGACCCACAGCAAAGTTGGGTACCCTTGTACGCAAATTATACTGAACTACGTTTTTCTCTCCAGCCACCTCTAACCTTCTCTTAACATCAGCATAGAGCTTCCGGAAACCTTCGTTCTTACTTTCAGCTGCGGATTGTACACCATTCTCTTCAGATAACAAAACTGGGTTGGAGTAATCTTTACCTGATAAACACATATTCCTACCAAAATTAACAAAGAAAGGAGACATCCTGGTTGTCTCATGGGTTGCAGTACGAATCGCGCAGGCAAGTTTATGTATTTGTTCGTCCCACTTCCTGTGGTTGTCTTTCACATAACAACATAACATGGTTTTTAACGTACGATTCGTCCTTTCTGTTGGATTTGCTCTGGGGTGATAATACGGATTATACTGAATTTTAACCTGATAACTCTCAGCAAAACGCTTAAACTCGTTACTTTTGTACTGAGGGCCATTATCACAAAGTATCAAACGGGGTACTCCGAAGACCATAAATACTTGCTCCTCAAGATGCTTGACAACTGCTTGAGTAGGAGCTGTTCGCATTGGAAAAACTTAGGAAAACTTACTCAAATAGTCCGTAACGACGAGAATCCAGCAATTACCCTTTGTCGAACGAGGTAGGGGTCCACATAAATCTGTTAAAATAATTTCCCAAGGACGGGTTGGTTTTGGGTGAGATATCATCTGATCAGATACACCTTGTGTATCACCTTTATGAGCTGCACAGACAAAGCATTTCTTTACAAAAGTTGCCACGTCCTGGCGCATTTTTGGCCAATAATATTTTTCTGCCAGTCTGTGGAAGGTTTTATACACACCCATATGTCCTGCGGTAGGAGGATCGTGAGCTTCTCCAATAACTCTACGCCTATGATCTTTGGGGACTACCTCTTTCCAATATTCGTTAGATGGTGAAAGTTGAGGGTATTCTTGTTTGACATATTTATACAACTTATTATCAGTGTATCTCCAATTCATAAATTTTAACGGTGATTCTACGACTCTCTTTACCATCTTTTGGTACCATCGATCTTTAATTGCTGTTGAAGCGTCTCTGGGCTGCGAAATTGTATCAATCATGGGTACTGCACGAGACAACATGTCCGGGACAACTAAATCTTTCCCTTTTCGATGGATTACTTCAAAATCATATTGCTGCAGTTTTACATACCAACGAGCAAGTCTTCCACTGGGCTCTTTTAAGCTATGAAGCCATTTTAAGCTAAAATGATCTGTTATGACCTTAAATGAGATCCCCTCAATATAAGGCCGGAGCTTCTCTATCGCCCAAACCAATGCCAAACATTCTCGCTCGGTGGTCGTGTAAACACGTTCTTGCTTGGTCAAAGATCGACTCAAATAGCATATGACTTTGTCTCCTTCAGGATAAGGCTGCGTTAAACATGCTCCTATTCCATATCCTGATGCGTCTGTTTGAATGACAAATTCTTTGGTATAATCTGGACATGTAAGAATCGGTGCAGTCACTAAAAGTTCCTTAATCTTAATAAATGCTTTTTCGCAGTCTGGAGTCCAATCGAACTTTTGATTTTTCTTAGTTAGAGCTGTAATTGGAGCTATTATCGCTGAAAAATTCTCTATGAAACGTCTATACCAGGATATTGTACCTACAACTCTACGAACTTCTCTGACAGTTCTTGGCCTCTGGAGCTCTAACATGGCTCTAATTTTATTAGGGTCCACTCGGATGCCTCGACGGTCCACTACAAAACCTAAATAAGTCATTTCTGGCCTACACAGTTGGCATTTTTTCCAACTTACCGTTATCTTTGCATTCTGCAATCTTCGTAGGACTTCCTCAAGAATTCTAAGATGTTCAGAAAAGCTCTGTGTGACAATTACGAGGTCATCGAGATATACGTACACGTAGGGTCTAAGTCGTTTCCTATGATGCTATGTATGAGTCTCTGCCAAGTTGCAGGTGCATTATGAAGACCAAACGGTAAACGCTTAAATTGGAAGAGACCTCGTCGACAGATGAATGCTGTTAATGGCTTTGATGATTCTTCCATTGGTACTTGCCAGTAAGCACTCTTAATATCTAAAGTTGACAAGTACTTAGCATCTTTCAATTTGTCAAGAGTCTCGGATACGAGTGGTAAAGGATAACTATCACGCGCCGTCACTGAGTTCAATTTGCGGTAGTCTACACAGAAACGATATTTCTTTGTGTTTTTCTTTTGTACCATTACCACTGGTGAAGCCCATGAACTACTACTACGTTCTATCACATCCATTTTCAGCATTTCGTCGATTTCGTCATCAATAAGTTTCTGAATGACCGGTGAGACCTTATATGAACGTTGTCTTATCGGTGCTGCATCTGTTGTAATCTTATGCTCTACCCTGTCTGTACATCCCAGTGAGTCACCCATAATAGTCTTATATTTAACGACCAATTCCTCTAGTCGTTCTGATTCATAAGGCGAAAGAGTAGTTTGTTGGTCTGGTGTTTCCAAAGAACAAATCACATCTTTATTATCGGCAAAGTGCCACTCATTAGTACTTAAGTTCGGTCCTATCCCCATCGAAATCCAAAAATCTAATCCCAAAATCAGAGTGTGCGGCAACTCAGGAACGACGACGACCTCTATTAACCTAAATTTATCTTGAACTCGCATAGGCAGCTGCACTGTCCCAATACTACTCGTGCTTTGACCATTTGCCACAATACAACTCGTCTTCTTTGTCGTATCAAGTGAAAAACCAAACTCTCGATGATCGACCCGGAATCCAACAAACCTAATAACTTATTTCCGAGCACATCCACTTCTAAATAAGGCCTCTCATCTTTACGAGCATGACTTATCACATAATCTAAAACGTACGTTAGCCTATCGGTCGATGCTTGTTCAGGCTGACTCGAAGGTCGACCACCTACGAGCGCCTGGGTCCGTTTCCCTGACGATTACAATTACGACATTCTCTTACTGTAACCCCTGCCTGTCCACACGAATAGCACTGTTTGCCTCTAGGTAATGCGCACCCGATTGCCATGTGCCCTGTTTGGTTGCATCTATAACATACCACGTCCCTATTCGCCCTACCAGGTCTAACACCTTGTGGTGGTTGTTCATCTCTGTCATTTACACTAGACTGACCACTAGCTGGTTGCTGTCTATCTCTATCAGCCCTAACAGCAAAATTGCTTGCTGGCTGCTGCCTATTTCTGTCGAATCTATTAGCAGGATGATTTAAATTCTGTTGGTTCGATGTCCCGGCACCTGATATCTGAATTGCATCAACCCTTGTTGAAAAATCGTCACAATCGCTCTCTACGTCAACGTAGGCCAAGTCAGGTTCGATTGATTGGTTTCTTCTAGATGTAAAATCTTCCTCCTCTAAACCATATCTCTGGTCTATTCTACGACACAGATCCTTTAAATGTGATAGGCTATTGACCTCAGTAGCAATTAACCCATTTTTATAGATGTCCGCGATATTTCTGAAGACGATGGCTAATTTCACCTCTTCGGAAACAGGACAGCAAAGTCTTTGGAAATATGTGTTCATGACAGCAATATAGGTCCCTATAGACTCTCCAGGGCCTTGTTTACGTTTTTGAATCTCCTTCAATAGCTTCTCGCCATATGAAGAAGGAAGATATTCTGCCATGAACCTCTGTTCCAGCTGTTCCCATGTATGGACTTCTCTTCGAACATCTTTATAAAAAGTATAGGCTGACTTTTCAAAAAGATCAATGCCTGAGTTCAGTAACACCTTTTTGCTAACTCCTCTAGCCTGACTCAACTCGTCCACTCTCTCAAAAAATGCGGTGACGGAGATTGTACCCCTCTCGCCTGTAAACTTTATGTTCCACTTATGCGGAGGTACAGGTGCAACATGATATGAAGTACCAGGATCACTTGACATTGGTACTGGCGACGAACATGAAAATGGTCGTGACTGAGCAATTGGTGCAATGCTACTTTGGAGGGCAGCTAGACTCAAAGGAACGGTAGACGGTTGTTGATAATGAAAAGCTGATGTACCGTAATTCTCAATCGGCATAGGGACTGGTGCCTGTATTGGTGCTTGAATTGGGTTCGTTAGCACTTGCATTTGCACTGGAGCAATGACCGACGGTTGGTTCGTACGCTGTTGAGCTGTTCTTTGTGTGCTCGAGTGCTGTGGTTGCGGGAAATGAGACTGGTTTGGTGTGTTGCCAGCATTTGTTGAGTGGTCTGAGCCTCGACTCGTTGAATGGGTTTCAGATGCTTCATCATCATCTGAGGCAACGCCAACTCTCAATAAATCTGTTGCTTGGCTCTGCAACCTCCCAATCAAACTCAAGGTTTCCGCAACCAGTATGCCTTTGGTTTGACTTTCTTCAAAGTTATTTATTCATGTTATTTATCCTGGCTAACACATGTTCCAACCTTACAGCGATTTTTCTAAACTCTCCCCCTTTACTCGTACCAGAGAACTTCTCTACCAGCGGTACCAGACTATCAAGCTTCTTCATGCAGCTAAAAGCATCTTGGCCAAATTTAAAGGGATACGGAGGGTATCTCATACTTGCATCAGTTTTTCTCTTTGTTTGATCAACATAAGTTGTTGTTTCATCTCTTCCACCGATCCAATAGCTATGCCTCTCCATGTTAACTCATAGATTAATTCGTCCTTGACTGAGTACCTTACGTCAGACAACCGACTCAAAGAAATAGCCATAGTGCCTTTTATCTTCAAACTTTAAACTTTAATTAAAACTATTAATTATACCTCCCAATTATAAAAACTAAACCACGCAATAACAAACACAAAGTTCACTTTCAATTCACTAGTGAAAATCACTATAAATTTTCTCACAACTGTAGAAAATATAAAACTTAAATACGGGCAGACGCGAACAAAACCGAAAAACACCGGAGCAGTAAGAAAATAAAATTTATTTGCATTTAAAAATGTAATCATAATTTATATTAAGTATTTGTACAACCAACTATGACGTCCAACCCTGCAGAGAGAAATAACTACTTAAATCCTAAATTAGAATTAACAGGTAGCCACAACAAAAGTTTAAAAAAATAAAAGAGAGACAAGAGTTTTGGCAGTGTTTAGGTCTTATGTTTCACTCCTGCGTGAGTAAAACCAAAAAAAAAATGATTGCGCTTATCCTAGCTGAACTGGATTAAAATTAAAGTTAAGTGATGTTTGTTTACCTCAGCAACCGAGTAGGTAAATTTATCCCTAAATGGAACGTACAACAGACTACCTATAACAAAAAAAATCCCAAAGCTGTTGTACACAGTTAACGCTAGGGTATACTCCTGCTATTGCAGAACGGCTCCACTAATAAACCCAAATCGCCGTATACAATGATTTTTCTAAAAAGAATAAATCAAAACCCACTTTAACCTGCTTACCCACTCTGAGTTTACACGAAACATGCATTGCTTAAGGTCACATCATCCCTTAATATATAAGTGAACGCAATAAACATCGGAACAGATGTTCATGTTATAGAAATCGTAAAATATGCTCAATTAAAAAAAAATCCGCTCGCTGAAATTGCGTTGAATTAGACTAGTGAGGATGTTGTGTGTAATTCAAAAAAAATTTGAAAAAAAAATTACCGATGGTATTAAAAAAAATTTATACAAATAACGTCTTGGTAGGACTGCAACTCTCTAATAATCGTTAAAAATGAAATTCCCAAAATTTTAAACTAAATTGATGCATCAACCCATGGTCAAAAAGACCTTAGGATCGTACCGAAAGGTGCCCCAAAAAAAAAACTTAAAAATTTTTTTTTTTTTTGGTGTCGACCACAGTAGTCCAATTAGTCAAAAAAATTAATTAGTGACTCACTAAAATTTTCAAAAATTACTCCACTCTGATAGTTTGGAGTAGGGAGAAGAAAAAAAAATTTTAAACAAATGATGATAGGTTGTTAAAACGTGAGGGTTCGAAATAAAATTATATTTTAATTCAGCAAAAAAAAATATTTAAATAAACTGGTCAAACCATTGTAGGGCAAGGTACTACTATGCACCAAGGAAAAAAATGTCCAACAAGAAAATCAAGTTTCCCTTTCAAAAAAAAATATTTAAAGAAAAATATTTAAAAAAATATTTTCAAAAAAATTAAAAATGTTTAAGTGGGGTTGCAGTTCCTATTAGTGAACCTTAAAAAAAATTTAATAAAACCAGCACCAGAAAAATCTTATTCGAGTTGTCATGCAACAGTTTTTGTTCTTTTCCTTTAAAAAAACAGTTGTCAATTCCCTTTCCTCTCCCAAAACTGTGGCAATGTGAAAAGTCAATGAGCTAGAAAAATTTATTTACTATAAAAAAAAAATGTTGAAAATTAAATTTACTTAAGAATCATAAGGTATAAAAATCGTGATTGAAAAAAAAACCAATCAGTTTAGGAAAAGTTTTAAAAAAATGTTTATGTTACAAAAAAACAAACGATGTTAGTATATTTGTTTAAAATTATTACTAAAGGAAACAACCAACGTGAGTACTCATTTACTGTACCCCTATATTAATGTGAACCTAAGTCTTAAACTTTGCACTCAACCCCGTAAAGAATTATCCCGTGTGCCCTTTCAAAAAAACAAATATGGAAACAATTTCAAGGATCACCTATAAGAACGTTGTAAAACTAAATCTGCCTACTCAAGTGTCTTTACACACAACATCTACTCAAAAAAAAAATTTACTGCTTAATGCATTCTCAGATCTTTATTCCTGGTGTTCACGAGATCTAAAATTAAGTTGGGCCCTTTCCACAACTATCAGTCAAAGCAAAACTACCAAATGTCCAAGGGCTAATGAGACCCTATCACCAACAAATGATATTTTGAAATGAAACAGTTGGGAATAATCCTGCGTAAAAACCAGAGAACAAAATCAAGAACCAAAAACTATTACATTAATTTTAAAAGAGCATAATAAAACTCCCGGCCCCAATTAAACTTTTGTTATCTCAACAAAACTCGGCCTAAACCCAAAAACTGTTTATTAGACATTTCCCCTATTCCCTAAGTATAATGTCAATAAAACCCAAAAACTTGTGATTTCCATTCCAATCCCATCTGTACCCTATATATTTTTCAAACGGTTAAACCCCCACAGGCGAAACAATATCTTATTTCAAAGAAAGGGTGAAGATATTTTGAAGCACCCTGTGAAAATAGGACACTATTATGGAAACTTGTTCAGATCAGTGTTCTTAATACTTTCCAACCTAAATATATCTAGTCCCCTCATGTGCATGTTACTATTTTAGTTCCTATCATAATTAAATAGATCACAAAATTTGTCTTTCTCCGCGAATCTGCAAGGTCCTGGAAAATGCGAGATTCAGCCTGTAGGCCAAATTTGGATCTATTTTAATTTAGCGAAAACCGAAGTTGCGAAATCCTAAAAAGATTAGCAGGAAGTCCTCGTTCCTCGATTTCTACACTCCGAACCAAACATTTCTTCCATTTCCACCCAGCTCGCGGGAGGAAAACCCCTAATTATTGCAATACAAAAGGTAGCTAGCTCCTTTACACCCTGTACAACTATCAGATTAAAAAAAAAAATAGATGCCCTCATCAATGTTTAGTCGCCTAAAGGAAAACCTATTGTTTTTAAATTTATTTTTAGGTTGAAATCTTTTTTAAAAATCAATCATCTTAAATTTATTGTTTAACCTGAACACTTTCCCATTTATTCCACAACAGTGTATTTTAATTTAAAAATTTGCTTCATTATTTGGGGTCACCAGTATGAAATTATTTTAAAATTAAAAAAAAATGAAATAATAAAAAAAATTATTTCCCAATTGTCCACAACTTCCAAGTTTTCATCCCTAAATACCTAGGTACTATCTCAGTCTAACACCATCCATCGTTATCCAACATAACGCTTTAATTTCAGAAGCAACAAAACGAAGATTAAGTGAAAAGCTAAGCAAGTATGTTGGAAGTTGCTTTATAATGGGCGCAGATGTAAGGCCCCTTTAAGTACACGCCACTGTCCTGAACTGCAAACTAACAAAAAAACTGAAGACTAGCATATCTGCCGTCAAACAACATTTGGCATGAAATTAAAATAATTTCATATCATACCAGTACCCTCCAAAAACAAAACGTTTTTTACTATAAGACCCAAACACTTAACCAATAAATCTTGTTATTTAAAATTATGATTTGGAAGTAAAAGATTTATTTATTCCTGCCTGATCAACTAAGACAAAAAAAAGTTCACCTTTTGTAACTCAAGAAATTCCCGTTTGGTCCCCTAAAAAAAATATAACCTGTCTGGTCACCCTTTAAAACTACGACCACTATACAAACCGTTTTGACCAAAACAAGAATTCGAGAAGTTATGTTAACAGAAAGGAAATAATTTTTTACGAAAAATTAAATTATTTAAAAAAAAGTAAAATTTGGAAATATTTTTACCAATTACCCCCGCCTAGCATTTATATTTAGTTGAAAGTCTCTCTTAAATTCACTGACCAATTTCACGGCCTCACAATGATATTACTTAAAAAAATTACTGAACTTTACAAATGAACTAAAAAAAATCAAAAAAACTTATATCTATATCTGTCTCAGTTAAACATTTCTTTTGTGGTATTATATCTAGTTGGGCTTCAAATTCATTTTCTCTGTATTCAATCTGGAGCAGGCAAAACTTCTCAAGGCTCAAACATAAATGTTTGCTCTCCATTGGCCATGACCAAGCTATGACCTGAACGCAGAAAAAATACAGAAAAAAGTAATTGTGAACCAGAAAACTTTAATTGATAGAAATACCCGTAGGTCATTTTAAAAAAAAAAATGCACTCCAAAGCCCAACGCTGTATTTTCTACCAAAAAAAAATTTGACCAGTCACGAAAACACAACTAGACAACTAAACCAAAGACCTAAAAACTGTCTTTCAAAAAAAAATACCCCAAAAAAAAAATGTCAACTGGACTTTTGGCATTGATCTTCAGCCAAGGTGTTGCTCTAGGATTTTAGCCTTGTGTTTCCTAACCTCCCGAGCCGACACTAGTAGTAGTACCCTCCTCTGACCCGATGTAACTGAGTGACGTAAGGTCTTAATTGTCATCCAACAGTTACCACCAAAAAAAACAAGAAAAGAAAATGACAAAGCAAAATAAACTCATTTTCCTTTTCTTTCATTACTAATTAATACTTTCAACTAAACAAAGCTACCATCTGTTAAGCTATATTTACTTTAAACAACCCAGCCAAGAAAAATTTGTGTGAAACCCTGTAAAAATATTCCAACCTCCAAGTAGTGATATCCCACAAAAAATTAAAATCACCAAAAAAAACTTGTTGACCTAAATAAATTGACTGTACTAAAAAATAATCTGTGAAACAATTTCTATCTTATCACAAGCAGGAAATAATAAAATATAAATAAATGAACCTGCAGAAAAAAATTGTTAGAAAAAAACACACTACCTATGTCATATATTTAAAACATAAAAAGACCATGTCTGCAGGTCCATCCACCTATAAATCAACGAATAAAAATTGAAGTAAATTTACATTGTTGTATTTATTTTTCTTTAAAAAATTTAAAAAATTCAAACATGTTTTCCTACAAAAACTTTAAAGAATTAAGAACATGATTTGGACGCTGCTGAATAAAAACTCCCATGCTCTTTATCCACTTATTCCTCCTTAATAAATAAAAATGTATATTTTCTTTTCCAAGAAAAAACTTGTGAAGATAAGCTAACAAAAAACTATGAGAATTACTAAAACAACAAACCGAGTTCCAAATCAACGTTCAAATATTACAAAAAAAAATATTTAAAAAAGTGTTATTTCCAAAAACCAATGATCTTGTTTTTTATGAAAAAAAAAATGATTGAGTGTCAAAACCACCCACAGCCACTGAAAGCCTTTAACCTGGCTTTGGCTGTACCACAAAAAAATTTTCTCAAAAAAAAAATTATAAATAATTTTGTCTTTTTTTTTCCAAATTCAAAAAAAACCAAAAAAAATTACATCAGATGTTAAAAAACTAGCCAAAACACACGTAGGGCGCCAATTTGTGGCCTATTAAAATGCGTTGTGTGACATTTGTGGCAGCTTGAAGACGTTGCCGCCATTTTGTGACACAACAAAACCATTGAATAATTAAACAAATATCTGGAAGCAGAACTGTATTTTCCAGCTAGGTAAAACATTGATATGCCCGGTAACTTTTATACAGTGGAGAAGGCGGGGGGGTTCAGAAGTAAGAAAATTTTAAGTGCGCCACATTATTTAATACCAATGTTTTACAAAGAAGATCTTAAATAAAATACAGTTCAACCCAAACGTTGTAGCTAAACAATGAAATTCTACCTACTTCCGAGGCTTCCAGAGTATTTGTGTAATAAAAAAAACCAAAAAAATTGACTAATAAACGAGATAAAATTCTAAAAGATTTTTAACTGAATCAAAATGACACAAATAGAAAGCACTTTACAGGTAGCTGGACTCCTTTAACAGGTCATAGTGTACCTACATCTGAGTCAGTAGTGTGAGACTCGGTTACATAAATGATTGTTAAAAAAAATACACTTCCACAATCGTTCCATCATAGGGGAGATCCGGACCAAATATCTGCTGTCATCATTCTACATTGGGTAGAATGATCCAAACAGCAACCCAGTCCGAGATCCACCCCATGAAGTAGAACAATGTAAGGAAACCGCTAAAACATATAATCTCATCTCTCTTTTGTCTCCGCAAAGTTGGTCACTGGGTTGCACAAATAATACAAAAATTTAGTTCATCTTGTGTATTTTAGGGGCTGAAACATGAAATATGCTAAAAAAAATTAAACAAGTTCGGGCCAAAATAGCAAGGCACTCCAAATTTCACAGGAGAAATTGTCTTAAATAAATGAAATCAAGGAAGACAAGTCAATATAGTAAATACGCCGCAAAATTGTGGTTATGACGTCATACCGTTACCTTGCGTTTACAAGCAATGTTGAAATTATACTATGAAAAATTATATATGAAAAGATTACATCTAAATTATATTAAAAATTTATATGAAAAGATTGTCCAAATTATATTGAAAAAATTATATGAAATGGTTAGGTCTAAAGGCTTGCTCCTACCTTGGTCCTGCAATTATTTAATTGTGAGTTTGGTGTTTTATTAAACCTGGAAGTGGTGTTGTTCCTCCTGCTACTCCTGTCCTGGTTTGCCCGCGTCTCCCCTCGTGCCCGCTCAGCACATGGTGCTAGGGCAGCACATGGTGGTCAAAAGGTTGCTGGCTTCTTGCCCGAGCATAAAAACCCTGTGGAAAATGAAATGTTTCAGTTTCCTGGAGAACCCCATGTCGACTCAGTAAAATACAGCAGATTTAAACAGATGAACTAAAATAACCCTACGTACCTTTCCCAGGGTTAGAACTGGCTCGTCCGGCTTCCCACCAGCGTCCAGCACCGCTGCCGATGGAATGGACAGGGCTGTAGACAAAGGAGAAAAACAATATATAGTTTTTATCCAACACGTGGTTAAAAGAAAAATATAAAAACGCCAAAAATTCCCCACGTCTGTTGTCAAAAAAAGTACATTTCACACGAAAAATAACTACTATTTGGGAGGCAATATATCTTAAAGAGTACTCAAATAAAAAAAAAATGAAAAAAAATAAAATCGAACTTACCGCTGCTCTTTCCGTACAAATGGCGTAGGCCGACTTAAATTCCCCTCAAACAGGGTGCGAGCGTCACTCTAGACTACCCTAGACACGACGGACTCACTTGTACAGTTTCTGGGATATCTCCTACAATTCGCTGCAGTGCCAAAACCAAAAACAAAGGCGATCCCAGAAACTGTTGTCGACCCAGCCAAAATTTGTTAGCAAAGAGAGACAAAGCACTTCGTCGAGAATACCAGAATAATGAAGTGGCCGGAAACCGTCTTGTAAATTTGGTGGGGAGTGGGGACAGTAAAACGCAATACCAACCAACCAGAAAACCCCGCGGTTTTCAAACTAACCAATGAGGAAATACAGCAATAGTTCTATACAGGTATATAGGGCGCAGCACCGACCAAGGGGACATTGAAATTAGGTAAAACACACATTGAGGTGTTGTCGGATCTATTTCCACGGTTGAAATTTTTATAACAAGGACATCGAGACACCCTCCACACATAGACCGAACATTTGCCTACCGGACCCTTGCCGACATAGCAAGTAGAAGCTCAGCATTGAAACCATCAACTGTAAAATCAACTACTGAAGGCCAGGGCATGCATCAAACCCAGGAATATTCGAACACTCCACCAATTCCCATATGAGTAACGCTATACTGAGCGCAGAATTTAGTTGCACTCCAGTTACAGTCTTCGTCAAAAGTTTCCTTCGCTCTTTATAAATGTTTTCTCTAATATTCATATGGTTTAACGCCATTTTTGTAAAACATTTCTACAGTAATAAAGTTGTTTCTGAACCTGAACCCAAAAATACACACTGAACTATTGCTTAAAGGCACAAGAGTGTTCAGATGTTAACTCACACGATTTCGTTTATTCTTTTAGTCTTGGTTTTTATCCCTCGTTTATCTCCCCTTTACAAAAGTGCATAACTCGTATTTATTTTATCCTTTCCCTATCAAATTAATAAAGATATCAAAGTGGCGGAGCCTCGGTTGTTCCTGGTCGACCCAAATATGTTTTCGTATTATCAAAACTAGTTAATCCGTGAAGGATATGAGGTTCCGATTGTCCCAATATCCTCGAAATAAACGTAAGGGAATGAAATGTTCATCTAAATGTTTCCTTCCTGTTACTGAAACCATTTGTGATGCGGCAACGCCGCCATTCCCCAGCAGAATCGCTGTTCACTGTCATGACAGTCAACGAAAACTATGAAATTTCAGATAAACAAAACAGTCAAAAGTTTTTTATGTGATTTTTCCGAAACCTGTGATCCTAAATTCCAATTACGATGTCCAGATAATTCGATGTGCGTAGTTTCCACAGTAATTCGATGGAATGCCTCCTTTTAAGGTAACTTCCTAGACACTATATAACCTCCAAACCTAGCTCTATAAAATACCCTTACTTTGTGTACAGAAAGACGAATCAAAGAGCCTTGATTATTTACCTAAATAAACAAATATGTAACGTTGCCTTAAACGAGAAAATGACACGTTACAAAATTTGTTGGAACCAAGCTGTCTTTACATGTAAAATTCCCTCCTATAACCGGACACTCTAATAAAGGGACGCGGACAATTTTTTTTGGTTAAAAAATTCTGAAACCTCCCTGAACCGGACGCGAACCTCTGAAAACGGGTGCATGACATGGGCTTAAATATTATGTAGTA
Source organism: Aspidapion aeneum (assembly GCA_963576565.1). Taxonomy (NCBI): domain Eukaryota; kingdom Metazoa; phylum Arthropoda; class Insecta; order Coleoptera; family Brentidae; genus Aspidapion; species Aspidapion aeneum. The sequence continues at coordinate 35,285,824 of OY755042.1, read as the reverse complement.
TGTTGGCAACAAGGCACTCTGCAGCCGAGGAATTACCTCTTTCCGTTTTAATGCGGAGACGAAATACATCTGTCGTATTTACAACATTATTTGATTCAGCGGGACTGCTGTGTTTATTGTTCAGTTGGATAATAATAGATCTCTTTGAAATGGCGCCTAGTAAAAAACTTCTTATTTTATGTGGAAAAATGGAAAATGTTAACGTTTCATAGAAGGAACATCTACCAACACGAAAGATCGCCGAAAATTTTAATGTCGGAAAATCTCAGGCAGCGGAAATTGTTAATAAATATATATCAAAATTTCGCAGTTACCTCTCTTAAGCGGACACCTCCAATAGGCGGACGAAATCGACGGAACCGTGAGTGTCCGCCTATGGGAGGTTTCACTGTACTACACGGCAACACTACACAGAGAAAAATTGTATTTTTTTTCAACAATTGTTAATTTTTTTTGCACAAGTTGTTTCCAAAATGGGTATAAAACCAAATTGTGTAAAAATTTTGCATATATTTGTGCAATACAATTTGTTGAAGAATTTTAAGCAATTGTGCAACCGTTTTTTTTTTTGCACAATGCTGTGCAAGAGGGTATTAAACAGGCCTCCATAAAAAAAGTTCACATATTTTTGCACAATTTATTGTTATATTTTGTATTAATTTGTTAAATTTTTTGGAAAAATTGCATAATTTTGTGCAAAAATTGGCACTTTTATTTTATAAAAACTATTTAGGCATTTAAACATTTTTACACAATATTTTGTAATTTTTTATTCTGTTTTGTGAAGTATAAACGCACAATTATGTAGTTATATCCTAAAAAATGTGTGATATAATATATTATATATTTTACAATAAATATTTTTAGTTACGCTAACATTGCACAATTTTGTGCAAATATTTCCGATAATTTTAGGTGAAAATAATTAAAAATATTAAATTTTTACATAACATTCTGTAATTTTCTTTAACAATTAAATGAAAAGTATCCCTGAATGTGTAAAAGATTCTTGTTTGCTGGGCTTCCATTATTCGGCTTTTCCCTTGTTTAGGAACTGCTAGGAAGGCAGCAAAGGCAAAACAGCAGCTAAAAAAATTAGAACTAAGTTTTTTTTGTTTTTTAAACACACTGTTTATTGTATTAAAATCTAGTCAGTTAGACTAATTAGCAATTTTTGTTTTAACTTAATTTACTAGAAAAGTCAGATTTAAACTTAGGGTTCACTCAACAGTTCTCCCCGCTTTGTTTCGTCTGTAACTCACAATTGTGTTGTGTTTATAGCATTATTTTGTTTTATGTAACTCACTTAGTTTACTAGCTCAAACGGCTTCACTTTTTTAGTCTTCGAACTAGCATAATATTTTCTAGTTGTGTCAAACAAGAACGGAAAAAAACTTTTTATCTGAACTTCGGCCGCCATCTTAATATCTTAAATGTCAAATTGTAACTTTTTCTAAATTTTTACAAATTTGGATTTTTTTCTAAAAACTTAATATAATCTCCAGGTTATGAAGGTCTCTTTTATTTTTGAAAAATTACTAGGGAACTTATTGGTTTTTTTCAATAGGTTTAAAGACCTGGTCAGTAGCTTTAATATGAGGCTTTAAAATCATACAAAAAATAAAACAAATATCGAAGAAAAACGATTTTGTTTAAATATAGCCGAAGTGACAAATGCGCTTTCTTTTTTAGATTTTTAAATTGAGTAGGTGCCACTTAAAGTAAATCCATCAAAACTGATTTAATTTTTCTTAAAACAGGGAATTTTTTTTTAAATTACATTCATTTAGCAATAATTAACAATAACAATGTAAAAATTAAATATATAATATATATATATATATATATATATATATATATATATATATGTTATGTGTTAAATTTATATATAAATATATTTATCGGTTTCACAACGTTCTACGTCTTCCGATACCCAATCTCCACTCGTTTCTGTTTGCCCATAATTCTTCATCTAGGCCTCTTATTCTTATTTCACTGTTTATTCCTTCTCTCCAGCTTTTCCTGGGCCGTCCTCGTTTTCTTCGGCCAGTTGGTTTCCATTGTAGTATTTGTATTGTCTTTCATCATTCATTCTTTGTACATGTCCGCACCACACCAGTTGTTTTGTTCTTATATCATCCACTAAAGTACGTTCACCCACTGTCATAATTTCTCTTATTCTTTGATTTGTAACTCTTTCTCTTTTTGATTACCCTGCTGCTCTTCTCCAATAGGCCATCGCCGTAGCGGAAAGCATTTTTTCTGTTCTATCCTTGATTGGCCATACTTCTGAGCCGTATGTAATAATACTTTTTACAATGGTGTTTTTTGCTATGTTTTGATATACTTTGGTCCCAAATTATTCCATTTAATAAAGTTATTGCTTTTCTTCATTGTACGTTAGGATCTTTTATAGCTTTGTCTAAATAAAAAAAACTGTGATTGAGATACCGACAGGCTTTTGTTAAACATTCCCTAAATGACTAGCATGTGCCTAAATTAACATTGATTTATTATATAAGATATATTACAGTTGAAAAAAATCCTGAATGGTGGAATACTGAATAATAGCCAAATAAAAAATAAATGTGTAGATATTGTGTTGTTGTTTTTATGTATTTCGTTGAAATGTATATTTAAAATATTTTAAAGGCTTTTCAAGACAAGTAGTGGTTAAGACATTTTGGATTAATTTCACCAAAATGCTTTCCTAAAATATTTAAAATAATTTTAAATATAATCTAAAAATTATGGAATATAAATAATCTTTAGGTTATATTAAAAATATTGTTGAATCACTTGGTATTTTTTAAATAAAATTAAAAATATCACCCGTGCGCGATTTTCAAAAATGTTTGTAGTGCCATCTTTGGACTGCTTACCCGAACTTGTGTACGTTCGACACACTGTATATAATAATAAATAATTTTGATTGGCCCATCTTAATAATATATATTATAATCTATAATCTTTGATTTCATCTTATAAATAAAAATAGAAAAAAAGTGTTTATTTTCTGTGATAGGAAATACCGATAATCCCGAAGAAGACTTAGCCACAATAGGATGGAACACATAGTGTTACTATGAGCCTGCCTCCAAATACATCCAGGGCAAAATATATTTAAAGACCTTCTGATATATATTATAATCTATAATCTTTGCTTCCGATATCATTGATCCAGAATATGAAAACGAAAATCTCCTGATTCACAGATGCTGCACAGGATAAGAAGTAAAGTTTTCGGCAATCATTGTAAATTAAATATAATAAATGAGTTGCTTTTATTGTAGTACTTTATTTTTGTTTCCACAACCTTGTAGAAAAAATATTTTACCTACATACAAGTAACGAATGTGTGTGCGTCTTCCGCACTGGTTAAAGATTAAATTTCATTCGTGTGCAGAAATTTTGTCACACATGTGTGACAAGTACTTTCAGTACTTCGGCACATGTATGGAAAGTGTTTAACTGTCACAATACTTTTTCGCACATGTGCTGCAAACTACTTTCCCATACGTGCGGAAAAGCAGTTTTGGGTCTGGTACGTTTTACCACCTTTCTTAAAAATGCGTAATTTTTGAAAAAATGATTACTTTGGTCTATTATATATTGTTTTCAAGAAAAAAAAATGCGGAAAATTACCTATTTTTTACGAAAATCGAAAATAAAAATTTATAAAAACACACAAAAATTCCTACAATCCCATTTTGTTTGTCATTTGTATGTCAAATTTCAAGATCGATGACATTTTGGGCTGTCATCTATGGCTGAAAGACCACTTTAAATGTGGGGCTGCTCACAAATTATGTATAAAATTAGAAACTATGCCAAGGCCAACACAAAAATAGAGGCCACGACCCTGAAAAAATCAGCTGTTCTCCCGGGGCTGAATTTTACATTGGGTCTTATGGGAGGTCAGACGTTTTTTTATGATATTTTCAAAATGGCACTACAGATTTCCACAAAATTTCACTGAAATATTCTCAGACACCATCCCGATATTCCACCAAAGGTTTGTAAGAAAGCAACATGATTAAAAGGTTAAAATCTTCAAGATTTAGCATTCCTTATTTTGAATTCAAATTACCCGCCATGTACCACATGCCAACTGTTATATTTGACATGTATTTGACTTTGTCATATGTGATTGTCACATTCGCTTCTGCTTTAAACTTAATTTTTGTGTGAGCTATTGAAGCGGCTATGAAAAATTAGGGCTTACTATACATTAAAAAAAAATTGTTCTGCCAGAATAAAGTAAAAACAATCTCAAAAACGGCTTTATTAAAAAAAAATCAAATATCCATGAACCGTCATTTCAACTTCAATATTTTAAAGACAATCAGCTGTGTCGTAACGTGACCATCAAAAAAAAATCAGCCCCGGATGTGACGTCAACAAAGTGGAGGATCGTGGCCCGTCCATTTTGATAGCCCTGACTATGCTAAAAAGATCTGCATATTTTTACACCGTTCTAGAACTTGTCACGTTTTCATTTATTAACCAAACAAACTTTAGGACTTAACCATGGGCGCACACAGGGGGGGCCTCGGCCTCCCCCCTCTTAAACCTAAGATTTTTTTTAGATATTTTCCACATATTTCATAAATAAAAAGATAAAATAGCATAAAATACGACTTCAGCCCCCCCCCCCCTGAGGCCTCGGCCCCCCAAGGCATATTTGTATTTAGTTGACTTGTAAAAGCACTATTATCTGTGTAATATTACCAATAAACAAACTAAACTAAACTATTCCTGGGTGCGCCACTGGTTAACGTAATCTAATTCAAGGCCAACAAAAAAATAGTAAATAGCGCGATGCAAAAATCGTACGGACAGAAATCTTGCGGGCCAAAATCGCGCACGGTAAATATCGTGCAGGATTATTTGTGCGCATTCATTTCGCGCGTAAAACAATATATCCAAGATCGAAATTACGCAAAATTTAAAAATGTGCAACATAAGAAAAATATTATCACAGAAATATTAAGCAACGGTTGAAAATCGAACTGAACCGAACTGAACTGAACCGAACCGAACCAAACCGAACCAGCATATTTTTTCAAAAACAAAACTCCCCTGACTTCTTTTCCGGGATTCTAGAGGGTGTGAATCCGAACCGAACCAAACCGAACCAGCATATTTTTTCAAAAACAAAACTCCCCTGACTTCTTTCCCGGGATCCTAGAGGGTGTAAAACCGAACCGAACGGAACCGAACCGAACCTAACCGAACCGAACCGAACCGAACCGAACCGAACCGAACCGAACCGAACCGAACCGAACCGAACCGAACCGAACCGAACCGAACCGAACCGAACCGAACCGAACCGAACCGAACCGAACCGAACCGAACCGAACCGAACCGAACCGAACCGAACCGAACCGAACCGAACCGAACCGAACCGAACCGAACCGAACCGAACCGAACCGAACCGAACCGAACCGAACCGAACCGAACCGAACCGAACCGAACCGAACCGAACCGAACCGAACCGAACCGAACCGAACCGAACCGAACCGAACCGAACCGAACCGAACCGAACCGAACCGAACCGAACCGAACCGAACCGAACCGAACCGAACCGAACCGGGCCGAACCGAACCGAACCGAACCGAACCGAACCGAACCGAACCGCACCGAACCGAACCGAACCGAACCGAACCGAACCGAACCGAACCGAACCGAACCGAACCGAACCGAGCCGAGCCGAGCCAAACCGAACCGAATTGAACCGAACCGAACCGAACCGAACCGAACCGCACCGCACCGCACCGCACCGAACCGAACCGAACCGAACCGGACCGAACCGGACCGAACCAAACCGAACCGAACCGAACCGAACCGAACCGAACCGAACCGAACCGAACCGAACCGAACCGAACCGAACCGAACCGAACCGAACCGAACCGAACCGAACCGAACCGAACCGAACCGATCCGAACCCAACCGAACGGAAGCGAACCGAACCGATCCGAACCCAACCGAACGGAAGCGAACCGAACGGAAGCGAACCGAACCGATCCGAACCCAACCGAACGGAAGCGAGCCGAACCCAAGCGAATCGAACCAGCATATTTTTTCAAAAACAAAACTCCCCTGACTTCTGTCCCGGGATCCTAGAGGGTGTGAATCCGAACCGAACCGAACCGAACCAAACCAAACCAAACCAAACCAAACCGAACCGAACCGAACCGAACCGAACCGAACCGAACCGAACCGAACCGAACCGAACCGAACCGAACCGAACCGAACCGAACCGAACCGAACCGAACCGAACCGAACCGAACCGAACCGAACCGAACCGAACCGAACCGAACCGAACCGAACCGAACCGAACCGAACCGAACCGAACCGAACCGAACCGAACCGAACCGAACCGAACCGAACCGAACCGAACCGAACCGAACCGAACCGAACCGAACCGAACCGAACCGAACCGAACCGAACCGAACCGAACCGAACCGAACCGAACCGTACCGAACCGAACCGAACCGAACCGAACCGAACCGAACCGAACCGAACCGAACCGAACCGAACCGAACCGAACCGAACCGAACCGAACCAGCATATTTTTTCAAAAACAAAACTCCCCTGACTTCTTTCCCGGGATCCTAGAGGGTGTAAAACCGAACCGAACGGAACCGAACCGAACCTAACCGAACCGAACCGAACCGAACCTAACCGAACCGAACCGAACCGAACCGAACCGAACCGAACCGAACCGAACCGAACCGAACCGAACCGAACCGAACCGAACCGAACCGAACCGAACCGAACCGAACCGAACCGAACCGAACCGAACCGAACCGAACCGAACCGAACCGAACCGAACCGAACCGAACCGAACCGAACCGAACCGAACCGAACCGAACCGAACCGAACCGAACCGAACCGAACCGAACCGAACCGAACCGAACCGAACCGAACCGAACCGAACCGAACCGAACCGAACCGAACCGAACCGAACCGAACCGAACCGAACCGAACCGAACCGAACCGAACCGAACCGAACCGAACCGAACCGAACCGAACCGAACCGAACCGAACCGAACCGAACCGAACCGAACCGAACCGAACCGAACCGAACCGAACCGAACCGAACCGAACCGAACCGAACCGAACCGAACCGAACCGAACCGAACCGAACCGAACCGAACCGAACCGAACCGAACCGAACCGAACCGAACCGAACCGAACCGAACCGAACCGAACCGAACCGAACCGAACCGAACCGAACCGAACCGAACCGAACCGAACCGAACCGAACCGAACCGAACCGAACCGAACCGAACCGAACCGAACCGAACCGAACCGAACCGAACCGAACCGAACCGAACCGAACCCAACCGAACCGAACCGAACCGAACCGAACCGAACCGAACCGAACCGAACCGAACCGAACCGAACCGAACCGGACCGGACCGAACCGAACCGAACCGAACCGAACCGAACCGAACCGAACCGAACCGAACCGAACCGAGCCGAGCCGAGCCGAGCCAAACCGAACCGAATTGAACCGAACCGAACCGAACCGAACCGAACCGCACCGCACCGCACCGCACCGAACCGAACCGAACCGGACCGAACCGATCCGAACCCTACCGAACGGAAGCGAACCGAACGGAAGCGAACCGAACCGATCCGAACCCAACCGAACGGAAGCGAGCCGAACCCAAGCGAATCGAACCAGCATATTTTTTCAAAAACAAAACTCCCCTGACTTCTGTCCCGGGATCCTAGAGGGCGTGAATCCGAACCGAACCGAACCGAACCAAACCAAACCAAACCAAACCAAACCAAACCGAACCGAACCGAACCGAACCGAACCGAACCGAACCGAACCGAACCGAACCGAACCGAACCGAACCGAACCGAACCGAACCGAACCGAACCGAACCGAACCGAACCGAACCGAACCGAACCGAACCGAACCGAACCGAACCGAACCGAACCGAACCGAACCGAACCGAACCGAACCGAACCGAACCGAACCGAACCGAACCGAACCGAACCGAACCGAACCGAACCGAACCGAACCGAACCGAACCGAACCGAACCGAACCGAACCGAACCGAACCGAACCGAACCGAACCGAACCGAACCGAACCGAACCGAACCGAACCGAACCGAACCGAACCGAACCGAACCGAACCGAACCGAACCGAACCGAACCGAACCGAACCGAACCGAACCGAACCGAACCGAACCGAACCGAACCGAACCGAACCGAACCGAACCGAACCGAACCGAACCGAACCGAACCGAACCGAACCGAACCGAACCGAACCGAACCGAACCGAACCGAACCGAACCGAACCGATCCTAGAGGGTGTGAATCCGAACCGAACCGAACCGAACCAAACCAAACCAAACCAAACCAAACCAAACCGAACCGAACCGAACCGAACCGAACCGAACCGAACCGAACCGAACCGAACCGAACCGAACCGAACCGAACCGAACCGAACCGAACCGAACCGATTCGAACCGAACCGAACCGAACCGAACCGAACCGAACCGAACCGAACCGAACCGAACCGAACCGAACCGAACCGAACCGAACCGAACCGAACCGAACCGAACCGAACCGAACCGAACCGAACCGAACCGAACCGAACCGAACCGAACCGAACCGAACCGAACCGAACCGAACCGAACCGAACCGAACCGAACCGAACCGAACCGAACCGAACCGAACCGAACCGAACCGAACCGAACCGAACCGAACCGAACCGAACCGAACCGAACCGAACCGAACCGAATCGAACCGAACCGAACCGAACCGAACCGAACCGAACCGAACCGAACCGGACCAAATCGAACCGAACCGAACCAAATCGCACCGAACCGAACCGAACCAGTATATTTTTTCAGAAACAAAACTCCCCAGACTTCTTTTCCGTGATCCTGGAGGGTGTGAATACGAACCTAACCAACCGAACCGAACCGAACCTCAACAAACCGAACCAAACCAAACTGAATCAAACCGAATGAAATCAAACCTGACCCTACCTACCCTAACCTGAATATTCTCATTGTAAACCTAACCTGTTTTATTTTCCAAAATTAACCTAGTTTAATTCAGATCAAATCAGAATAGACATAAAATAATATTGGAACAGTAATATTACCTACTCATAAAACAAACTAAACCGAACTAAACCAAACGAAACTAAACCGAACCGAGCCGAATCGAACCGACCCGAACCAAACCTAACTGAACCTAGTCTGACCCTATAACTATAACTAACCTAACGTGACTAGTCGAATTGCTAACCTATCCTGATTTGATCTGACTTAACCTAGCCCCGCCTGGTTAGGCCAGGGGGGGCTAGGTCAAGTCAGATCAAATGAGGATACCCGCAAAATAATATTGGGACAAGTAGGTAATCTAGAAATACAGTTAAATATTTATTATTTTTAAAATTTTGTACAATTAACTAAAACTATTAAGCTATAACTTTAATTTGCAAAATATTTTACAAAAAACTGATATGGAACTGTTGGAACTACTGCAAAATTACTCCCTGATTCGATTAAGTTTTCGCTGCAAAACCCAAAACTGCCGTCAACAGTGCATACTGCAAGATCGCCACAACGCTACACTGAGAAAAAAATGTTTTGAAAAAAATGCAAAAAAAAACACATTTCTCTAAATTTGACGTGTAGCTAATCAATAACACATACAAAGACATCCACACATAATAGACACGCACTAAAAGAGACCTAACTATATACAGTATATAAAGACCCATATAGCTAAAGTAAAACAAAGTTGTCAAACAGACATATAGACAGTCAAACAGACAGACAGACAGACAAACAAACAGATAGACAGATAAACAAACATACAAACAGACACTTTATAAAAATCCTAAAAGGTGTTTCTCCTTGTATATATCCTGTACCTAAAAGCGATGTTTCTCGGCCATATGGGTTAAAATATATTGAAAAGCATTGGCCGGTGAATTGCCGAAAAACTGATGCCACATGAAAAGGTCAATATACTCAGGCAAAAAAGGCGACTGCATCACACCTAACCTTCTCAAAAACCCCTTCAATTGGTTCCCGTACCCTTCGATACAATTAGTACAAGTGCCGGTTTCTGGATCTGTAAAGAAATAAGTGTGGTTGACTGTTTTATGTATATACGGAGAAACACCTTTTAGGTTTTTTAGTGTCAAATAACTTTTAAAATCGTCCATATTTCTGAATTTGGCAGGACTATATTCTCAATAATGGGAATAAGAGTTGTTATTTTTCTATCTTCAACATATTGCACATATCCCCTTTTTTTTCTGACATCATATATCCCAAGCACCCATTTCTCTGGAACTAGTCGACCTCGCTGGTACTTTCTCTTTGTAATAACGCTCTCGTCAATTTGAACTATATTTCCATCACCACCTGAAAAAAAAATATTTCAAAATGCTACCACTAATACTCTTATTGATCTGTAAATCGATGTGAATAAAAAAAGCTGCAAACCGGCCAATTAAACTATGTTACTAAAATTGTATATAAAAAATCCCCACAAGACTTCGTGCGACAAAAAACTGCGAGTAAGAAAAATCGCACAAAATCGAAATTGTGCAGTCCAAAATTTACAAAGAGAAAACTAAAGGATATATTTTGCGCTATTGTTTACTTACTTAATTTAAACAAATCTTCACTCTGAAGCAACTTCCAGGTACAAATGTCCCGAAAATATGGATAATACTGTATTATCGATTGTTTTGGAACTGCTAGAAGGTTGGCGGTACAGCCAGACCTTACTTCGCAGCACCAACACCATAAAATATAGAGGATATTCCTTATTGGCAATTTTGTGGTTTCAAAAAAACTTCCGGTCAAAACACTATATCGTTTTTTGCATCTTTTGCAAAGAAATATCTTGCCCAGTGTGGCGTCGTGACGATCTTACAGTATGCACTGTTGGCGGCAGTTTCAAGTTTTGCAACGAAAACTTAATCGAATCAGGGAGTAATTTTGCAGTAGTTCCAACAGTTCTATATCAGTTTCTTGCAAAATATTTTGCAAATCAAAAATGCTTGTAACCTCCATTTGAAAAAGAGGCAACTAACAAATTGCAACTGACGCAACTGACATAAAAAACAAAGCAAAAAAAATCTTTGTTTTGTCAAACCATGACCTACTAGGTATGCATGTAGGTATATTATAATTACCTTAAAATATCAATACTAATTAAAAGTTACCTATCTAAATATACAGCCGCTGTTTGACGGATTCTCTATCAAACAACGATTTAACTTACCAAGTTATCGTGATATGGATAAAAAATTATCTGAAACTTCCTGACCGAACAAGCCGTTAAAAAATATAAAACCATGGGCAGTGGCAAAATGGCTATGCTCAATAAGGCCATAGTAGCGGAAAAGCGGATGAATTTAAAAATTGTTAAATTTCTTTTCGGGGCCGTTTGTGTTGAAATCGTAACAAAAAAAATTAGTTTATTATGCTAAGAGTAATGTAAAAAAAACAAGATTTTGGGAAAATTAGGAAAAACTATTAGTTAGTATATTGTAGGTATTTAGATGTCTATAACAAGACTGTGACATGTTAGAAGTTTGTTTGAAGAAGACAGAAATAAGTTGATAAAATCGGCATGTAAGCATTTTTTTAAAATTTATTTTTATAAAAAAAAACATTTTTTTGAAATTTTCCGTATCCAAATCGACTAAAAACAGTCCAAAGAATCGTTTTTATCAAAAAAAAACTTGTTATAATGTGTTTTGAGAAGGGTGGTAAAACGTACCAGAACCGCAGTTTCATTTCACAAAAATTAGTATAGTTCAACAGTGTTCGTAGGAAAAATAGCGTCCATAACTCGACAGAAAGTAACTTTCTCACGCTCTTGTGAAATTTGTCACTTTCTTCTCTTGTTATGTAATAAATAAATAAATAAATGAAAAGGGTTTTATTTTCAACTCAGCGAAGTTAAGCACAAGCTTCTGTTAACTGAGCAATATACTAATTAGAAATAAAATTTCGGACTTCCATTGTCTTTATTTATTTTAAAACACGACGTTTCGGTTAGTAAGTATCTCTAACCGTTATCAAGTGTGAACTAAACAATCTAGTCTCTAGGCTACTACTTATACTACTTGGTGTGCAGTCAGGTGTGACGGCCCGCCCCCTTTTTTAATCCTAAGACGCCTGTTTTCCTTAAGGAGTGGTTTCCATTTGTTTGGTATGTCCGTGCTTGGTTGACTGAAAACTTCTTTATTCTGCATTATATACGCAGCTTCAATAAACTTTCGTTTTCGCCAATGCGACTCCTTATGTAAAACTTTAGCTTCTGACCACTGAATCCTGTGATCATTTGACCAAGCATGATCTGCTAAACCGGATTTTTCAATATCCCCTAATTGGGTACTTTTTAGATGTACATATGATTTACCACACTCACACGGGATTTGGTAAATACATTCCTTATTATTTAAGGGATTGTCTGGTTTTGTTTTAGTTACAAAACTTCTTATCGTATTTCCCGAAGAAAATACTGTTTTTATATTATAGTGTTTAGCTAATCGTCTTATGTAGGTGAAACGAAACGCCCTCTTCAAGTTAGAGTAAATGAACAGCTAAAAAGTACCCAATTAGGGGATATTGAAAAATCCGGTTTAGCAGATCATGCTTGGTCAAATGATCACAGGATTCAGTGGTCAGAAGCTAAAGTTTGACATAAGGAGTCGCATTGGCGAAAACGAAAGTTTATTGAAGCTGAGTATATAATGCAGAATAAAGAAGTTTTCAGTCAACCAAGCACGGACATATCAAACATATGGAAACCACTCCTTAAGGAAAACAGGCGTCTTAGGATTAAAAAAGGGGGCGGGCCGTCACACCTGACTGCACACCAAGTAGTATAAGTAGTAGCCTAGAGGCTAGATTGTTTTGTTCACACTTGATAACGGTTAGAGATACTTACTAACCGAAACGTCGTGTTTTAAAATAAATAAAGACAATGGAAGTCCGAAATTTTATTTCTACACAATCATTGTCTACGAGTTTCAAACAAAGAGTTGAAGAACGGTACGGACCCGGAATCAACAATCTATTCAGAGGCTACGAGAATACCAAACTTAAAGTGATAAAGGAAGAAGAACACATTTCATTCTTGTGCGAGGCGCGCGACAGTGGTGTCATTCCGGTTGGTTTCCGCCTAAAAGCCAACTTTCCGGGAGTGAGAACGAAGAAGATCTTAGAGAGGACAAGCCAAGCACTAATCCGATCCCAAATCAGTTACCATCGATGGAGAAAAGCCAACTTCAACGCCGACATGGAGGAGCGATTTGACGAAATTAGACGACACACATGGGAGGAAGACTACGAACCGATACTGAGTAAAATTGACAGTACGTGCAACAGAGAACGACAGAAGATACGATCAACTCACCGAGAAAAACTCAAGAAACTACAGACACGTACTCAAGATAGAACAGACTCAACAACACCAAGCACTATAGTGAACATCTCCAAAAGGACTCTGAGCACCAACGAAGAATTGGTACTCAGTAAGGGACTTAAGTTCGCCATTGCACCGGCACAGACACCGACACTGGAAATTATTGCAGCAATAGAGACCGTTAGTCTACCTCAACCCGAAGCTGATGAGTTTCGCCATAAAATAAGAACAACGTTGGACAGAAAGAAGCAACAAAAGGCAAACATCACCAGTCAAGAACAACGGGCAATCAAGAACCTGCAGGCTGACAAATCAATCAAGATTCTACCGGCCGACAAAGGAAACGCAACGGTGATCATGGATGTCGAGACTTACGACAAAAAGATCCAAGAAGTTCTGGAGAAAGGAGACTACAAGCAACTACCCAAAGACCCAACCACCACCATAGGACTTTGAAGAAGTATGCTGAAAATATCCCGGACGCTGCTAGATCCCGCCTGACTCCACACCACAGTAAGGCACCACATTTTTATGGATTACCAAAGATCCATAAGAAGGATATACCACTGCGACCAATTACCAGCTCCAGGGACTCACCGACCAGCACTTTGTCGAGGTTTTTGTTGGACATAATTCAACCACTACAGGGTAAGTCCGAATCTTTTGTCAAAAACTCGGAACATTTTGTGGAGGTTTTAAAAGGTATCGAATTAGATCCCGGCGATAGATTTGTAAATTTTGATGTAGTAAGTCTCTACACCAACGTGCCAATAAATGAGTCACTCAGTATCATTAAAAACAAATTACAAACTGATGATACACTTCATAAGAGAACAACGCTATCGGTGGAGGGGGTGATGGATCTTTTGGAGCTCTGTCTCCGTAACTCTTACTTTCAAGTGAAAGATAAGTTTTACGCGCAAAATGATGGACTCCCAATGGGTTCATCTCTTTCGCCAGTGGTAGCAAACATCTACATGGAGTGGTTCGAGGGCCATGCGATCAACACAGCAAGAGTCAAACCAAAACTATGGCTACGATACATGGATGACACATTTATTATATGGCCGGAAAATGATGACGAACTACAAAATTTTCTACATCATTTAAACGGTATTCGACCAACAATCAAGTGCACCATGGAAATTGAAAAAGATTTGGCCTTACCTTTTTTGGATGTTCTTGTCAAACGATTAGACAGAAACATTCACACCACTGTATATAGGAAACCTACACACACGGGACAGTACCTAAATTTTAAGTCTAATCATTCTGTTGCAACAAAACAAGGAGTTATAAGAAGTTTGTATTTAAGAGCCGTAAATGTTTGTAGTAATAATGAAGAATTAACCACAGAAATTAACAACATTAAAAAGGACTTACAACAGAATGGTTATTCCGAGAAATTAGTATACTCAACGATATTTAAAATTAAAAACAAACTAAATGTACCAAATTCTCAAAATAATAATCCGTTAGGTGTTATTAACATTCCATATGTTCAAGGGATTTCAGAAAACATAAGACGAATAGCTAAACACTATAATATAAAAACAGTATTTTCTTCGGGAAATACGATAAGAAGTTTTGTAACTAAAACAAAACCAGACAATCCCTTAAATAATAAGGAATGTATTTACCAAATCCCGTGTGAGTGTGGTAAATCATATGTAGGTGAAACGAAACGCCCTCTTCAAGTTAGAGTAAATGAACATCTAAAAAGTACCCAATTAGGGGATATTGAAAAATCCGGTTTAGCAGATCATGCTTGGTCAAATGATCACAGGATTCAGTGGTCAGAAGCTAAAGTTTTACATAAGGAGTCGCATTGGCGAAAACGAAAGTTTATTGAAGCTGCGTATATAATGCAGAATAAAGAAGTTTTCAGTCAACCAAGCACGGACATACCAAACATATGGAAACCACTCCTTAAGGAAAACAGGCGTCTTAGGATTAAAAAAGGGGGCGGGCCGTCACACCTGACTGCACACCAAGTAGTATAAGTAGTAGCCTAGAGACTAGATTGTTTAGTTCACACTTGATAACGGTTAGAGATACTTACTAACCGAAACGTCGTGTTTTAAAATAAATAAAGACAATGGAAGTCCGAAATTTTATTTCTACACAATCATTGTCTACGAGTTTCAAACAAAGAATATACTAATTATCAAAAACTATCTTATAAATTGGTTCGTAATCTCGTGATTTTGTTTGTTACGCTAAGGCCAGCCCTTAAAAAAACGTTTTGTAAATAGACAAAATTGTATGTCTTTAAATACCTACTTATAATCATTTAACTTATATTAAACGACTTTATTTTTTCAAAATATCTGAAAATAATATGAAAATCCGGGTCACGTGATCTTAGTTAAATTTTCTCAATCGAATTGACGTGCCCCCGGTATATAGGGGTGGCGCTTCAGTCAGGAGGTTGATGGCTTTTGTCTGATTTGGTGTCCTGCAGCAAATATAAATTGAGCACGCCTTTGTAAATCCTAATAGATCTCTTCTATAAAAAACTAGTTGAAACATTATTTCTGTTCATATGCAAGACTTTTTAAAAATCTTTAAACGTATCTTGTTAGATTTTTGATTTTCTTTTGTACATTTCCAAAAACTACAAAAATCGAAACAATTTCGCTACAGTTTTCTATAACACAACTAGGCTACTGAAATGCCAAACATTGTTTTGAAATATTTGTTGTGTTTTAGCCATAACTTTTTTTTTATTTTTTGAATAAAATGATTTCGCGAAAAACTGCTAAGATACGTTTGTTAAAAATGCTTTACAAAACTACCCCTCAAAATTTCGACGCGTTCCGCTTCTTCGTTTTCTATTTCTATTAGAACAAAGATATCAGTGTTGTCAAATGGTAAGTTTTCGGACGAAGTTTGTCCCCTTAAACGCCACAAAAATTTTACGACAAATTTCCACAGGTCTTGTTTATAGCTTGAAAGTTTTTTTGCTTTGCTTTTAATAAGCCTCGAATTTTGGTGATTTTTTAAATCAAAATACTCAAGAATCGTGTTTTTTCGAATAAATCCTAACTTTCCAAGGTCGTGTAAGGCCTGATGACGTTGAAACCATTCTTTTTAAATTCACTGAATAGAAGTTATATAAAAACGAGTATAATCTTGACTTAATGGATATAACCTAATGTTTGACAATTTTTTTCCGCCACTTTTTAAACATTTTCACTACCCCTTCCACGGTGAAGGAAAATAGGTGTGGTGCGGCTCAAAAATTTTATATTTTTCCACAGAATATGTGTACGAATTTTTATTCTTTTGTCCCAATTTCCCACGTAGTTAAGGAAATAGGGGTTGTACACTGTACAGCTCGGGCTAATATATAAATTTTGCATCTGGGTCCAGCCAGAAGGCGTACCCCAGTGTTACGTGTGAAAATAGCTAATGATATGATAAATATATCATAATAGAAAAATGCTATACTAGCCATGGGGAAGCCTGCCTACAAAGAGGAAAACTAATTTAATAGGTTCATATATATTACACAAAAATTAAAGCAAATTCATCCCTTCATCCCCTCTCGATTCTTGCTCCGCCTACCCTACCAAGTCGACTAAATTTTATTGCATTGCCTACTAAGCACATTAAAAATAAAATACAATGTCGATCCCGTAATGGGAGCTAATTTGTTCTTCCGTCAACTCTGGTGTACAATTATTTCTCATCCGGTGTTTCCCCTCTTTTTTTAACTTTTCGTTACGGGACGCCGGGATTTGCTAAGATCGGGGTAAGCCCTTATGTTTCCAGTCTGATCTAAACATCTACTAAATTAGTTTTTCTTTTCGTAAGTATAGTAAAATGGCCAGTATAGCTTTTTCCCATATGGTATTCACTGTGTTAAAGTAAAATATTTCAGACATCCTATTTTTAATTTTTAAAGTTAAGGAATTTTTAACGAGCCTCTCCGACTATGTAACTTTACTTTAGAAAACAAATATGGTGGGAAAGTGCTATTTTTTGCATTTGATGTTTAGTTAACAGTAAATTTAATAGGCGGTAGTCGAAATAAAAGAAATAAGTTAATGTCGCCTGTGGCGTGGTGAACCTATAACAAAAGAACCAAATTCTTATCAGTACCATCAAAAGCGCTTTATTATATGTTTCATCTTAAGTAATTTAAAACAGATGTCTCCCATTTGTATAGTCGTACCTGTTTTTTAAAATATATACGATAAAATGATTTCCCCGAATTGTAGGAAAAGAATGTCTTGCTACCAAAGACATTAAAATTTATGAAAATTTAATAGAAGGGTCTCTGAACTGTAAAGCTACTACTCTTCTCTGCTTCGAATATTCCCAATTTTAATTTTTGTGTTTGTGTCTTGTTATTTTTTTTTTCAAGCACCACCAAATGGTGCTTGGAAAAGAAATAAGTAGGTATTCGAATTTTCTAATGTATGTCATAATGGCGGCCAATAGAATCCATAAACCCCCGAACAAGGATCCAAGATGAACAAGTCGAGCCCAAAATGAACCGAATGGGCCACTCCTACATATTTTAATTACTTAACATTTCTTTCCAAATATTTAGCTCTTAAATAAGTGACTTTAAATATGACCACTTTTTACAAAAAAAAATCGCTTTGGTCGTTTTGGAGCTTTGGATACAAACACAGCTATGCATATTTTTTGCGGTTTTTTTCAACATTTTTTTTAATCAAATTTGTTATTTTTTGTCGATCATCAAATTTTCAATGAACATTTTCATAATTATTAAATCTTTGAACAATTCCAAAATAAAAAAATAAATGGATCCATGACGGATCTGATACCTTCCTAGCTAGCGTATTAGCACACTTCAAGTAAAGTCATGATATATCAGCCTTGAAAACAGTTTTTTTTAAACATCTCAGAAACTAAAGCTCTCACAAAGTTTTTGGTTTTAACATAAATTATTGGGCGAAATGTAGTCTACTATACGCCGAAAACTGCATATTGATGCGATACTGCGTTACCAGTTTACCAGTTACCACTTTATTAATTTTTTAATTGTCAAAAAACTCATTAGTATTAATGGATTTTGACCAAAATCTAATCAGCTCGTAAGAGTGTCGAACACTATTTTACATGAAAATTTTATAAAAATCTGTTCAACGGTTTAGGAGCTATCGTGTTACAAACAGATATACACACACACACACACAGACATCACGACGATATTGCTAAGATAGGTCAAAATACACCCAAATAACTTATTTTCGGCGCTATCTCAAAAAAAAACTTGTCGAAACTAATACCTTCTCTAGCCATTGCTGCCCGGGCTAGAAAAGTAAAGATATACGAAATCTGGCTGGTATTGAATAGGTTTTGGCAGATATGGCTTGAATATGTTAAATATATTATCAAAAAACATCAAATAAAAAAAATGCTTTTTTGTATAGTCACTGCCAGCAGCTAGTAACGGTAAAGTACATTTTTAGAAGTGCTTTAGTAGCACCGCGGTTGCACACCGGCCCTTATCAGGCCAGCAGACATACTTTTTAGTACAAATAGGCATGTACTTTTAAAGCAATGTATTTTCTTCATTTTTTAGCACAAAAAAAACTGAATTTTTTTACATTTTTTAAAACTTTTTTTACAAAAAATCTGTACATTTAAAGCAAAATATTTTGTTAATTTTTTTAGTACAAAAAAACCTGTACTTTTATTTTAAATATTGTAAGGGCATTACATATATTTCTTTTAAAGAATCAGAAATACAATGCTCGCCGATTCATGCTGGGCTTTCTGATCATGAAGCTTTCTGATCATGAAGCGGTCTATTGTTCCTTTCCAATAAAAAGTATAGGTTCTAAAAAATCGACGAAAAGAGGTAGATTACTAAATAAAAAAAATATTAGAAAGTTTACGCTGCTAGA
The DNA here is from genome assembly GCA_963576565.1 of Aspidapion aeneum. NCBI lineage: Eukaryota > Metazoa > Arthropoda > Insecta > Coleoptera > Brentidae > Aspidapion > Aspidapion aeneum. The sequence goes on along the minus strand of OY755042.1, from coordinate 35,266,501 downwards.
ACTTTAGCTAGCAGTGATCCACTAGAACACTTTCAGTTGCTTATTAGCAAAAAGTTTGAAATATCCTTTCCTTTGGTGAAACTGAAGGAAAAAAAAGGAGTCCTTGGTATACCAAAGGTCTAAGAAAATCAGCGATTAACTTGAGATCACTGCACTATATAAAAAAATTTGTCCCTCTAAACAGTGCTTTTTTAACATATTTTGCCCTTTACAGAAAAATTTACAAAAAAACATTGATTCCAGCAAAGAGACAGTACTTAAATATAATTCAACAATCGTCAAATCAATCAAAAGAAACGTGGAGGTTAGTTAATAAATTTAGAGGTAATAATTCTACAACTAATATTACGTCAAGCCTAAAACCCCATGAAATTAATTCATTTTATTGCAACATACGTAAAAGTATTTCAAACAAAATTACTTCTTGTGAAGATCCTCTTAATTATTTAAATCATATTGCCGTCGGAGATTCATTTTGCCTAGCTCCTACGTTCGTTGATAAACTTGAATGCATCTTTAGAAAGTTATAAAATAATCGATCCACCGGTTGGGATAAAATTTCTCTAAAAATATTTGAAGCACTTCCTGGAAGTGCTTTGCTTTGTATGGCTGAGGCAATTAACTTTTCATTTGAAAGAGTTGATTTTCCAGCCTGTCTAAAAAAAGCTTTAATTATTCCACTTCCAAAAGGGGGAGATCAGGACTGGTATTCTCATAAATTGGCTTAAAAACGTTACATTTTAAAAACGCCAAGCGAAACCCACAGCACCCTTCTCGAATGGCAGTTGCGCTGACCGATCGAATTTGGTAAACGCGCCCTTGGGATGGAACTCGCTTAGCATCCTTCAAATTCTCGCTTTTTGTTCATGTGTTTTGACATTTGTGGCATACATTAGAGATTTTGTTACCCCAGTTAGTTATTTTTGTTATTTATTGATAGCAACATCGAAAATCTAGAGAAGGTGATGGTTAGAAGTGGTTTTAATGAGAAATGTTGGGCTAGCGGTGTCTTAACATGATTGTAATGACCCCTACACTCCTAGGGTATGATAATAAAGGTTATATAAACGTAAACCATAAATTTTCATCATATTCTAACAAATAAAATAAAGTTTTAAAAGAGGATATAGTTAAAAATCTTCAATAATTTTTAAAGTCTAAATTTTTAAACTTTTGGCACGACCATCAGCATTTCATTGTTCCAACTGAATACACTCGCTTATATTGGGGTGATTCCAATAAGGCTCAAATGCTCCTTTACCTACTCTACAGGGTACCTTTACATATAAAAGTGTAGAAAACATGCCCATAAACAATTTTTAATTATTTATTTATCTAAGTACTTAAATAGATTCCAGAGGGGAGAGAAATAAAGTAAATCTTTATTCGCAAACTCCTTAAATCCTTCATTTCTACCTTGAAGAATAAAAAAGGTAGCTATTTTGGTACCTTGTTGTACTTAAAGTATAGGCTGAAGGCCTCCTTTAACCACTATAAATACAAAATTGGCCAAAAAATTAATAACTGTGTACATAATTCTTTTTAATAGATTTGAATTTTTTAAAAACGCCAAGCGATTTCCAGAAACAGATGCCAATTGGTAGGTATTTTTAAACACGGTTACCGTTTTAAAAAAATGCTCAGCGCAATCATACGTGAATACCATTTTTGCACTTTTGGTCAGGTGCTTAGCGAATTTGACGTCATAAAACGGTGAGCGTCTTAAAAACGCTATGCGTTTTTCATTACGAGAATACCTGTCCAGAACATTCCGTCTAACTATAGGCCAATCGCACTACTTCCAACCCTTACCAAAATTGCCAAAAAACTTGTACAGGGTAGACTAACATCATTTTTCATGAAGCACGATCTTTTAAGCGCCAGTCAATTCGGATTTCAAGCAAAGAAAAATACCGGTGATGCTATTTTTAACTTTTTAAATCATCTTTACCTTGGACTTAATTTTTGTGACAAAGCGGCAGCTGTTTTTTTGCGATCTTGGTCCCCTTTTGTTCTTGATTTTTGTAATTGATATCTCGCATCTTTCGATAAGGGGCAAGATAACGTTGTTTGCTGATGATTACACAGTTGCTTGGAGTGATCCTAATGAAGAAATATTATCCATTATGGTACAGGAAGATGTGCAAATAATTAAAAAATGGTGCGATGCCAATCGTCTGGCTTTTATCATTTCAAAAACCAAAATCCTTAATTTTAAATGTGAATTGGGGGGGAATATACTTAATGACGAAAACATCTCAAATTCTAATATTAATAAGTTTTTAGGAATAATTTTAGATAATAGCCTAAGATTTAATGAACATATAACCGCTTTAAATAGCAAAATTACTTCTAGCTGTTTTGCATTAAGAGTGATCTCCGACAACTTAGGGTTTGAGATTGCAAAAAGTTCTTACTTCTCTTTGGTTCAGTCACATTTATCGTATGGTATCTGCTTTTGGGGATGCTGTAGCGATAACTTATTTAGATCTGTATTTGTGTTGCAGAAAAGGGTACTCAGAAACGCATGGAGGGTTAAAAAGAGGTCGAAATTGGTATTTTCCTAAACTTTGTCAATTGATTGCAAACGTATCCCAACCGGTCCAGATACCCCCTGATGTGCTCAATTGAGAAAGGTTAGATTAACACCGATTTCAACCTTCCAAAATGAGGACCGGAAAGCTAATTTAGGCAAATCATTTTTCGAAAATAGGTTTCGGTTGGTTCGGTTTGGTTTCACACCCTCTAGGATCCCGGGAAAGAAGTCAGAGTTTTTGTTTCCAAAAATTGTTAGAAAAAGACCCCATTAGTCGAACTATATGAGTTGTGTTAAGTTTGGCAAGCCAGGTCTAAAAATTTTTTTTTCGAAAAATTTGTTTTCAAAGAAATTTTTCTGAACAAATTTCTATTTTAAAATAATATTTTCGAACATCAAATCTTACTAAAATTTTACTAAAAAAACTGGAAGTTTACGGGGTTAGAGGTTTGGCACTTAAGTGGTTTCATTCATATTTGGTGGGGAGGTCCCAGAGTGTAGTGTTTAATTATGAAAGCTCTATGTTTGAAGATATAGATACCGATGTGCCGCAGGGCTCTATTCTTGGTCCCCTTTTGTTCTTGATTTTTGTAATTGATATCTCGCATCTTTCGATAAGGGGCAAGATAACGTTGTTTGCTGATGATTACACAGTTGCTTGGAGTGATCCTAATGAAGAAATATTATCCATTATGGTACAGGAAGATGTGCACATAATTAAAAAATGGTGCGATGCCAATCGTCTGGCTTTTATCATTTCAAAAACCAAAATCCTTAATTTTAAATGTGAATTGGGGGGGATTATACTTAATGACGAAAACATCTCAAATTCTAATATTAATAAGTTTTTAGGAATAATTTTAGATAATAGCCTAAGATTTAATGAACATATAACCGCTTTAAATAGCAAAATTACTTCTAGCTGTTTTGCATTAAGAGTGATCTCCGACAACTTAGGGTTTGAGATTGCAAAAAGTTCTTACTTCTCTTTGGTTCAGTCACATTTATCGTATGGTATCTGCTTTTGGGGATGCTGTAGCGATAACTTATTTAGATCTGTATTTGTGTTGCAGAAAAGGGTACTCAGAAACGCATGGAGGGTTAAAAAGAGGTCGAAATTGGTATTTTCCTAAACTTTGTCAATTGATTGCAAACGTATCCCAACCGGTCCAGATACCCTCTGATGTGCTCAATTGAGAAAGGTTAGAGTAACACCGATTTCAACCTTCTAAAATGAGGACCGGAAAGCTAATTTAGCCAAATTATTTTTCGAAAATAGGTTTCGGTTGGTTCGGTTTGGTTTCACACCCTCTAGGATCCCGGGAAAGAAGTCAGAGTTTTTGTTTCCAAAAATTGTTAGAAAAAGACCACATTAGTCGAACTATATGAGTTGTGTTAAGTTTGGCAAGCCAGGTCTAAAAATTTTTTTTTCGAAAAATTTGTTTTCAAAGAAATTTTTCTGAACAAATTTCTATTTTAAAATAATATTTTCGAACAAATTTTCGTTCAAAGAAAATGATTTCGAGAAATTTATGTTTAAAGAAAACGTCTTCGAACAATTTTTCCTTTCGAAGAAAACGTTTTCGAATAATCTTTTGTTCGAAGAAAATGTTTTCGAACAATTTTCGGTTTGAAGAAAATGATTTTCGAAGTTTGTGCTTTTGAACAGTAATATTACTGAAATTAAGATAGTTATCTGAAATGTACTATAAAATTATAAGTAATTAAAGCCTAACGTTACTAAAACTCGAACGGTTTTTGAGCTTTTTTTTGTCTTTTGATAAAATGTAAAAATCGGGATAAAAAGTGACTAAAAAAGAACCACAAAACCTAAAAACACCGAAAATATAGAAAAAAAACTTGAAAAATAAACTAAACAATGCAACAAATAGCGTATAAACCTTGTTATTAAAGTTTCATTTTGTCCTTTGATATATTATATAGTATTAATAAACATTTAACATACAAATGTATTCCTGTCCTGTTTGTTTATTTATTACGTATTATTTTTATACAAAAAACACAAATGATATTTAAAAGAAAATGATTTTTAACAATAAATATTCATAAACCAAAAACTCAAGGAACATATTTTTTATTTTTTATTTCTTAAGCTGTATAAAAACGAGTTATTTTTAAGTTTTATTAAAACATTTTTTTTTCAGACTGTATAAAAATGAGTATTTTTCACGAACGTCTATGGAATTTTGAGTACGGTTTTGACACTCGTGTCGCTGACCCTAACCAAAATCTTTCAAAGAAACAGTAAAAAGGTTCTTGATTAAAAAATAGTTACTTTTCAGAGACTGAATTTCTAGAGTGTGATACCAACAATATACTATAGGTTTTTTTTTTTAGATGATTTGTCTTTTTATCCAGTGATATTTAGTTAAGTGTCTTTTTTAGTCTTTTCTAAATTTTTTATGTAAATTTTAATTAGGCTTGTGTCTTTTTGGTTTTAAATTAGTTTATGTCTGTTTAAATGTTTCATCATTTTTAAAACTGTTTTTTATCAAAATTTTTAATTTCTTACAATTTATTTACTTATAATTTTTTACAATGTATTGGAACTTTGCTCTAATATTGAATTTTTTTTTGACGTATGTATAAAATTGTAATATTTTTTTTAACATAAATAAACTATCTATCTATCTATCTTATAACTAAAACCTTCGTAAGAGCTTCATTTTCTGAGATATTTACAAAAAACTTTTTTCAAGGCTGATATATTATGATGGCTTCACTTGAAGTATGGTAATAGGCTAGCTAGGAAGGTATCAGATCCGCCATAGATCCATTTATTTTAATTAATGGCACAGATGATGCTACAAATATTGTACAAAAATGTTGCTTTTTTAACACTCTTCAATAAATGTAGGAGATACTAAATTAGTAAAAAATAAGCAGTTTAATATCGTTTGCAGCAGTTGCCAGTAGTTAAAGTATAAAATTAGTACAGTTCCGTCAAGTTAATGTTTGTTGGGTTGGTGCCGGCAGTTGTAGAAATAAGTCTAAAAGGGGGTTTAATGGTAAAGCAGACGACATAAATTGCACTTAATTACTCGCCGAGCTTCGCTACGCGTTGGCCGTCCAACTGCAACCGCGTGCGGAGAAGTAACACTTTCCGCACTTATTCTGAAATTTATTATATCGCGATAAACGTAATAATATTAAAGCAAAAAGTCTAGGGACATTCCTAAAAGAACGACTGCACCAAAAAATAGGTAAAGAAAGTTTTGATTCAAAAATTGTAAAATTTTGATATAAATACGCGAGCCCGCTTATTGATTAAAAAAGTTGACGTTATTGCTAAACCTTCACAGAAAAAAGAGATGTTTGAATCAAATAAATATTTGTTTGATAATGGAGTAAATAATTTGAATTATTTGGTTAATATAAAAGTTTTTGTTTGTCTTAAACAACATGGAAGTCATTGAACTGATACCTTCCTAGCACACTCAAAGCGAACTCCACTCTATATCAGCCTTGAAACAGTTTTTGTTATTATCTTAGGAACGAAAGCTCCTACGAAGTTTTTAGTTATAACAAAATTAAAAAACCAGGTTACACTTCACTCGGATAACCGCATCTTGATGCGATGCTCTGTTAAAAATTTGGATAAATGGATTTTAAATCAAATCTAATCAGCTATTTACAGAATTGTACGCTATTTTACCTGAACATTTTATAAAAATCCGTTTAGCTTTTTAGGAGCTATTGTGGGCGGGACAGACCAATACAAACACACACACGGAAAGACGTAACGATGATCTAGCTAAGATAGTTCAAAATACACCGAAATAATACATTTTTGGCATTGTCTCAAAATGTTTTTTTCTGTCGTAAACAATACCTATTCCAGCCAATGCTGCGCGGAAAGAAAAAATTATTAGGGAACCACTAAACCGATTTTAAAAACTTTACAGCATGTTAAAAAACATAAGAATAAAAGACTGTTTGAAAGGTCTGCTATCTTGGAATTTAAGATGGCGGACAAAAAAATATTTTTGCTTAAAGGCCTGATCAATTCCCTAACCTTACAGTTTGTTTTGATTGATGCTAGAGTTTGGAAATTATATTAAAAAACATTTTGTCCGGTTTTTTTTGTCCCACCCGGTATATATTTTAATAATTTTAAGTGGTTTACGCGTACATATTAAAAAATATATGTTTGCCATTTTTGTAAGAAAAATCATTGCAAAAAAGTAGTTCTAATTGGTTTAAATTTCTTTGCTTGATACGGGAGCCTCGTTTACATTAAAATAATTTTTGTCACTTATCATACTGTAAATCTCGACTTTGTGGCACTAAACGATGTGTTACCTAGACATATAAATGGTTTTATTTGTGTAAGGATTGTTATAATAGAAGTACTTAACCGAATATAATAGTGTTTTTAGTCAGAATATTTTCTTTCCTCAAAAAGAATTTTAAATTAATGGTTAAAATTCAAAGCGTAAAAAGTGCGCGTGTTACTAAAGGAATGTTTTTAATGTTGGAGATGCCAGCAGCTCATATAAAGGAACATCACCATTAATATTATAAGACTTTCTTTTAAAAGTGCGTTACATTAATGTTCGTGTACATTGTGTCCATGAACTTCCTCCGTTCCTTACCTAAAAATTAATGTACGTACATACACCGTACATTTTGTAATTTTCTGTGTACGCTGCACTCACCGTCAAAAAGAAGGAGCTCAAACTGTTAAAAACATCAAAGAAAAATAGCAGAAAATCTGAAATCTGAAAATATGGCATTGTGGTGTGTGAAAAAAATTAAGGTCACTCATCGTAAAGCAAGCATTATAGGTGGTGAAGCCTGACATGAATTTTCTGTATTTTGATTATTATTTTTGGCATGTTTTGCTCGGTATTGCTTTGGCGGCTCGTTTTTATTTTAAAAATGTAGTCTTAGCACAGCCTAAAGATATATTTAATAGAATTTCAAGCATACCATTTTATTCCTAAATATATATATATATATATATATATATATATATATAGTTTAGGTACTTTCAGACTGTGTAGAACAACATTTTAAAAATAAAACCGAGCTGCCGCCAATGCGAAACCGAGGAAAACATGTCAAAAATAATAATCATAAAATAGAAAGGCTAAGCTTTCTATATAAAGTTTGCCTTTACGATGAGTGTCCTTAGGCAAAATAGGTTTTTGCAAGAGTAGGAAAAAACTGATTTTTACGAGCGTCAGGAAATCATAAAAAATCTAATTAAAAGATTAATATAAGAAAATACATCTACACCACGTCACGAAACTTCGAAAACAATACCTACTGTTTTCACGAAATATAACATCTTACCTTTGTATGTATCATATAGTCATAGCCAGGTGGTCAAAAATAGACGTTTTCGATTCTACTCTGGGACTTAATTTGGCCTAGTAATTTAAAGGAAAGCAGCATCGATCCTTCATATAAACCTTTTTAAAATTCGGTAGCCTTGGGACGCTATGGCATTACGAAGATGGCCAAATAGGCGAGTTATATACCGTTCTAAAGTTTTGTTATATTTGTAAGGGGCAAAATTAACATACAAATTTTAATATTAAAAACTTATTTTTATACCAAAAATTAAATAATAAAGTGCGTCACTGCATACAAATTTCCAATCAGCTGGACTGCTATTCCATTAGCTTACGGGTATTATGTCTAAAAAATAAATACCTTTGGACGGTTTACTGGTAATATTAAATGTTAACGTGTATTTATGCTCCTGAATATACAGCATATTCCAACGCTCCCGGTGCGCGGTGTATAAAACCAGAAAGGCCACCTCATTCAAACCAAGGTTTTTATGATGCTCTGACATGATCCTAGAACATATCGAAATTTCTGAAAAATCGGCTGTGGTCGGCGCACAACTATAGTTGCATGCGGTTTCTTTCTTACAAAAAAAAATGTTTTTAATATGATTTTCATCATTTTAAAAGAGAAATCGATGAAAAAAGCATTTCTTTTATCCAAACGTAAAACGTGTAAAAATATAAAATAAGAAAAAAAATGGTTTGAATTGTGTACCTACACTTATTACTCCTTTTAAACTGCAGTGGCAACATCGACCTATGTCCATCACTTTTCTATACTTGAGCACACGGCCTTGTCCCATCAAAGATCCAGCAAGACATCTTTTTACCCAACTGCAGCAGGGGGAAAGGAAGGGTAGGTGGGTTATTCTCAAATAGTTTTCATATACCAGGGAACAAGTTTCAAAAAAAAAGTTGAAGCAATTTGTTAAAAAAATACTAGAAAGCAAATTCTTTTTATACTGAACATGTGGAAATTAAACTCCGGCTAGCTGTGGTTAATGTGGGTTAAAGATAATCTCTGTTTTTTCACTTCGGTGTCACATATATTTTCTTTATCGTCCGCATGCCTAAATAAGGTTAAAAAAAATACTTAGTGAACAACAACTGATGAAAAATTAGGTAGAGACTGCAGAAGACATTATGTTTTTGTTTCCGAATAAATCTTTGTAAGGCAAAAGTACCTCATAATGCATTTTAACCGATTTTCCAAATAATTTTTAAAATAATCGAAAATTACTGGTGGTGTTTATCTTGTACGGAATGGTAATGGAAGATATAATTATATTTTATCTACATTTGCGCCAAAGGGTTCTTAAACTACACTTCAAGCTAAAAAAGATGTTACTTTTAAATACATTCTTTATTTTTTTTTACATTTTGAATGTAAGGACGGTGTTGATATCAGGTGGACAGTCATGATAAAAATCGGACGGTACCAAAAACGGAGAAAAATAATAAAAACAAAAGGTTGCAACACAAAAGTGTAGTCACAAAACAAGTTTTTATTATTATAATAGAAAACGAGATCAAAATAGTAATGGTATAATTAAGTATGGTATGGTAAGTAAGTATTCTACCCTTAACTCTTATCAAAATATCAAAAACGAACTTAAATTCTTTGGCCTAAAAGATTTGGCATGTATTAAAAAAAAAACTAAAGAAAGTTTAATTCTAGTTCTGCAGTATTCGCAGATGAAATCTCTAGATGCGGCGATTTTATATTTTGTATTGCGAAACGGGGAGCATTTTAAATGGTACCATCGCGGGCATTTATCACATCCTAAATTTTTCAGATGTTCTTCTTCGGTGTCGCTCTCAAGAATATCTTCACAAGAAGCACAACAAATGTAGTTAGTTTTAAATTTCTTCGGGATATCTATTTTATCATTAAGAAAAATAAAAAAGTTATATTATTTCAATATAATAGCAACCCAGAATTTAAAGAGAAAATGTAACTTCTAAAAAAGTATACTTTTTATAGCGATAGCATATTTATTTGGAACTATTCCATGATGAGGACAGTTTGGAGTAAAGTGGCATACATTACAGGATAACTCTCTGAGGTAAACAAATTCTTCTTCGAGATCTGTCCAGATAATCTGGTGGAGCTTCATAGTTCCTGGGACGGGTTTTAAAGTTTTAGGCAAAGTCGCTTCAATTTTGACAATATCTAGTTCTTTAATTTTGAAAACATTTACTTTAATATCAGCCACTGCCTTAACAAATGAATCAACATTAGTAATGTCTGCCCCAGCGGCTACTTTAGCATCATAGGTTCTTTTAAGGACTCCTCCAATCCCATCTGCAGCCCCTTTGCCATGCCCCGCTTCCGAAAAATTCCAAGAGGCGCTGGAAAATCCGAATTTCTTACAGAACTGCGTAAATAGAAAGAAGTTGGATTTGTTCCGATATTGGGTGGTTGGCCCATCACTGTAAAAGTGTAGCGTGTCAACAAATTTTCTTTTATCATTGCCTGAATAGGGGACAAATGGGCCCAAATCGCACTAAGATCATGTCGCATGGATGCTGATATTGTACAGAAGCCGATAGTAAAACTCTCACCATTTTCGTGTCTTTCGGCTGTATAGAGTACGCGAGTATGTAACGTGAGTTGAGCTTTGGATGCTCCGAAATGAACTGACTAAACTTCTTGGCTGTATTTACATAAATAATTTTCACTAAAGTCGATTAGTATAGCAACTTCGTTTGGTTTAAGCTTTAGTTTTTTTTCTTTGAAACTGTTTTGCTGGTGCATAATGTTATAAGAATGTTTACAGAACTCTGGCAGCAATTTATTGATTTCTGCAACAATTTCATTTACTGAAGATCGGACTTCTATTTTGCTGGTGATCTTGACTTTCATATTTTTTTTATTTTTTCCGATGCGATCTTCTGTTGTCATAACCCATTTGTAGTAGAACGTGTTGAAATTATCTGAATGATGTAATAAAGCATTCGGAAGCTTAATGACACAGTTTGCACATTTATCATACATGCAGGTTTTCTTTATTTTGCAACATATGGCTTTTAATAACTCCGAAACTGATTTTAACTTTACAACATTTAGGTAAACTAGTTTTGCAAATAAGAATTTAAAATTGGCATGTTTGATGCACAAACAGGTCTCTCGTCCAGACAATTTTTGAGGTACGACCCAGAAAGGTTTCATACGGGCAAAAGAACTGTAAGATAGCTTGACAGAAGAAGTATTAATAAATTTTGTATAAAGCTCTTTAATGTTTCCTATTAAGTATCTTTTTTGCTTTTTGACCTGATTTCGAGTAATACAGTCCATTTTTCCTGGAGCTAACATTGAATTCTCATCATCTTCAAAAAACTTAGTGACCAGGTTTCTAAACATGCAGCCCTTTTTCTTTATTTTTCTCCTATCTTTACTGGTTCTTTGCATATAAGGACTCATTATCTTTAATTTTCCTAATTCTGTAACAAATTTGTATTTTTTTACAATTTTTCCTTTCACACACCTCGAAAATGCCCGCTTTTCACCTTCAGTTTCTTTCTCTTTTATCTGTTTTTTAATACTGCCCCGAATAACAAGGCTTTTCTAACTTGGTTGGTATCTCCTCGTTTAAGTAAGCTGTCGACTTCTTGTTCAGGAAAAGGACTGGTCTCCCTAGTGTTAACAAGTCGGTTATACTTTTTCTTCCATTTTTCCAGTTTCCTATTAGACAAATATAGCTTTCTCTTTAAATCCAATACTTCTAGCCTCTTTCTTTCAGTGTTTTGCTTTTGTCTTCTCCTTCCTGCTTGCTGTCTTCTTGAAATTTCCACTCTGTTGTCATGGTTTTCTTCTATCGGTAGGGGGGAAGATGGCGGCGTATTCTCTTCGATAAATCTGTCTGTTCTCACACTTATTTTCTTTTTTTGGTAATATCTTTTTGACGCTTCCCGCTATTTTTCTCTCTGCTTCTTTTTTTCACGTTTTCCCATATGGCCTATATTTTTTATCAGTCCTTTTTCTTTTCTCTTTCGATTTCGTTCACGTTCATATAACCTAGCCTTCTCAGACCTAGCTGGATCAGCAGCAATGCGTTCTCTGTATTTTTTCTTGTTTTCTCTCCACTTCTGTCTTTGTGCATCAATCATAACTTGTGTTAAGTTTCCTCTTTTCTTGGAGCTCTTTTTCTTCATTCCTTCGTCTTTCTTTCTGTTAGTTCTTTCATTTGCGATTTTTGTATCTGATGATTTTTTATTAACTTTGGGTATTACAAATTTTGTTTTATGTTCATTTTCTTTAAGCTTTATTTTGACAACACTCGTAGATGATCCATTACGCTCACCAGAAAAGCTTTTAGGTCCAATGCAGTTTCTATTTCTTCTTTGTATAGACTCTAACTTCTTTGTTTCCTTCATTTTTAGTCGTTTATCATGTGCTTCTTCTTTCGATCTTTTTAGCATTGGTAAGACGTTTAATTTCCATTTATCATAAATGTTGTCCTCATTCATATTAACTCTGAAATTAAAATAGAACTCACAGTTTTTGCGGTGACATTACCATAAATATCTGGGTAGATATATGCTTCTTTCGACCGTCTTTCTTGTATATCAAACCCGTCTACTGTTTATCAGTACCGTCCACCACTAAAAAGTAGACGGTAATGAGAAATCGCTTTATAATAATTTATCAATGTGGCAACGGCGCCCGGATAAAACTTGGCCGCTCGTTTTTAAAGATGTTTGAGGTTATGTCATTAAATTTCGGCTTAATTTTTATTTTAAATTACTATACATTAAAAATAAGCCATATGGAGGGTACTGATTTCAATGATGACAGAAATATTGGAACACAACACTTTTAAATAAAAAAAAATAAGTACTCACTTTCTTGGTATTCACAAATAGATTGCAACACACTTGAAAACAACTGCACACATGCTACGATGGCGGCAGCTGTTTAAAGTACAAAATAGGCAACCAAATTTGCGGGGTACGGTGATGAGAATGAAATATCGGGACTACGGTTCCTTTTATATTGGATTAGTTTAGAATAATTAATTTACTGTTTAGCACTTAACAATTATTAGGTGAATATGTTTTGAAAATTTACAAAGAAAAATTATTTTATTTCGTTGTCGAAAATATAATTTAAAATGCTCTGAAACAATTAGATTTTCTAAGCGGGACTTAAGACGGCCATGAGAAAACACTAAAATAAATATATATATATCGCAAATTCTAGACAGTATTTTAGAAAGGTAACAGTAGTTATCGTCAGAAACGATATTCTACAAACGAACCTGTACAAAAACCGTAATCATTTTGTCATTAAAGAAGAAAAATAGTCCCAGGGACTGAGATGTTAAAACTATTTGAGAATAAGCCAGGTAGTGTATGTAAGTATGTATTTATGTAAATATGTATGTTTGTGTCGCGCTAGAGGCTAAACGGGTGAACCGATTTTGAATTGCTACTGATCCCGCTGATCTATAGGCTGTATTTTTTTATACAGGAATCAACATGGTAATCTTCAGACGCCATTTGATACGTAATGAAGACTTTAAGGCATACAAATTACCTAAATTTCAGGCCATTTTAATGAAATTCTTTTGATCACCCATAGCAAATGTAATTCCTTTGTAGTGCTCCCTACTTCCACCCATCTCCCCTCCTGTCATTCCACCCCACCCTCGGCCAAAACAATATTGGCATAATTATATCAAATATAGGGAGATTTTAAAAATTCTTTCTGCACACGCTTTAACATTTTATTCCAACACCATTTTTCTAGTTTCCCCCTCCCTCTTCCTCACCCCGCCCCAGCCTTCTTATTAGAATAGTTGTAGCTATAACTTTCACAAATATAGAGCGATTTCAAAAATTCTTTCTGCACACCCTTTAAGACTTTTTTCAAAACCATTTAACTCCTCCCTCTCCCCAGCACGCACCTTCACTCCATGTTTGTAGAAATGCATCTATCTACCCTTTGGGCATATTCCAATGTTTGACACAATTGCACGGCTTATGTAATAATTAGGTCTATCTATCTATCTATCCAGCCTTCTTCGATCCATCTTTGGACATAGGCCTCCCCCAATATCTTCCATTCTTCTCTGTCTGTCGCCGTATGCATCCATCTAGCACATGCGGGGGGTTTGTCGCCCCCCCCGCCCCGAGGGTACTGGCGCCCCATGGATGGCCGAAGCCCCCTAAGCTTTAGTACCAGGGCCGGTAACGGCAAGGTGAGAGGGCGTCAAAGAAAACTAAAGACATGATGACCTTTTTTTTTTGGTCGCAAGATTTTTGATAGGCGCCCTTTTTAGCTGTCGGCCCCCCCGCCCCTTCAGGCATGCTACGCCGCTGCATGCATGTCTCTTCAAGCCGTCCGCCCATCTCATTTGGGGTCTTCCTACGCCTACTTCTTTTATTTTCCCAAGGTCTTCAGGTTAAAATACACTTCTTCCATCGACAGGGTGACCAACCGTACAGGATTGGCCTGGACAGGTTTAGGATTTTTGGGCAACGTCCGGGAAGACCTACGCGTCCAGGATTGTCCGGGATTTTGCTATTTTGCAATACAGTCATGTTTTATGTCAGGGAAAATTTATAAATATTGGCAACGCCGCAAGCCGCCTTCGAAAATGTACGAAACTAAACGGACAGAGCACGCGACCGAGCGCGAGACGAATGCTGGCGGCGGCGTCGAATATTGCCCGATGCGTATGATGATGCGATTACTATTGATTTTCAAGCGTCTGCCATCTTGTCCAGTGTCACGAGCTGGTCGCCAGAGGAAGGTTACTTATTTCATGTTTACCTATTATTATTCCCGATATTTTAGTACTTAACTCTAATAATTGCAACTGCAGAATGATTATGTCGTCAGCAAAAAGACGAAAATGTGTTTTTAATGAAAACCTTCAAAAAACTTACCCATTTTTAAGAAGGTTTGGACAAGATAACTCGAGGGTTATTTGTAATTTATGCGGGTCCAACTTTTCAGGTAAGGAACGACTGTAGGCCTACTTCAAACAAATTTTAAGAAATTAGGTAACGGTATACACCTAGATTAAAATAATAATTAAAAACACAAAAAAATCTTTTTTAGTTGAGTATGGAGGTGGGAAAGATATCCAAGATCATATAAAATCCAACAAACATAAGATGGGTGCAACTGCTGTTGCTGACACAAGTAATATGGAAAATTATTTGAAATCTAGTAAATAACTTTTGGACCAGTGAAAAAAGTCAACTTTACATGAGCACCCTAAAATCAGCCATGATTAAAAGGTGCAACGTAAATTTGACTTGTTTGGAGTTTTACAGATTTTTATTAAAAAATGATGGGGCCCTGAAAGCAATAAATAGCCAAAATAAGTATTCTTTTAAACAATAAATTTACCTACAGATGAACAGAAAAACATTTTGGGTAAATAGTAAAAATTAAGTAGTACCTAATGATAATAATAATTAATGGGTATAAGTATTTCTATTAGGTTGTATATATATTTCTGATAGGTATGTAGGTATCTGTTTAAAGCTATGAACCAAAAATGTTATGTTTAAAAAAACGTACATACCTACCTACTAAGTTATATTGAGGTATTTTTGATCTGTCTCTGTACTTGACGGTTGTTGTTAAATTAAAATTATTAAAAAAATAATTTTTAATTTTTTTATATTTTTATTTAAAAAAAAATTATAATATATTTTTTAATTTTTTTTTTGAAGCTATAGGGGGGGGTCGGTTATTGAAAGCGTCCAGGATTTGCCTCTCTGGGAGTTGGTCACCCTGTCCATCGATCGTCTTTCTGTCTGGTATTATGAGCGGCAAATTTCCATTTTAATTTTGCTACGTCTCCTCTTAAATCCCTTACTTTTGTTTTATTTCTTATCCATTCATTCCTTGTTCAATCTGTTTGATTTTGTAAGCGCCCAGGTCTGGGATCCATATGTAAGCACAGGAAGGATACATTGGTTGTACACTTTCGTTTTGAGGTACTGAGGATATTTTTATTTTTTAATATGTAGCTTAATTTACCGAATGCTGCTTAGGCCAATCTAACTTGTTTCTAGATTTCAGTCGTTTGGTTTTCCTTTTTTAGTTTTGATAATTTGTCCCAGGTATACATATTCCTCTACTAGTTCTATTTTCTCTTGGTTTATTCTGATAGTGATATCCTCATCTGTGTTTGTTCTATGACTTTAGTTTTAGGGCAGTTCATACTCAAGCCTATATTTTTAGCTGCTGTATCCAGTTTCTCCAGCATTTTTATCAGTTCTTCTTTTTTATCTGTTATTAAGGCAATATCATCAGCAGGTTCAAGTATTGTCCGTTTACTTTGATGCCTATTTCTTCCCAATCTAAGTTTTTAAAAACATCTTCTAGGGCCTGGTTCAATAGCTTAGGGGATATTGTGTCACCCTCTCTGACAAATTTTCTTATGAGGATTGGCTTGGTTAATTCATGGATTTTGATTGATGTTGTTGCTTCGTTATATATATTGGCTATTAAGTCTGTGTATCTGTGATCTATTCGGCTATTAATAGTATATATACAGTGAAACCTCCCATAAGCGGACACTCACGGTTCCGTCGATTTTGTCCGCTTATTGGAGGTGTCCGCTTATGAGAGGGAACTGCGAAATTTTATTATATATTTATTAACAATTTCCGCTGCTTGAGTTTTTTCGATATTAAATTTTTCTGCGATCTTTCGTGCTGATAGATGTTCCTTCTCCGAAACGTTAACAACTTCCATTTTTTCACGTAAACTAAGAAGTTTTTTACCAGGCACTATTTCAAGGAGATCTATTACTAGGTACCCAATTGAGCAATAAAAATAAAACACAGCAGTTCCGCCCCCACCGAATAAAATATGTTTTAAATACGACAGAAGTATATAGTGTCCGCATTAAAACGGGAAGAGGAAATTCCCCGGCTGCAGAGTGCGTTGTTGCCAACATACTACATAATGTTGATGCCCATGTCGTGCAGCACTCCGTCCCGTTGTCAGACGTTCGCGTCCGGTTAAGAGAGGTTTCAAAATTTTTTTACCAAAAAAAAATTGTCCGCGTCCGGTTATTAGAGTGTCCGGTTACAGGAGGGAATTTTACATGTAAAGAAATAGTAAAAAACTTGGTTCCAAAAATTTGTCCGCTTAAAGGGAGTGTCCGCTTAATAGAGGTGTCCGCAAGGAGAGGTTTCACTGTAAAATAATTAGGTAACGTCATTTAATTAAATGAATGACTGATTAAGAATTAAACCTAAATGTTGGAAATAATAAAAAAAATAAATAAAAAAATCGACCAACTGCTAAATCTACTTGTACCTACTGCCCACTAAGCAGAAAATTAATTACCGTTAAATAAACGTTGAAAAAAAAACATTCTTTTCTACCACAAATTTGTGTTCAAATTGAAATTTCATGTAAAACATTACCAAAAATATATTTATTAATATATTTTTGGTAATGTTTTACATGAATGTAATATACTTATTAACAAACATTTAAATAAGCATAATTCTATTAACATTAAAAATAATACCATCAATATACAGAGTGTCTTGATTGCCATGGGTCACTATTGCTGTCTCGTTAACTATTAATACTACAAGGTTGGTCAAATTAGATAAATTGAGCAGTTTTTAGGGGACATTAAAATTCTGGTTTCACATTTACAAAAAACTATTCTATCCCGAACCACGGAAGTTTTTCGAAAAATTGCTCAAATCTATTTTATCACATATCTCAAAAAGTATAGTTTTTACTTTCGAGTTACCCACAGAAAAAATATGAGACTTCATTTAACCCGATTAGCCATGAAAACTTGTTTAATTTACATGATTCTTTTTTACCTTCCTAGCCCGCGCAGTAATGGCTAGACGCGGTATTGTTTTCGACGAAAAATAATTTTTGAGATTTCTCCAAAAATGTGTTACTTGGGTGTATTTTGACAATATCTACTTGTATTTGTGTACCTATCTTAGCAATATCGTCTGCCGTGTGTGTCCGCTGAACCGATTTTCAACACTGTAAAGAGCTAATTAGATTATGGTCAAATTCCATTATTGCTATAATGACCGCCTTTTGACAGTTAAAAAATTGAAAATATGCTAATTTCTTAACAGATCACCGCATCATTAGGCGGTTTTTCGAATATGCCGGGTGGACCAATAAAAACCGGACAATTTTTTTTTTCGTTATAAATTTCGAACTATTCCATCCATTTTAATGGGATAAACTACACCTGGCATAGAATTAATCAGAATTTTGGCTAAATCTATTGTTTTGTCCGCCATCTTAAAATCCAAGATCGCAAACGAAATGAAATTGTACCCTTCAAAGGTGCTCGTTTATTCTTGTGTTGCGAACATGTTTTAATTATTTTTTTAAATCAGTAAAAAAGCTGCATTCTTATTAAGCACAACAAGGTACAAATCGGCAAAATCGGTTCGGTGGTTTAAAAAAAATATATTTTTGTGTCAACCATTGTTTTCAATACTATACGATTGCCTTACCAATCATATCTGCATTTATTTCCCTATAAATTCATTACCACTAAACCGATTTGAATGAAATAAAAACCATCCTTGTGAGAATTGCTTGCTTTTTAAATGTCATGATCAAAATTTAAGATGGCGGACAGAATCGCACTTGATTCTTCAAAATGGCGTGTTTATTCTTATTTTATTAAAATGTTTTAGCTTTCTTTAATGAAAAGCACTACTTTTTCCCCGGACAACGAGATATAAATTAGTAAAATCGGTGTGGTAGTTCTCAAAAAATCTGCTTTTGTTTCAGCCATTGTTTTACAGATTATACGATTGCATTGTCAATCCTATCTGCATTCATTTCCTTATAAACTCATTATCACTGAACCGACCTTAGTGAAATAAAAAAAATCATGGTAAGAATGGCTTGTTCTTTAAAGATTATAGTCGAAATTTGCCGCCATCTTAAAATTTCAGATGTCGGGCAGAATTATACTTGACCCTTCAAAGAGGTAACTTTATTCTTATTTTCCGAAAATATTTTAGTTTTTTTTTTATTCAAAGAAAAGCACAACTTTTTCCCCGCTTAAGTACAAAGCAATAAAATCGGTGAAGTGGTTCTTACAAAATCTGATTTTGTTTTAACCATTGTTTAACAAATTATACGATTGCACTGCATCAAGTATGATTCTGTCCGACATCTTAAATTCTGATGGCGGAAAAATTTGATTACAATCTATAAAGAGCACTCAATTCTCACCATGATTTTTTGATTTTACTAAAATCGGTCTAGTAATAACGAATTTATAAGGAAATTAATGCAGACAGGATTCCCAATGCAATTCTATAATCTGTAAAACAATGATTCAAACAAAAATAGATTTTTTGAGAACCCTTACATCAATTGTACTAATTTGTACCTTGTTATGTGGGGGAAAAGCAGTAATATTCTATAAATTTAAAAAAAAACTAAAACATTTTCGAAAAATAAGAATAAACACGCCATTTTAAAGAATCAAGTAAGATTCTGTCTACCATCTTGAATTTTAAGATGGGGATACACATGAAACATGACATGATCATGATCTTTTAAAAGAAATCAATTCTAACCAGAATGTTTTTTATTTCATTAAAATCGATTCAGTATTAATGAATTTATAAGGAAATAAATGCAGACATGATTGGCAAGGCAGTCGTATAATATGCAAAACAATGGTTGAAACAAAAATATATTTTTTTAAAACCACCGAACCGATTTTGCCGATTTGTACCTTGTTGTGCTTAATAAGAATGTAGCTTTTTGTCTAATTTAAAAACATGTTCGCAACACAAGAATAAACGAGCATCTTTGAAGGATACATTTTAATTTCGTCCGCCATCTTGGATTTTGAGATGGCGGACAAAAAAATATATTTATTTAAAACTCTGATTAATTCTCTGCAAACTGCAGTTTGTCCCATTAAGATCAATTGTATAGTTCAAAAGTTATAATGAAAAAACCATTTTCTGTTTTTTTTTACCCACCCGGTAGTACATTTTTCTTAATAATTTGTGTTCCTACTGAAACTGCGCAGAAGCTTCCGTTTCTCTTCTTTCTTTTTTTATTTACAAAAACTGTTTTTAATCCTTATATAGCGTGGAGTTCACTTGGCCCTAGCAAGGTATCAGATCCATCTTAAATCCATTTATTTTTCATTTAAATCGGTTTAGTGAATTTATAACGAAATTAATAAAGATAGACAGAAATTAAAACAAGTAAATTATTATTTAGAGAACCCCTAAACCTTTTAAAGATTCGTACGTCGTTCTGCGTTAAAAGTTTTTATTCTGTTTGCCCTTTTAGATTTTAAAATGTCGGAAAATTTTAATATGGATCTTCAAAAGCAATCGATTGTCATCAATTATTTTATTGAAATCGGTTAAGTAATAATAATTTTCCGAGGAAATGAATGCATACAGAATTGTTAAAGCAATCTACGCGTATAATCTGTAAAACAACGGGTTAAAAATAAAATAATGTTTCGGGAACCACTGATCCGATTTTAGTAACTCGTAGCTCGTTTTAGATGCCAAAACCAGAGCGAACTAACTCAAATAAAAAATCCAAAAAAGACTAAACAATCTTCTATAAAGAGGCAGGCTTATGATTCTGTCCGCCATCTTAGATTTTATAACGGCGGACAAAAAGTACTTCTGCTCTAAAGCATAATAATTATTATCCTGCAAACTGCTGTTTGTTCTATTAAAACTGGTAGTATAATTCAAAAGTTATAACTAAACATTTAGGCCGTCTTTTTTGGGCCACTTGGTAGATATAAGTAGCAGGTTTAATACCAGTTTTTTTTTTGAGTAACGGGTAAAATAAAAATATGATTTTGGAAAGTACTAGCTTGATTTTAATGACTGGTAACTAGCTGATGGTGGCGAAAAGTTTGCCTTTTCACGAATTAAAAAAAAAACTAAAATACTCATATCTGGACTACAGAAAAATAGGAGCCTCTTTGAAGGGGCAAGATTGATTCTGTCAGCCACCTCAGATTTCATATTGGCGTACAAAAAAATGTCTGCTCAAAAACAATCAATTTGGAATTTGTCCAGTACCGGGCTCATTACCAGTTTTGTTTGTCATTTTGATTACCTATATACAGGATGTTTCAAAATTAAGTAACATAATTTTAATATTCAATTTCTTAAGTGATTTTAACACAAAATTTTCATATAAACATAGGTCCTCAAAAGCCTTATTATCGAGATACAGGGTGTTAAAGTTTAGTTTTTTATATAGTTTTTTGTTTAAAGCTCGTACAGTTTTTGATATATTTAGTTCAAATTTAGCACGTGTATTAAGCTATAGACACTACACTATTAGAGATGCCAAATAATAGTAAAAATCTACAGAGTGATGCTTTTCAGGGGTCATGTCGCCTTTTTCCCCGGATTTTTTTTTCCTTGTAAGCCACTGGCAGGCAGAACTACTATGAACTGTTTTATTTGCAAACTATTTTGTTTTCTGCAATTTTTTTGTATCTTTAACCGTTTGACCAAAGGCTGCTATTATAAAATAAAAAATGCATTAGAATCGCATCGCGAGTATATCAAAATAAACAAATTAGTTAAAACTGATTTGGCATGCCTAATATTGTAGTACCTATAACTAAATATACGTGCCAAATTTGGGCTAAATATCTTTAAAACTGTAAAAGCTATAAAAAAACAAAATGTTAACACTCTGTATCTTGAAAACTAAGCGTTTATGGACCTATGTTTATATGAACTTTTTGTCTTGAAATCACTCAAGGAAATTTGGAGCACCCTGTATAAAAATCCACAACTTTTTTAAGACTATTTTGTAACTAGTTTTGGGTTAAATCGGTCGTGGCATTCAGACGGCGCGCGAAAGGCTTTTTGAGGAGTGTGGATACGCAGTCAACAATCACGAAAAGATGCTCTGAGATCCAGGCTTAATATCGCTGTATAAGAGTTAATGCTGTTATGCAGTCTGCCTGGGCCTTAATAGAAAACAACATTAATGTTCCTTGCAACCCCTTAATTTTCAAATTCAGGATTTTTATAGAAATAAAAGATTTATCAATAATAGGGACTTATTGCAATCAAGGCAGGCAGTAGTTTAAAAATTAGTCGTTTATTTTCATTTGATAAAAGAAGGCAGTAA